>JAJHPC010000001.1:6672001-7017001 GCA_024447665.1 Juncus inflexus | reverse complement strand
ATTATGGTCCAAATGTAACATACAGATTGAATCAAATCAAGGCTTAGATTCAGTTTTGCATAATGATCATTCTCTTCTTTTTCTTCTTCCTTTCCTTTTTATTTTTTTTTATGAGAGAAAGACGGCAGATCTAATAATTCCCTTTGTGAGAGAGAGGCGAAATTCAAAGGAAATTGACATTTAATCTCTCATTCAAGCCTTCAATATTTTATGCCTCATTCAAATCGTCAAAAATATTTTATGTCTCATTTAAGCCTTCAAAAATATTTTATGCCTCATCTAAGCCCTGAAAGAAGATTTTATGCCTCATTGAATCCTCTCAAAAGCATTTTATATCTCATTCAAGCTCTCAAAAATATTTTATGCCTCATTTAAGCCCACATTTTATGCCTCATTTTAATCCCGTCAAAAAATATTTTATGACTCATTTAAGCCTTAAATAACTATCATTCAAGTTCTCAAAAAACATTTTATGTCTCATTCAAGCCCTAAAAAAAAATATTGTATACCTCTCATTCAAGCCCTCAAAAATAATTTATGCCTCGTTTAAGCCCCAAAAAAATAGTTTATGCCTCTCATTCCAACCCTCAAAAAACCTTTATGCCTCTTTTAAGCCATCAAAAAATATTTTATGCCTTATTTAAGCTCTCAAAAAAAAAAAAATTATATCTCATTTAAACCCTCCATACAAATTTATGCCTCATTTGACCTCAAAAAAGTATTTTTTTTTAGTTCAGAAATGTTGGGAGCTTTTGGAAAACTTCATTATTTCTTCATGGAAGCTATGCTATTGCTTATTTCTTCAGCACCGAAACTAGCCAAGTAAATATATGCCATGTCATAAATTCATAATACACCAATATTTAAAAGAGAGAGAAAGTGGTGGCAGTCGGTGCTACTTTTTCCTTTAGAGGAGAAACACGCAAATAGAATATATCATGTTGAAGCCCTCAAAAAATATTTATGCATCATTTTAACTTTCAAAAACTCCTTTTATGCCTCATTTTAACCCTCAAAAAATCATTTTATGCTTCATTTAAGCCGTCAAATATTTTTTTGCCTCATTTAAACCCTCAAAAAACATTTTATGTCTCATTTAACCCGTCAAAAAATCATTTAAGCCGTCGGAAAATATTGTATGCTTCTTTTAAGCCCTCAAATAACATTTTATACATCATATAAGCCCTCATAAAACATTTTATGCCCTATATAAACCCTCAAAAAATATTTTATGCCCTAAATTCTCTTTTTTTTGTGTCTGCGGCTCTTTTAATTTAGTCCGATGGATTTTATATCGGTCCACTGTGGACCGACCGCCTTCAGCATACTATTTCCAAAGTTCTGAAAAGTAACGATATATAATCTTTCCTTAAAAAAATTCTTTTTATGTGACCGTTATGAGGACTTTGGGCCTGTAAAAAGCCCGGAATATTAGTTTTAACTCAAGAGCATTATTTTAGAGTATTTTTGTTAAACACGCTTTTTGAAAGCTTCCGTGTAAAAATCTTTTCCGTAAATAAATATTCCCTTTTGTTGTGAGTCTATGGCGGTTGTAGAAATTTTGGGCCTGTAAAAGCCCGGGATTTCAGTTTTGATTTAACCCCAAAAGCATTATTATGGAGTATTTTTCTTAATTTGGTCTCTTCTCTTTGGATACTTTCATCATAATTTTGTGATCAAGATGTAACATGTAGTATTTTATTTTACTTTTCGCATTTTAACAAGCAAAACCAGTTTTACTTTTTGCAAAAAGCCCCTCCAAGATATTTGTTTCAAAATTATGGAACTTTACAAAATCAAAGACAAGAGTTGCAAAATTAAGGACCCTTACAACTTCTTTCTAAGATATTTTTTGATAATTTCGCAACTAATCTTTATTTTGCAAAAAGCCTCTCCAAAACAGATATTGGTTGATTTTAACGCTAATTTTTTTTATCAGTGACATTTTTTATGGACTCATTATCACTCCTAGATCATAACGGCTAGCATCAAGACTCATTATCACTCCTAAATTACGATGGCTTGATTCTCACCCATGTTATCACTCTCTAATTATGATGTCACCATGATGACTGCCTCACTGCGGACGAGGTGACAGAAATAAAACTTGTACAAGCAAAATTCAAATTTTGCTTGTAACTTTTTGAGCCTTAGATTTGCTGCAAGAGTCGTGCAGCTGATAAAGTGAACGAAAGGCTCATTTTCTTATGTTTCTTTCTCTTCCATTCATACAGGAGTTTGCTAATAGTTTGTAATACACAATAGATTGAGAGGAAATGGAGCGGGTGAGTGAAGGGGTCGCTTTGAACGGAAGAGAAGGAAACGGAAGGAAATGAGCCTTCCTTTCATTCTATTAGCTGCATGAATATTGCAGCAAACCTAGGGGTCAAAAAGTCACAAGCAAAATTTGAATTTTGCTTGTACAAGTTTTTTAATCCTCCTCTCTCTCTATGTGTGTGTGTATATATATATTATAATCTAATAAAAATAGTACTAGATATTATAATATATAATACAGACCAAAAAATACATGATGAGTTATTTTTCTGAATTTTTTAATGCGATACATTCCTTCTATATAATACCTTCATATTTCAACATTATTATTATAGGTGTCATTACATATCATGCACATGTTGAATATTTTTATAAATGAGTGGCATTGTGGTTATTTCGATTAATATTGAGGGTCTTTTTTTGCTATTCATTCATTTACACTCAGCGGTGGCACAACAAATTTTGAGAAATAGCCAATGAGAGCTTGCCACATCATCCAATTAATTTCCTTTTCTTCACAAAATGTAAAGAACCATGAGAAAAAGTAGTGACTACTTCATTACCTACTTTTTATCATCTAAACTTTTATGATGAAATATAAATATGTGTGATAAAAAAATTATATTAATTTTGTACATATTTTGTGGTCCATAATAATATTTATTTTGAAAAATATATAAATATGTTAATATGCATTTAAGCGTGATGTGACAAACTTTGAAGTGATACAATATAGAAATATATCATAATATAGTGAATTTTTATAAATGTTTTATAGTTTATTTCTTACCTTTTGAATATTCATTGCTATAAAAATGTTTCATATTATCATTACCAAATAATTCACAAATAAATCAAAAATATTTTCTTACAAACGTCAAAATATAAAAAGAAAAATTTGCTTCAAAAAATTTTTAGATAATGTGGCAAGATATTTTTAAAGATATTTAAATAAGATAAAATATACTTTTGAAACAAACTTATTTTAAAGATTTCGTTTTCAAAAATGTTTTGGAAAAGAACATTTAAAAACATCCTTAAGAACATTATTATAAAAACGTTATTTAGAAAAATATTATTTTCTTAAAAATACTACTAAAAATAGTAACACATATAAAGCGTGTAAGAAATACTACTAAAAAAATCTTTAAGAAAAATATCTTTGTGAAAAATTCAAAATTTTTTTTTCGGGATATTGTGTAAAGTGTTTTTTAGTTTTCTTTTACATGTTATATCATTGGTTACCATTTAAAAAAAAATTACTTCCCACTTCAATTATTTTTGACATTCATCCAATTGATTTATACTCGTATAAAATTTTAAATATTTTATTTTGTTCAAATCAAAATATTTGAAATAAATGAAGAAATAATATTTTACATAAAACTAAATAGTGGATAGTTAAAATACAAATTAAATTGTATACTAAATACATAAAAATAATAATTTGCATAAAACAAAAAACAATATTTTTGTAACATAACGTCATAGTGTAAAATGCAATGCAAATAGTACCATCATATCATAAGAATAATATAATGAATTATTATGTCAAAAAATATTACTCTATTTACTTATTAATTTAAAAATAATTTAAATATTAAATCATATTTATAGTCCGAAGTGCGCGATGGTTACCACTAGTTACATACAATTTCAATTAATGAAAATTAAACAAAAGATAAATGAGCAATGTTCTTTTTTATCATTTTCTGTTAATTGGAAATTTGGAATCCAACTAATCAAATGCAATAGATATTGTTTTTTTAGTTTAAATGTAACAGAAATTAAACATAATAGAGATTTTTTTTTGAAAGGATTGGAAAAGAACCGAACTCTTAATTATGTTCGATTGCAGAATTTGACTTCGTTTTAACTAAAATTATAAGAATCACAATGGAATGAAATGAAGTTATTATGATCATTGCAGAAGCAAGAAGATAGAATTATGAAAAAAAATATAGATTCAATAGAAATCAAATAGAATTACTAAAAAATTGTAATAAGTTGTGAGCATAACGAAATAAAGTCACTCAAAAAGAAGAATGGTCTCAAGTTAAGAAAACAAATATTTAAAATATTCATAATTCACAGAAAACTAATTTTATTCCAAATTCTTAAACATTAGAAAAGTTACATAACTATCCAATCAAAATCCATCTAGAGCCTAGCAAAATTTCCTACAAAATTACACAACCCCCTAATCAGAAGTCCTCGAACCACCAAAATAACTGAATCTAGACAATTTTCTAAAAGCGTTTTGAAACCGCCTTCTAACACTCGATCTTCTGAAAGATTTTTTTTCCGCAATTCACAGCCTCGCCCCAGCCGGAGATGGCGGCGCCAACATTAGTTCACCGAGAGGAGGTCTTGGGGGGATCACATAACATCTTCTGATCGTCTCGGGCGCCTCGTTAGGTGCCTGTCAGAGTTGGCTCAATATCCTTGTTAACCGAGCCGGTTTGGATTGGCTCGGATGCCTCGTTAGGCGTGCTGGCCAGGATCGACTTGGATGCCTCGTTGGGTCTGCCGGCTGGGGCCGCCTCGTTTGGCCTTTCTGCCAGGATCGGCTCCTCGCCATTTGAACCATGTGGCGCATGGCGAAGGCTGACATCAATGATGATGTCAGTGTCGATCTCATAGGTCCGCCTGGAGTTGTGGTTATATGAGAGGGTTGAAATGAGGAAGAAATAGAGGGGGATGAGAATTGCGAGGAAAGTTAGGAGGGAGAAAGCAATAGAGAAGAAGTCCATTTTTTTGTTGTGAAGAATTAGATTTAGAAGAAAAGTTTATATAGAGCAATGGAATATGATGATGTTTTTTCCCACGATTTGTACACCTATTTTTAGATGTTATGAGTCTCAATATAGAAGATCAATTTCGTTTATCTGAATTTAAGCCTAACGGTACAAAATTTGAACTGATAAATAGATGTACGCAAAAGACTCGAGACTATAGTAGGAATCCATTGTCCAATGAACTAATTTATAATTCAAGTTCGAGTCCCAACAAACAAACGTGATCTTATTTAGCACATATTTATCAAAATCTATCAACTCATAATTATGAATTCGGTCTAACAAAATTTTGAATGTCAAACCATTTTAGATATATAAATAAACTTGGTTCTTTTCTTTATTTACAATAATCAAAATCAAAGAAACAAAAAACGGATGTACTGTACGTGGTACATTTTCATTCAATCACTGAAAATAGCGCACACACAATTATCACAAATTCAAGGAACAAACAAATCATGCAAAAATAATTATTTATATATTAGAATGGCAAAATAGTAAGATCACCTTAGAGCTGAAGAAAAACAATCAGAAACTAAATCATTCATATCCATTTTATCATCCAACTCCAAAATACAAATTATGGGGGATGACATAAATCTCCATAACTCAACAAAATAAAATAAATAATTTATATATATGGAGATAATTTAGAGAGAGAAAGAGAGATTACATATTCAACATCTTCATCTAAATTGTAAACCTTGTTGCTCCTCCTCTATGAACTACTATTCAACCCGAAAAACATAAATAAATTCATTTAACTCATAATTTACTTAAAAATATTAAAAAAAATAATACCTGAAGTCTAAACATTTTTTCCAGAATTTCTTTCGGTTCCAAATTTTCAGAATTAACAACTGATTCTACGACACTGTACCTCAAAATCTTCTCTTTTTATATTATATCATTCTATATACATAGCTGATGCTTCCTTGCCGAGCTGAGAGAGTTGTATATCAACTATCAAGACTATAGTGATGCGACATTATTTTATTTGGTATAATTCTATTTGTGGGACCCACAATATTCCAATATTTCGAATATTGTAACTTGTTACGTCTTGTTACGTTAAACCTTATTAAATATAAATAAAAAGAAAAAAAATATAATTAACTAGATTTAGGAACCAAAACTTTATTTATTATTGCTTGTGTTTTAAAATTTGATTCGAACCTTATTATTTAGTGGAGAAGTGAGAATTCTGATATTTAAAAAGGAATTTTTAGGGAAATTTTCATTTTGAATACACTACTAAAAAAATGCTCGGTACTGGCGAAAATGTAGTAGCATGAAGGACGAGTGGCAGTAAACAGTTCTCGGAAGAAATTTAGTGTTGCCAGTCGATACACCATGACCCAGTGCCAGTATGCCTTCCGCTTCTTACAAAATTTCTCTAAAATAATCCCACTCATCCCAAATTTTATAACAAAATTCCACCACCCCCAAATTCGAGAACTGAAATTCCTCCATCCCTAAATTTCACCATTGAAATTATCTATCCCTCCACCCCCCCAATTTTACCACTAAAATCGAATTCTTCTTCAGATGTACCAAAATAACGACCCACGAGTCTCCTCTTCAGTCCGCCTCTCTTCAGATCCACGCCTCAATCCCATCCCTCTCTCTTCCGTTCGTGTCTCCAAACACCGGGAAAACCATCGCCTCTCCAATCACCGTGAGTTGAAGAGGTGGCCTCTCTTCACTTCTCTGACTCCTGAAGCTCAAGTTTGGCCTCTACTTGATCCAACCTTGTAGGTCTCCCCAGGGTGTGCAATCCAAAAGATTGATTCCAGTCATTAATGCCTGCCAAATAGTAAAATTTTAAATTATTAAATTTTTAGTTAAGTAGAATAACGATTTTAGTAATAAATATTAAACATTCTTTATTTTTACGTACCAACGGTAGTGAATTAGATGAAGAAGAAGAGCCCAATATCGCATCAATGAAGTCCCCATAATTTCCGAAATTCTCTTGATTAAATTCATAAAAGCTTGCAATTAGATTTTCATAATTCAGATTGATTTGATCATTAATTGATTCTACAAAACATGGATTTTGAAAATCATCTTCTTGCGCTTGAACTAATTGCTTGTAGCTACCATTTGGAAGCTTAAATTCCCCCAATTACCTTTTGAATACAATAATTAAATTATATATTTTATTCATAAAAATAATATAATATATATATATATATAAGGAGTCGTGTCCAGATGAATTTTGAGATTTGTCATGTCGCCGTGTCCGTGTCGTATCGGACACGAAACCCGTGTCCATGTCGTATCGGACAAGACACCCATGTCCATGTCGTATCGGACACGACACCCGTGTCCGTGTCTGTGCAACATAGATTGCGAGTCATATACAAAGGGAGATTGCACGGTGGAAATTGCATTAGAATAACATGGTACATTGTGTAATATTTGGCCGCGATCATGACTTTTAACTTTTAACCATGGAAATACCACCCAAAATATAGAAACCATCTAAAAATCAATTAAAAACAAGAGGAGCGTTCTTTTGACAACGGGCATATTCGGCCAATATGTGACAACATTGGGTATAAAAGTAAAATTTAAAATTTCAACAATACGGATGAAATATATATTCTGAATATTAAAATATTATATCATTGCCATCATATATCATCAAAATAAAAAGCAGAATTTGTAATAACTATGAAAACATATTTTGATAATTTTTAACAATGCATGATGGTAATAATAAATTTTTTCTATTCTTTTGAAAATTGGACAATAATATATTTAAACCATATATATTAAATCCGTACGGTTGAAATTTGAAATAGCAATTAAAATTTTGATATTTTGCAATGTTGTCACGTGTTAGCCGAATAATCCCGTTGTCAAAAGAACGCCACTCTAAAAACAATATAAGTTTGTTTTGTATGATAATATTTATGTACTTTACTATTTAATTAATATTTGTCAAAACTTGCTAGATCAAATGGCTGATATTTAGCAAGTCTCTCAAACCAACTGATCGCGGGTTTGAGTTAAAAAAATATATCTTATTAATGCTTGATTATGGCTTAATTAAAAAAAAAATCAAAAGATTACCACGAGAAGGAAGAAAGGCGAAACCATCGATAGAATGAGAAATCATGATTTTTTTCTTAATAGTCGAATTCCAGAAATTCTTTACCTCAGTTATATGTTCTGCCTGGTAGATAGAGCTGGCAAAATCTGACCCGACCCGAAAAACCCGCCCGACCCGACCCGAACCCGAGTGACCCGAAACCCGAAACGACCCGAATCCGAAACGACCCGAAACCCGAATGACCAGACCCGAACGACCCGAAACCCGAATGACCCGTGACCCGAATGACCTGCCCGATTTGACCCGAAAATAATTTTTTTTTTGTTTTAATATTTAAAAAATCTCGAAATTAAGAATTTTATGACTTGTTCTAACATAATTGACCTGATAATACTGACCAGAATAATTCAAATGACCTGAAATATCAATTCGGATGAATAACGACCTCTAATATGAGTGACTTTTGACCAGAATATGACGTTGACCATAAGTCAACTGACCCGCGACCCGAACCCGAATGACCCGAAACCCGAAATGACCCGAAACCGAACGACCCGAAACCCGAACAACCCGCGACCCGAACGACCCGTGACCCGAATTGACCCGAAACCCGAATTGACCCGAACCCGAATTGACCCGACCCGAACCCGACCCGACCCGCCCGTTTGCCACCTCTACTGGTAGATATTTAGCTATTTGTGACCACCTTTAAACAAAATTGAAATATATGAATTTATATCCATTACAACATGTAAATAAAATATCATAAGTGATTACCAAAAATAGATATAAGAATTAGACCGATTTCCTAGCATTCCACGGAGCTCAACTACGAGAGATTCTTCTAAGTACGAGAAATTTCCCCTTTTCAAATTCGTTCTCAGATAATTTACACATCTCAGCGTGCAACTTTTTCCGGAACACATTATTTGCTTTGGGATTCTCCTTACATATATGGAAAGAGCAATACAACAGAATCTTATCAGACATGTCCAGTACATCGGACAAGCTGGCTACATCAATACAAGAAAGAATTTTACTATAGAAAAATCTTAATATTTTTCTAGCCCTTTAGTTTTTTCTCTTTTTCTTTCCTTATAATTTATTTCTTTCTTTTTTCAATCTCTTAATTTTTGTACTGTATTTGAAACTAATTACATCTTGTATTCATTTTTTGGTATCAATATATGAGGACGTAGAACTTTGAGCATACTCCTTTCATTAAAAAAAATGCATGATATGTGCGATGAAATTTATTTTTTTGAGCGAGGGTATGTGAGTGCATAATCTCATAAATTTCATTAATGAAATAATTGTACAAATTAGAAGCCAATGAGATAAAGAGTTACAAATAGAAGAAATTGAGAAGTAAAAGAAATGAAGATTAAGTAGACTCTAGCGAAAACGTGTGCAATGGAATTTAACATGCCACTTTACTGATAATAGAATGCATTTCGAATCTATACAACATTGAAATATATTAACTTAAAGGAGACACATAGTCATCAAAGGCACGATGAAATAAAAAATTTCTCGTTTCCGAATCGAGGATTCGTGTATTATCAATCAAACCAGAAAAATAAATCTTATTTATAACTCGGATTCGGCTAATCCGGTTTATAGGGCTTCGCGATTCGTCTCCAAATGATCTTCCTGTGTCTCTTGCGGATCTAATCATGAAAGGCGCTACGACTCTGGCACCACCCTCTACACGTATCCATACATGACAGACTCGTTGGCGGAGAAACCAAGATTACTAGATCCGGTCTCTCTCTCTCTCTCTCTCTCTCTCTCTCTCTCTCACACACACACACACACACACACACAGAGTAAAGACGCTAGGGTATTCAGAGTCTACTGACCTAATCAGACGAATCATTCATCTATTTATAGCATCTCATGCTTACACCTCTTCACATTCCTATTGATTTTCTGTGTCCAACCAAGTTAGTTCTATTTGTGTGTGACCATGTAAGTTCATTTAATATTGGCGATAAACTTCAAGTTTATAATTATAAGTAACATCTAGTATGACGTTATGATTACCAAAATTAAATGAATGATACGTGATCGTAACCTATATATCAATTATGTATTTAGTCCCTTTGTTAAATTATATTTGTATTGATCATAAGACATGGTTTTATGTCATCCTTATTATGATCAATTCTCTTTCCTGAATTGTAATTAGAGTGAATAAATTAAAAGATATTAACAACAAATGCTAATTCTTTCGTACACGGCCGTGTGTTTTCCTTCAGTCTCAGTTTATCAGGGGCCTTGAGATATCTCTCTCGTATCCGAGAGTAACAAATCATATCTTGATCATTCACATTCCAACTCATGATTTACAAAATACCCGATCATAGCTTTTATAATTATCCGGTTACAGACAACGTTTAACTATGGCAAAAACTGAAGATATACATGCAGGAATCTATGATGATCTTAAGTCAAAAGGCTACTCATACATTAGATGATGAGAAAATACTAATGACATATACCATGTATATTCTCATAGTGGGTAGATTCAATATATGTTCTCCAATGTATATTTATATTAATGAATTGATATCAAATATCCATGTTCAGTAAAACGTGATCATCATCCAAATAACATACTAGTAACTATATATATAATTTGAAATTTTCGAATATGATTGTCTTACAAACATCTCATATATGACTAGGGATAATTTAGAATTGTAATCAATTTGCTTTACGGATTTACTATCAGAATCACATATTCTGATGACATATAATGGACATACATATTAATGGTTAATTAATAATCTAACCTTGACGCGCAATTATTATATGAAATTTTTTTTGGAGATAAAACATATAATACAAAAATATAATATTTGATACATAATCTGTTTCTCACACGGCAAAACAGTTTGAGTTAGAACATTTTTACTTTCATTAACCTCCTCTATAACAAACGAATTTTTTAATACAAGTATAAATAGGCAACTTGTCTTCAATTCAAAAATTATATACACTAACCTCACACATATAGGGATAAAAATTATGCATCAACTAAAAGGAATCTCCGCACAATAACTCGCCAGATCAAGAGGAAGAAGGAGAGACAAATATCACATCAATGAAGTCCACCGAATTTACGAAATTCTCTTTATAAGATTCATAAACACTTGGACTTTCAGTTTAACAATTTGAACTGATTTGAGCATTTAATAATTCTACAAAACATGGTTTTGAAAAATAACATCAATTGGAAGCTTGAACTAATTGCTTGTAGCTGGCATTTGGAAGCTTAAAATCTCCCAAATACATCTTGATTATGTTGGTATCATTATGAAACAATTTAAACTTTCTTACAAATTATTGATTTTGGGTTTCAAGAGAATTCAAAGTACATCGGGAGTCATAAAGAAACAGAGATTGTTGGGGTAGAAACTATTTCATTAAAATATGGAACATTTGTGAAATTGTCCATTGTTGTGACCTTTAATTTTGGAAATACAATCCAAAATGTATAAATCGTCTAAAAACATTAATTCGTAGGGTAGTTTTGTTATTTGTTATCATGTTGATATATTTAACTATTTCACTAATATTTGATTATGGATAATAAATAAATCAAAAAGATTATCGTACTGTTTTTATTATTCACGTATATATTGTTTATTGACTAAAAAAATAAATTCTACATATTTTTAATTTAATATATTATTTGTCGCCTCTCTATTATGTTTTTTTTCGCTTCATGCTACGGCGGGAAACACGTCATGCAACGTCTGGTCTCAAATTACTTATTATATTTTTTTTGTACACATGTCCTCTAATGAATTTTTTTATCATTCAAATAATCAGAGTATCACTTATCCTCACATAAATATAACCAGGAAAAATTCGAAAGGCCATATTCCATGCGTGCCCCTGCAAATGTTTAAGGTTCAAATATATATATATATGCATTTCAGTTATAAACATAACTAACTATTATTTTAAAATTATTATAACAGTTTGAAATTTATTTATTCATGTTGAAAATGTTCATTTAGTCATAAAGTGAATCATCCTGGGCTTTAGTGGAAAAAACAGATTCGGTTTAAATTTAGCTAAAAGATATAATAAGTTGTTTATAAGCATTTCGATCTAAAATTTGATTACGGATATCATAATTTGTTTATAAGCCAAATGAAAGGAGATTAGGATTAAATCTTTAATTACTCAAAAGAAATTAAATATTAAACAGAAATAAATAATACTAGAGAAGCTTAACAAAGCAAAATAATTCTTATAAAATACTAACTAAAACCTAAACAAATTCTATTCAAATTTCAAAATGACTCAAAAGTCATCATCACCACCCCTATTCAATTGTGCGGATCTGTCCACCAAGGCACCCACACCGGACTAGGCTCTTGAATCGTTCGGCCAAGCGCCGTTTAAAACTCAGCCTTCTTCTTCCCAAGGCTTCTTTCTCTAAAAGAGGCCTCGCTCCTGGTGGCGACGGCGGTGCCAAGAACAATTCCCCCAACTGAGCCCGCGGAGGGATTGCGTAGATCCTTGCGGACAGTTCATCGGCCAGAGAAGTGGGGCCTGATTCATCGACCGTAGCGGCCGGAGCCGACTCATCGTGAGTCTCGGAATTCTTGTGATTGGCCTCAAATGGCTCGTCAACGTTCTCGGTCTCAGTCGACTCGCTAACCACAATGGCCGGATCGAGGGTAAGAACTGGCCCATCTAGGAGCTCAATAGACAGGCCGTCAAACGTGACGGTAATAATTGCATCGACAGTCTCTTGGAGGGTCTCATTATACCAGCCGGTCTTATGTCTGAGGGATGAGGTCATAATTAAACAAAGGGCGAGTAACAAGAAGAATAGGACAAGGAGAGAGAGGAAGAGATTGAGTGTTAGCTCCATTTGTTCAATGCAAGATTATGAGATTTTTTCTGAGAAGATGAATTTTGTTTTAAGGTATTTATAGAAGGCTGATTCAATGATTGAGTTATAGCTTATAGGTATTTTTAGAAAAATTGAAAATCAAATGCGTTGTTGACCTATTTTTAGGAGATGAAGTTGGTTTTCTTTTTCTGTTTTACATCTACGGATAATCTCTTATTGAATGCCAATTTGAGTTTTTTTTTAGTTTTAGTTTATTTTGTATGAAAGCGGTTTCATTTGTGTGTTACGCTAGATATACTTTGAAGTGTTGAAACATTCAATGACAATATAACAAACTGATATAAGATAAAAGAATTTAGAGGAATTGATCATAATCATACGAAATTAAGGATATGAAGTCACAAAAATATGTACCAAAAACAGTATATTATTAAACCAGTGCATAATTCGAATGCCAAATCGAAACAAGCTTTGACTTTTTTGTTTATTTACATTCTTTAGAATCAAAGAAAACAAAACGGTTGTACATGAGTCATCGAAATCCAAGGAACAAACAAATCATGCCCAAAAAAAAGTTTTAAATATTGGAATGGCAAATTAGTTAGATCACCTTAGAGCTGATGAAAGGCAATCAGAAACTAAATTATTCTTCTCCATTATATCATCCAAATCCAAATAAAGGGGCGTGACACAGATCTACATAATTCAACAAATAAAATAAATAATTTATATAGATACGGATCCATATACAGATAATTTTTATTCGGATGAAATTTTTTTACGGATACAGATACGGATCAGCCTAATAATATTTTGCCCATTTATACTCTTACATGTACATGAGTTGAATCTTGAATTTGTTTTAAAGAAAATATTGACTTATGAGTTATGACACATTGGTAAAACTTAATCTTTATATGATCCAATCAATGGTTGATATCCAATTCCTATATGGCTTAATGTGATGAGAGATTTTTTTTTTAAGAATTATAAAGTATTAATATTTGATGGTTAGAAAGCTTATTTTAACCTTTATATTTGAATTGGATGATAAGTTCGGTGTCTAGATATAAATTGGTGGTGAGGACTTTTTTTTTTTTTGTGATTGAATGGATGTTGAGGATTTTTTGTGATTCAATGGATGGTGATGATTTAGTAGATGATGTGGCTTAATGTGAGAGTAAGAATTGGATGGCGATGATTTTTTTATAATTGAATGGATGGTGACGATTTTTTTGTGATCGAATGGATGGTGATGATTTAATAGATGATGTTGCTTAGTGTGAGAGCAAGAATTGGATGGTGATGTTTTTCTTGTGATTGAATGGATGGTGGGGATTTGTTTTGTGATTGAATGGACGGTGATGATTTAATAGATGATGTGGCTTAATTTGAGAACAAGAATGTTTTTAGAATTAAGAATTATTAATAATTAGTAAAAATATTATAATATTATAACCTGCATTTAATGAATATATATAGTCACTCACATGTCATGGCTGTAATTTGATCCCCTTTCAATCCCACTAGGATATTCATCAGAAGAAATTGCACTAATTGTTTCTTGAACTGTAATTGAATAAGCAGATGAACATTTGTCCCTTCAGAATTCAAATTACCAAAAAAAAAAAGAATATTAGTAAGCAATTGGTGAAACCTAATTATTACTTCAAATTGTGATTTGGCCAAACAACCTGAGGTAATTTGTGATCTAATGTAAGCAAAGGACAGAGAGAGAGAGATAGAGAGAGACTGCCGAATCAGGAGCACACACGTGTACATCATACATGGATCCACGCACGAGTCTCAACTTTGATCCTCAATCTCCATCAACACAATCGGCTTCGTACTCTTCAGCTCCTCACTCTCACTATCGCCTGCTACCTCCGCGCCGAGAGGCGGAGCTCCGGAAGAGTTGGGTTCGGATCGATTGCAGGAAAGAAGGACGCTCTCGAGATTCGTCATTGGAGAAGAGGGAAGCTCATTCGCCATCTCTGTTTCTATTTGAAAGGAAATGAAGAATTTCAACGGTCCGTTTCTTTGTGGAATGAATTTTGGTTTTGGAGAGATTTTCTAAAGTTTGATATTTAAATAAGAGAAAAGATATTCAACTCTTATAATCACCACTAATTTTTAATATTGCTATTTATTTTTAATGACAAGTGGTCATCGAATAAGTAATTATTATAATTTAATGGTTATTAAAATTATAATTATATATAGTTATTCTAATATATTAAATAATTATTAAAAATATTTTTTTAAAACCAAATTAGTATTAATGATATATTATGATGGTTGGCTATTTTGACCATAAAATTGATGAAGATTCTTGAAGTTGAGTATGTGAGTCCTTGAGTAAATTATGGTAAGCCTTGACAAGCTCATCTTTGACTTAGTCAATGCTTAATTTTTATGTTGGACTATTATTGCTAGGCTTATGGATTGGTTAATAGGATTGACCAATATATACTTTATTTTTTTCTCTTAGTTTGAAAGATAAATATCCTTATTGTATTATTTTAATGATCAAATTGAATAATTTTACTTAACATATATATAATATTTGTATAAAAGAGGAGATAAAGCACTTCGATATCGATACCAATTTTTTTTTTTTAAGTATGCACAATGGACAATCGCCTATTATTGTTTTATATTAGTTAAAGTCTTGTGTTTACAAGAATTACATGTGATGTTAGATTGGAAGGAAAAGAAAATATTACAATATAAATACTACATAAATCCTTTTCCCTACGACAAATTCCTATAATTAGCTTTTATCTCGTCCAGAGAGTAATCGTTTGCATCGCTGTTTACACACCATATCAGTCGGTTTAAAGAATTATATATGCACATTTACATGCAAATTAAAAGATATTTAGATATATAATTGTTCCATCATACCAAAGAGCACCATTTCCTGGAAAGATCTTGGTTTGTCATAATTCCAACTTCATTCTCTTCTACTCATTCCCCTCTTTCCAAAAATATAAAGAACTCAAAAAATGATGAAGAATTGAGTGAGATAATCGAGTTTGAACTTGGTGTTCAATGAAATTGAATTCTGTTTTTGCTTAAATAACTCAATTCGAGCTGAAACTTCGCAAGTCCATAACTCACTCCACATACCTCTGTTTCATGTAAAACTAATTCCATTCTCGTCTTCTCTCTTTCCTCTTTCCATGGATACCAAGAACACCAAAAATGATGAAGAAATGAGAGAGATAATTGAGTTTGAAGCGACACAACTAAACCGTTCGACGAAATTCCAGATTTCAAAATAACCGCCAAATACTAAAATTCGAAATTCTCCCTCATTTTTCAACGGAATACAATGAAATTCGGTCCAGATCTTTAGTACAGTTCCCTGATCCTCCTAAGCCAATCACAATCCCCAAAATATCCCTCAACTCTCTATATAAAGAACCGTATTTCAATCCATCAAAACACGCTCTTTCATCCATTCTCTAAAATCACTCATTCTCCCACTCTCCTTAACTTGTACACAACTCTCTATTCATCTTCTCTAACCTCGACAATCTCCATTAATGAGTTTCAAGCCCTCTTGAGCTCTAATTTTCTTTTTTGAGTGAAATCGTGCAATTTGGGGCTGATTTGGGGAAAATTCGAATCGGTCGATTCTAGCTTGAATCGAGGTGCAATTGGAGCTTCAAATCAACTCAAGGAAGGTCCTAGCTTGGATTTTTCATTGTGGTTTCATTATATCCTCCTTAAATTCTTTCTTTTTCTCCTAATTTTTCAAATTTGAATTTTTGGCGTAAAATGATGAATTTCAGATCGAATCGTGTTTGTTTAATCATGATTGAGTAGATCTGTATAGGGATAGATATTTGTGAAGGAATCACTTGAAATCTTGCTTTATTTTGAATCAATTTGACCGATTTGTATAATTGTTCATATATCACTATTAAAAACGAAAATCATTGATTTGATTGATTTGGCTGAATTTATTAGATCAATTAGACCTATAATTGCATGTGTATGATGACGAGATAGTCATTCAAGGTCTTGGCTGAGAATTTTGATTGATTAATTGAAGTTTTGGACTGAATTTTATGATTTGAACATGAGTTGACTGATTTTTGTTTAGATCCAATTTTCGGTCCATTAATTGAGTTTTTCTATTTTTTATTTATTTTTTTTTTTTTGATAACATAATGATTTACTTGTAATTAATCAAAGAAGTTCTGAAATTTTTTAAATCCAAAATTTTGTTTTTGTTACGATATGTAACAATTGAACATTTTACATTTTTTTTTTATTTAGTATTTTGCTTCGACAGGCTCTTCGCCTAATGATACTGAAAAATAATTTTTTTAAAAGGTGCTCGAGATGAAAATAAATAAATAAATGGAGCTAAATTAGAGTCAGTAGGATAATAACACATAAACACTTCTAGATTACAAATTCAAAATCAATCGTAGATTTAATTTGTTAAATATTCTCTCAATGAAAAACTACAAATGCCACAAAACAAATAATTTTCTTCAAAAATAATAGAAAAACAAAACATAAAACTAAAATGAATTGCATCTGTGACATATTCATTTGTATTATGAGAAATAATGCTACCAGAGCCCTGAACGACACATGCAAGTTCGTTTGCACTGGGTTGTTACCATCTATATGGCTTGCATAAAATTAATCTGACTGATGGAGTCGTTGGGACTACGCAGCACACTAATTGCACGCTTCCATGAACTATCAAATAGAAGACAACACATACATCATAAATCAAAAAGGAATAAAAATTATCATGACAACGCATGCAAAGATATATATTATATACCTTATTTGCACAATTACAATATGAATGCATATGTGTTAAGAAAGTTAAGACATTTTAGTGATATAATTATGAAGAAAAAGAAGAGAACGTACAAACTCTCCCCGGTCATTTTTGTAGACCTCGATTGAAATGCGAGGTAGTAGTCCATGTCGGGCCACAAAACCATCTAATAAATAAAGAAAAAAAGAACAAAATCAACTAAATGGAACTTCTAAATAAGATCATTTTAAGTAACAAGAACACACCACCCCTGACCATAACGAGAGAGAGAGAGAGAGATCATACATGTGTTTGACAAGGGATAGGTTGTATTCTTCCCGTTCCTGGTCCAGAACAAACCCTAAAAAACCAAGCAAAATATTTTCAAAATAATCAATACGAAAAACAAGGAAATATTCACAGAAAAGTTTAAAAAAATCCTTTACCTCCCTGACAGGCATCCACATAAACAATGAACCTAGTCAAAGCTCCCGCAATTCTCATATCCTCTTTCCCTCTTTCTCATGATATATATTTCTCATAACACACCTTGCTTAACAATGAAGAGCCTCTCAAACCTAGATCCTATTTATAGATATAGAGCTCACATAAGGGCCGTTGGATGCGGGAGCGGATGAATGACGTGTGAAAAACATAAAACCATCTGCGCCGAAGTTTTAGAGCGCCGTTGTTTTATAAATCCAGTAATTGGAGTGATGATCAGTTTATTCCTTGCACTTGGTCGATACACCACCAGAATAACCGGTGTTCACGAACCCAAATAAAACCTAATTTCTGCCATATGTAGCATAACTGTATTTATAAAAAATATGTATGCATAGAAAAACAGCATTTGGAAAGACATAATAGTTACTAAAATAGAATTATAACAGTTAATTTCATTTGTTTTATTTTTGAAGCACAATAGTTGATTACAAATATTGGAACTTTATTTCAATCTGATTAAAATATATTTGTTTTCATACTCAAAAAAGGAAATAAGAACATCATTTTTCTTTTTTCTGAACAATCCAAGCAATGTTTAGGGTTTGCAGTAAGTTTATGCATAATACAACCTTTTTCTTTTTGAATGAACACAATACACCTTGTATTCGTAAGGAGCTTATATAATACACCCTTTAAATTTCATGAAGAATTATTTTTTCATTGACTGGAATACAAACGTCAAAGTTAAGGGATATAATCAAATTGTTTTAGATATTAATCATGAAGAGTAGTGTCAAATTTTTTTTAGAACACAATGTCAACTTTTGAAGCATAATTAAAGACTCCAAAATTACTGTTGCAACAAATTCTACTCAGCAATCTCTTCCACTTGAGTCTTTTTACAACAATTTGTTTGAATATAAGAAGATTGGCATTTTCTTCTTTTCAATCATCTGTCAAAATGTATAAAATATAAATTAATTTATCATATATATATTAATAACTATTGTCTTATAAAGCTAACTTTATATATAATTAATTCTGGTGTAGAAGAGAAGAATATACAAACTTATAGTCGTGATCGTCTTTATAAACCCTTATGAAGTGATCTCCAGCTTTCAGTTTATCTAAATTTGTCTTTATAAACTCTTATGAAGAACATACAAATTTGTGCTTGTTTGAGGGTTATCTTACCCTTGTTTCGTTCCTCAAGCGAAACAACAACATTGCAAGGTCAAAATTTCATTTTAAATGGCAGAAAGATACATGGTTTCTTTTTAGAATTGAAACGTTAAAAAAATTAAGGTGATAATTACTCCCTCTGAATATTAATACAATGACATGGAATTATTTCTTTCTCTTTGGAAAAACGTTTATATATGGACACGAGCTATACTACTAAAGAAACATGTATATAGCTTTACCGTTGTTTCTCGGTAGAAGAAATTGAGATGAACTTGCATCATGGACCAAGTCGTGGACTTGGTCCATATAGGACCGGCCCCAGGCTTAGACCTGGGTTTATGATTCAAAATTTTGAAAGATCCAAAATATATTTCATTTCATATATAAATATATATATTAAAAAATAAAAAATAGTCTAATACTTAATAAGCACAGCAAATACAGTCCACAAACCCTTTTCTCCCCCTTCTTGCCTGAAAAAAATCCCACTTACTTCCCCTTTCGCCAAACAGAAGCTTCTTCCTCAAATCGCAAGAAAAAACTGAGGAAAAAATGCAATAACTCACGGCTCAACGTCGATAGTTGATCGGCGTATGACCCTGTCTTGGTTTCATCAGAGTAGTGAGTCTCTACTAAGGCCGTCCAACCTTCAGTCATATCTCACATCTTTTGTTCTTCTCAAATTCAGTCAATTTAGAGGTGCTGATTCATAATTTCAGTGCTATTTTCGGATCTTTTAATTGAAATTGAAATTGTTCTTGATATATGAAATTGAGTTGTCAATTGATTATTGAAAATCGATGGAAAATAATATCTTGTTAGTTATTATGGTTAACCGATTTGAGTTGATTATTAGGAATTAGTATAATTTCTTTTTAGAAAGGTCATGAATTAGTATTATTGGAGAATTAGACTTATAAATTTGAATTATTGTTGTTTGTTTTATTTTCCTTATCATTCGATTTTGTCTCTTTAAAAAGACAAAATGTACTTAACTTTGTAACTGAACTTTTATTTTTCTTTTTTTTATTAATGGAATCTCAGTGAGGCAATCGCGTCTTGAAGCTTCAAAAAAAAAATTTGAATTATTGGGTTGATTATTGGTAAGGTTAGAAAGTTAGAGATTTGAAATTAATCAAAATATAATATGAAAAATTATATATTCTATTTTTGTATAGTAAAATAATATTTATATATATATATATATATATTAAATTTTTTATTTGAATAATTTAATCTTTTTTAATTTTTTGGACGTCTTTTTTAAAATAGGTCTAAAGTCTTTAAAAACCCGCGGCCGTCCCTGGGTCTATGATGCACCACGTGATTATGAAAATAAAACTTGTAAACTGGCATTAAATTCATTAAAATTAAATTTTTCCTTAATTGTCATTAACATTAAATTTTGAACGAAAAATAATCAATCAAAAGAGATATTTCTCTTCAATATGACTTACATCCAAAAGATAAATTGTCTGAAGATCATAGATTAGGAATTATTCTTTATTGATTAACCATGAATATTAACTTATAATTAATCAAAGAAATTTGGAAATCTTATAAATTTCAAATTACCTAAAATTAGAGCCAACCAGATCATTCAATTTCTTAATATTACAAACTCAAAAAAAACCTAATAGATTCTCAATTGAACTACAGATTCAAACAAAACAGATAAATTCTTCAAAAACAAGACAATGAAAAAAACAAAACAGGTAATTAAAGCCAACTGCCATCCATCACTATACAAAGAAATTGTAAACATGGCTGCAGATATTTTCTGGCCGCACATATCACTAATTGCATGCTTCCACGAACTATCAAATAAAATTAACATATATATATCAAATTAAAAAAAAAACTAATCTTATTATTAACACGTCAAACCAAAAAATATGCAAATGTTTATGTCAAACCTAAAATGTATATAAATCATCTTAACATCACTATCAGAAACCATCCTAAATAATTAGTGTTCATGTGAGTACTGTCATAGAATGATATACCTATCATTCATCTGGGGTTTAGGATTTTATTTGCACAATTACAATATGAATGCATATATGTTAGACAATTTAATGATGTAATTATGAAGAAAAAGAAGAGAACATACAAACTCTCCCCGGTCATTTTTGTAGACCTTGATTGAATTGTGCGGTAGTAGTCCATGCCGGGCCACAAAACCATCTAATAAATCAAGAACAAAAGAACAAAATCAACTAAATGGAACTTCATAAATATGATCATTTTAAGTAACAAGAACACACTACCCCGCCCCCAAACAATAGAGAGAGAAAGAGAGGAATTTAATACATGTGTTTGCGAGAAGGAATGACAATCGGTTTGTTGACCTAGACCAATATCTGCACCAGTAATGAAAAAAGATTGATTAGATTTATTTCATGAAAAATGGTTGATTAGATTTATTTCATGAAAAAAGAATGATTGGATTTATCAAAAAAAGCAAACAATGTTTTTTTAGGCTATAGCGTAATAGGTTCACTGATCTATATGTATTTTCTATCATTTTATTTTGAAAGCCGATATATATAAATATATATTACCGCTGAGTAAAAAAATTCGAAATTACCTTATTCACGATGCAAAATTTAATGTTTCGCAAATATTGTCTATGAATAAATGGCAGATCATAAGTAGCAAACAATGAAGAAGTTCCCAATTTTGCCGTAGACAATTTTTGCGAAACACAGCTGATTTTTTTTTTTTTTTTTTTTTTTTTTGCGCGGGAACAATAAACTTAACGATATTTTAGACTATTGTTTATTTTTTTAATTTGATAACACATGATTAAAGGGTAGTCACAAAAGTAACTATCATGTAATGAAATTTCCATATTTCTCCTGTTTTTCCCAAATATTGTCTACGAATAATTAACAGATCATAAGTAGAAAACATAAAAGAAGTTCCCAATTTTGCCGTAGACAATTTTTGCGAAACACCGCTGAATTTTTTTTTTGTGCGGGGACAACATTCCTGAAGATAATTTAGACATGTTTATTTCGTAATTTAATAACACATGATTAAAGGGTAGTCACAAAAGCAACTAACATATAATGAAAGTTCCATATTTCTCCTGTTTTAACATCTCGCATTGGTAACAAGATGCCGTCAGGTTTTTCCAATTTTGGCATCTCTTCTTCTGCCGCCTTCTGAAAAAATAATACAAAGTTAAACTATTATGATTTTTGTGTTTTATGATGAAACAATTTGACTTTATATTTATTAAAAAGCTACATATTAACTTTGAAAGATGGGCATTAACCTTTGGAATGAGGATATTCCTTCTCGAAGGAGATACATCTGAAAAACTTAACTTTTTTTCAAAAAGAAGCCTCAGTGGAGTTTCATCCCTCTTGCAAAACAAAAATATAGTACGTGAGAATCAAATTAATAAATCCCAAAATCCATGCAAAAATCCTCAAAGTTCACTAATAAGAGATAGCTAAGTCTTGCTAATTATGAAAAATCCCGAAACAAAATATAGAAATTATATAATTATGATATAACATTTTTTTGGTACAATGTTGTGACTTGAAATTATAACCATTTCTAACTTACAAACGGTTTTTGCAAGGCAGACATTGGACTTCCGCTCGAGCTTGCTCGTTGGCCAACAACTTGTGAGTTGATTGAATCAGTGGATGAGGAGGAGCCAGCCATGTCTTTATTTTTATTTTGTCGAGATCGAGATCGAGAGAGAGAGAGAGAGAGAGAGAGAGAGAAGAGAGAGGGAGAGAGAGAGAGAGGGAGAAAGAGAGATTGCAAGAGAGAAGGAGAGTGAGAAAGAGAAAGATTGCAAGAGAGAGACTGGAAAGGAGATAGACAACTTAAGAAGTGAAGAACTTGCTTGTTTCATATAGAACGGCTAGTTTTTCCGTTTCTAACTTCCTGAATTGATTCATCATAGCTAGACCTGGTTTACATATATATTAATACACTGATAAGTTGGCCCACCATTCACACAAATACAATTGAACACCTGATCTATGAGGTTGTGTGTATGTGAAACAAAATGCTTTTTCTTACAGTTACAAAACTTTTTTAATAGAGAAGCTACCAAGAAATTACCTCCTTGTATTTATTCATGGTTCTTTTTATAATATGGACATTATATATTTGTATTATATATACCAAACATTTACATGTGTCTCACTTAGGTGGTAGGAGTTACTAACTTTACATAGGGGTTTAATTTTTTTCTATTTTATAGGGAGGGCATGGGGGTTTCAATTTTTGGGACATGATACTATGCGATGTATAAAATTAAAAAATAATATATATAATTTATTTTTTTAAATAGTATATACATAAACAGTAAAATAATATATAGAAAAAGAAATAATATATAAAAAATAGAAAAACAAAATATACAAATTTCAAAGAGTAAATAATGCACAAAAACAAAAATATGTATAAAACAATGAAAGCAATATACAGAAAAAAAAATTGAAAAACAAAAAATAATATATACAAATTCCATCAAATTTTGGACGTGTTTTATCCTGTCATGCTTCACATTTTCTAATTTTTTGGGACTCATATTTTCCATTTTTTTTTACTAAGAATTGATAAAAGATTAGGATAATGTTCGCGCTACGCTGCAAATATTTTCATTTTAGTACATAATTAGATTAGTTTTTCGTGATGTATATCTTCAATTTCGTGAAATAGTTAGATCAAAATATTTTTATTTTGTTGAGAACCATATTATATTAATTTATGTACTGAGTTTCATTAATAACATGTAAATTTTTTATTCACGTGATGTATATATACTGTACATAATTTTGACAACAAAAAAAAATCAACAATGAGAATATGAATTAATATTTTGAGGAAATTGATCATATTACTTATACTTATATATCACCTTATTTATTTTTCTTATATAGCTTATTCTCTTCTACAAACGTAATGTCTTTATCATTAATTTATGTCTCTTCTCTATTTTTTATTTATTTCAATATATAATAGATTAATTTACAATTATAAAATTACACAAGGCTCTCCATAACTTTAAAAAAAATTATAAAAATTAAAATAATATGTAAATTAATGCATAACACGTAAAACAAAATATAGAAAACTTATGTAGAGTAAGTTTAGTATATTTTTAGTCATAATTTTGTATTACATTATACGATGTTTTATCATATCTAATTTTATAATGACGGATAACTTTATTTAATAAATTGTGTAATTATAAATAAATTATACAAATAACAAATTCAGGGAAAGAAAAAAAATATTTTTTAATAAGGCACTATGAATTAATCTTTATAATCTCAACTTAAGTTTATTTTCAGTTGTTCTTTGAAATTAGGTTGTTTTTTGATATATTTACATTTAGAAAAATATATAAGGTATAAATATCCTTAGATGGAGTTCGAAAAAAGAAAAAAAATAAGACAATTTATTTCGAAGATTAGTAGAAGTACCAAAAGATTTAGTCAAAGATGTTTCATTTTTTTTTGACAAAAAAGATAAAAAAATACTTAGTTTACCAACATTTTAATAATAATTAACAATATGTTTAAAGAAAAAATATAATGTTATATATTGAGAAAAAATATTGTGTTATAATATAAGAAAATATAACATGAATCATTTTCTTAAAATGATATCATCGTTAATTTTCTCAATGTTGATCTTATTCAACTGCTAAACTAATGTGTAATAATTATATACTTTATGAATAAATGAATTACACATCTATCATTGAAATGTAATATATCAATTAATGTAATTTATTTCTTAATATATTATTTTCTTGTAGTGAGAACCAAAAAACTTGATGGTTCTCACCAAATCGAAAATATAATACAAAAAATAGCAATCTAATTAATTATATGATTATGTATTAATAACCACACATATTGACATAAAATATTAAGAAACTTGAGATGTTAAATAATAATATTTGAGAAAAATTTCTCCCTAAAAAAAATATTTGTTTCTCCCTCAAAAAAAATTTTGAGAAAAATTTCGATCGGACGACACAGAGATATTTGATGGCATGTTTCAGTGAGAACGCTCAAAAGGAGGTGAAAAATAATGTGATGGGGTTAATTTATCTAAATATTTGAATTTATAATTTATTGATAATACAAAAGAATAATTTATTATATTATATTTTAAATGTCTAATTGTTTAAATATAATTATGTAAAGATATATTTCCCACATGAGCACATTCTCTTACATAGTATTTATATTTGTATACTTCGCCGGAAATTTTTTTAATTTGAGCCATAGCAATATGAAATTCAAAATAAAAAAATTCAAATAAATTTAGTTTTTTTAAAGAAGAAAAGAAAAACTAAATATGTTTTAATAAATGAACTCTTCATTTCTCTTTGCATTAATATTTGAACATAAGTATGTGCCATGATTCGTTAGAACCATTTAATTTAAATCTAACGATAAAAACTAACTCTAACTGTTTTCACGTAATCGGGCATATAATAACAAACACTAAAATCACTAATCATTATTGTACATGTAAGTATGATATATAAATAATATAATAAGAAATCAGAATAAGTAAAAAATTTAATGATATAAATGTAACCATATTATTTAATTCAAAAGATTAAATAATTTGATATGATATGATTTTTTAAGAATACTCAAAAGACTTTAAAAAATAAGGGGGTGGGGAAATTAAAACTGGGGTGGGCCAATAGAGTAATCGAGCTAGGTGGCCCCTATAAAGCCTCAAAACTTGAAAGACCTAAAAAAATTACATTTAGCTTGGAACGCCTAATGATGCAATAAAAAAATTTTCACCCTAAAATGACACGAAGAAAACCCAGATCAATCCTTTCATTTCTTTGTTAATATGATGATCCAAAACATTTTTTTAGCTCTGTGTTCAATTGTTTCGGTGGTTTAAATTTTGTTAATAAGAATGTTGAATGTATATAATTAGATTTTCTTTGTGATATCTATTCTTATTATCTCAGGTTAGAAAATTTTCTCAACTATTATAACTTAACACGACACAATTTATCAACATCAAAGGCTTAAACAAAAGCGAAATAAACAATTAATTAAACTACAACTAAAACTCTCTTCTTTTCAGATCCAACCAAGAGGCAATTGACTTGACTCTTCTTCCGTCTTAATTCTCTTATTACTCTTTTCTTGATCAGTAATTAATTTGGATGATTGAATCGCATCCGCATTTTCTGAAACTCGAATTCCTTCAATAAACTGTCATAACATAAAAATATACATAAAGTAATGTAATAATATATGTAGAAGAATTAACATATCCAAAATGTATTTATACATATATTTAATTATATGGAAAAAAAGAACATACAAATTGATTGCTGTTATTGTCCATGTAGATTTTAATAAAGTCCCCAACTTGCAAAGAGTTATTTTGTACAAATTCCCCTAAAGAAGAAAAAAAATTATAATTAACTTAGAGAGAGAGAGAGAGAGAGAGAGAGAGAGAGAGAGAGAGAGACGTGTGTCGCCTAGAATGTAGGATATCTGAGCCTCCCTTTTCCTCGGCCAGTATCTGTTAAATGAACAAATAATACTAGTTTAACAAAATTATATGAAAGATATTTATGTATATGTATCATTGATCTAATTAGTTCATCTTAAGTTATATATTTTTCAATTTTGCTTCAAAATTATATATAAATAACAATACTCAAAAAAGGAAATATGTTTAAAAACTTCAAATAAATAAATATTTCGCAAACATTGTTTGCGGGAAAGTAATAAAATTAGAAAAAAAAGAAAAAAATTAAGGATTTTATTAAAATGGAGAATATCAATTAAATAAAATAATTTTGAAAAAATAATTACAAAAAAACTTACCTGTAACAAAACGTCCAAATTTGGCCATTTTTCAAGTCTCGCATCAGTAATAATATTCCGTCAGGATTTGTAATTGGCAAATTGCTTCTTGCTTCCTTCTGAAGAATGACAATAAATTTCAATTGCATTTTTTTACGATTTTTAAATTTAATTAAAAAAAATTAAATGGGTATATGTGATTTAAAACCTTTGGTAGAATAATTATTTTTCTTACTGGACAAACGTCCGTGTTAGTCAATTTCTTTTGAAGTACTAATGTGTATGATTCATTATTCTTCTGTTTCACAAAAAAATATATTAAAAATAAATAATAAAAATAATAATAATGATGATGATAAAAATTAATTACAAATATGCCTTGACATATATATTACTTACCATTCGTTCTGTTTTATCGGTTGAATTTGAAGAGGATACTTGATTCATTTTTCTATTTTTTTTTTTCTGAGAGAGAGATCTAAACCGACCAATTAACTTTAGAGAGACAAAATTCAGAATTATGTATAAAATGCTCTGTAAATACACTTTTTTTCTTATCACCACAATGACTATATGTTAATAATTTTCTGTTTTATATATGCCAAATAACAAGGGCAAAATAGTCATTTTCTGTAATTCTTTTCTCAGTAAGTAAGTTTGTAAATGCATCTGGTGTATAATTTATATTACCTTTGTGGTATGAAATAATGAAATATATAAAATACGTATAAGAAATGAAAAATGAACCGTGTTTATGTGATTTAGCAACAAACTAAACTGGTTAATTATGTGTGAATCATAATGTGATTCAGTAAGCAAAAAATGCTAGTGAGCATTTAATTAGTAGATATATTAGATTTGCTTGTAGTGTTATATATAATTATCTAGTAAATGCTAATTAATAAGGAGATAAGGTTAATTAATTCATCTATTTTGTTTCATATAGTAAGATAATATAGAACGGCCCAACTTATAATATAATATGATAGAATTATTCAATTTTTTTATTTTTTAAATAAGGCCCAATAGACCCGTGTTATAAAGCCCATATACTTCAAATAAATTCATGAATTTGGTCTGAATAAAATAAATCAATTATTGACTAAAAAAAAAGTCAAGTTCAAATGTGTGTATTATTATTGTAGGGACTGGATTATCATCACTGGTCAAAGACAGTTATCTAAAATGAGATGTATTAATGGATTAATGATGTGTATATTAAGATATATTATCATATTAATACATGTGCGTATATAATTATTGATTTAGCCCAATGATTGGATAAGAATTACGAAACCAATTATTGCCAATAGACCTTTGTAGCATTATTGATTCAGATCAATCGAATCATTTATTTATTTATTTAAAGATCAATTGAATGATTATTGATTATCTCTATATATTACGACAAGATTAATATTTTTCCTGATCATAATATACCGTCATGTATAAATGACTAATGAGGCTCTAAATATTAAAATAAATGAATGATATAACACAAAAAAGTGAGCAACTTCAAAGTCAATATCTCCTTTCTGTTTTAACCTAACAAAAAACAATAAAAAATATTATTCACACTCCACTGCTATTTCTTTTTCTTTTTTTTCTTTTTTGTTGCCTTTTGATTTGTCACGCATTTATCATGCATAAACCTTATCCTTCACTAATTCAACCTCCAATCAATTACCGAAAGCCTCATAACTTTTTCTTTTTTAACTTCAAAAAAAATAAGTATATTTAGTTTTTAACAGATGTACCAGCCAGTACAGTTCTGTACCAGTAGGTACATGCATTATCTAACTGTCCTTCACAAATTAATCATTCATAATGCAACAACCATATATATATATAGCTGGCAATTACACCTCAAATTAAAAAAAAAGTTATGTAAAATTCTGAAATATAATAACAAATATTTTCACAGTGTAAATTGCGTACTTTACAAATAAAAATGATATCTTTTATAACATGGAACTAATATTTGATTATAAATCAGGGGAACCGGGAATCAGATTCCAGTTAAAACTTGGAATCAGGATAAGAAATCAAAGAACCAGAAATAAGATTCCAGTTAAAACTTGGAATCAGGATAATAATTCTGGTTACTTTGGATAGAAAGAGAATCAAGTTTAAAAATTCTTCAATCCAAATAGATAAAAAGGTCAGAAACATTGATTCTGATTTCCAGCTAAGATTCCAAACTCAAAGGCATATTTAACTCATGCTACAAATATCTAACCTATACATTTCACCAACTAATAACATTGGTGGCGTTCGGCAAAAAGTGGAATAGTGAAAGAGTGGAAGAATGAAAAAAGTATCTCTTTCAGCTAAGATTTCAATAGTATTCGACACAATAAATGAGTGAAAGAGTAGAATAAACAATTAATGCAATATTTATTTAATTTGGAAAGAGCAGAGCTCTTCTTCTTTTCCACATCCCATGGAATAAAGTTAAACCACCCTTCTACTTCTTTATTCTATTTTCTTTCACTTTTATTCGGCGGAATAAGAAAATTTCTTCCACCTTCTACCACTTTTCCACTCTTATTCCATGTTACCGAACGGGACTATTAAGAAGACTGACTATTCGATAAAATAAATTAACAAGACTAATTAACAAACCAGCAGTTTTCATTTTTCACGTAGTTGTTCCCATGTTTGTTTCCTTTGTCCCGCACATATAATTTGTATAAACTGATTAATTATTATATTTGTGCATATAATTGAGTAGAAAAGGTGGCAAGATGAGCTGTATATCATTAAAACTAAAACCTCTATGGTCCACATCAGTTTATGATATGTGCACTAACTCAATGAATTAGTAATTTCACTGCCCTTACTTAAATGAAAAATGTCATCTTTTATAGTTTTATTATAATTTTATACCATTGACAGGCCACAAAATAATGCAAAGCCAATATTAAAATTTACAACTAAATTAGAGAAAGAAAGAAACACGACAGAATCAACATATTGGAATCCAGTTCCTTTTCACACTTGCATTTTATATGAATTTTTTGCCGTTTCTTCTTTTTTTCTTGCTTGTTTTTTCTTTCTTTTTAGGTTGCTTTTACTATGATAATCCTAAGTGCAAATCCAATGTAGCCCTCATCCTCTTCCAATGATGAGTGTTATTCTTCTCCATTGCAAACAGAACAAAAGATCTCATTTAGGAAAACACAGAACTCAAATCATATACCAGAGTAAAAACTGGTATATACTGGTACAAGGCTTGGTACATACAATTATACTTTTGTAAGGTTTAGTTTTCAATTATTTGTGTTTTATAGAATATATATATAACATGATGTCTCCAATTTTTCTAGAAATGGAGAAAAAGGAATATTCCATTTTAAGGTGTCTCTTTCAAAATGGAGCCATATTGGCTCACAGCTCAAGCACTCAACTCTTCATGTAGTGAACAACAACAGTTCATTCATTGACAAAAAGAAAAAACAGAAATTTCATAAAACAAACAATTCATTTCAAAATCAGGATGTACATAGGTACATTTTATTTCTTAGCCCTAGTACATATTACTATTATATCATAGAAAATATTGTATATTCTTATTGATGTAAAAAAATTGAAAAATCCCCTATTGTTGATGTAGAAATTAATAAGTTTGGCATAGTTTTGGCCAACAAATACTACAACTGGAGCTAGGGGTGTACAAGAAAATCTTCAACTCACCAAATCCAATACAGTCCAATTCAGACGGAGTTTGAAGTTGTTGGATCGGGTTGGATTAGTACTTTAAGTAATCCAGAATAACAGATTGGATTGCGGGTTTGCAATTGAAAATCCACATTAATCCAACCCAATCCATATGAATTAATTAACATATATATAAGATATTTCATTTTTTATTTCAAATACAATTAATACCATAAGAAATATTCTTTCAAATCTAAAACTTTAACTTTCCAATAAAATGTTAACAAATAAAACTTTACTATTATTATTAAAGATAAAAATATTAATTATAATTATTCCTAGAGAGAATTGAGAGAGAAAATATAAAAAAGAAGAACTCGTTTTACAACCAACTCAAAGAAATTCAAAAGATAATCATGTGTTTTATTAAATAATAATAATAATAATAATAATAATAATAATAATAATAATAATAATAATAATAATAATAATAATAATAATAATAATAATAATAATGAGAATTATGTGGTGAAATATGTATGTCTTGGTGTTTAACTATGAAATAATCTTGAAATAATCTTTTTATTGAATGGTTTATTAACGAAATCTTGAGTTTTACAATTATTTTATGCGTTATATTGAAATACATGAATGATATAAATATTGCCGGATTGGGTGGATTTTACAGTACATATTATCGGTTTGGGTGGATTTTGAGTTAAATTTCATTAGATTGGATGGGTTTCGAATTATCACGGGTTGGATCGGGTTGGGAAAATATAAATCTACTACAATTGGGTTGGGTTTATATTTTGACCTAAATTCACTCAACTCAATCCATGAACAGGAACTGGAGCTGCTCCTTAGTTTTAGGAGGGAAATAAAATTCATAATTTAATAATAGTTGGTAATTTTTATTTATTTATTTATTTATTTCATTTTTAATTTAATTTTTTTAGTAATGGTTGGCAAATTATTTAGGTTGGAATCTTTTTTTCTGAGGTAGCAGACAAATTGCCTACTTCAGACTTTCACTAATTAAAATAAAAAAAGCTACATAGTTTTGGGTTCATCGAAGCTCAATATCGTTTTGCTACAACTACATAAGAGAAAAAAAGTTACATAGGTTGGAATCTTTTACTCTGCACTAAGTTAAGAATTCATCAAAATCAAACACTTTGGCTTCTACGTAATCACTAACCAAAATGAATTAATTAAACTGGACAAATCTTTCAACTTCCAACCTAATCAGCGGGAGATCTTGACTCAAATCCTTGGAGGAACTGTGGTAGAAAATATAGCTTAGTGAAAAATACAACAAAAATTTTGAGGGATCAGAATACATATAACTTATACATTTATCACAAAATATAGTAGAATTATCATATATATATATATATATACTAGAACTTAAAAATCTTGGGAGACGGCTGCCCTCTAAGTCTCTATTACGAGCTGCCACCGAACCTAATTGAAATGGTGATCAATGAAGATCTCCAGTTTGACAACAAGTGGAGGGGAAAATGAACGGTCCTTCTTCTATCCCTATCTCTCTCACTCCATTGTTAGGAACCAACTGAAAAAAGTAAAGGCCCACCTTACACTTTTCCTAACTCAAAACCATATTATCATTATTCAATGATTAAGTTATTATGATCAATTTAATCAGTATATAATAATCTCCGTCCCTTTTAGCAACCTTTAAATACCCCCCCCTCTCTTCCTCTCCAACTCCCCCCTCTCTCCTCTCCTCTCCACACTTCAAGGAAAAATCCAATCCAATCCAAAACAAAACAAACAAACAAACAACAAAACGCAAAAAAAATATATCGATAAACAAAACAGGTAAAGTAAATAATGGGTGAAGAGAAACTCACAGAATCATCAACGGCCGAGATTCGTCTCCCAGGATTCATCATCGACGTGGAAGAATCCGAACGGCTCGCCAAGGATCTCAACCTTTCAACAATGGAGGATCTCCTGCCGGCGCTTGTCCCGGCCGCCATGCGCCACGCCCGGCCGCCGATCTCCCAGTTCCCCGTCGGAGCCGTCGGGCTCGGCTCCAGCGGCCGGATCTACGTCGGAGTGAACCTCGAGTTCCCCGGCCTCCCACTGAACCACTCCGTGCACGCCGAGCAGTTCCTCCTCTCCAACGCCGCGGCCTCCGGCGAGGCCTGGATCCGGTGCATAGCCGTGTCTCACATGCCCTGCGGCCACTGCAGGCAGTTTCTCCAGGAAGTGCGCGATTCATCCGACATCAGGATCATCATCACCTCCGACGGTCCAGAGGCGATGTACAGATCTCTCTCGGTGTTGTTACCCCGCCCGTTCGGACCTCCGGATTTGCTCCCCAAAGACGTGCCGTTGTTGCTCGACCAGCACAATAACGAGTTCGGCGAGCTAATGAAGGCGCTGGAAGGTCCAGTTCGTGAATGCAATGGACATGCGGACGGAGAGCTTGAGAAGAAGCTGAAGGAAGCGGCTGAGAAGGCGGCGAGAGGGTCGCACGCGCCGTACAGCGGATCTCCGGCGGGATTCTCTGTGGCGGACTCGGACGGGGGGGTGTACGGCGGGTCATACTCTGAGTCAGCCGCGTTCAATCCGAGCATCAGCCCGATTCAGGCGGCGATTATAGCGAAGACTGTGGCCGGATTTCCGGCGACGGAGATTGTGGCGGCGGCGCTCGTGGAGAAGGAGAATGGGAACGTGTTGCATGAAGGCACGGCCAGAGTATTTCTGGCCGCGGTGGCGCCACACGCAAGGCTGCATGTTTATCGTTTCAAATGATCTGATTCCGTTTCAGTTCTGGATTGAAGGGAAATTTATGCTTCGGACCCTGGGCTTTTTTCTTTTTCTTTTTGTCATTTGTGGAAGGCTGAAAAGGAAGTGGGTTTGGGATCGGAGGAGTGATCTGAGATATTGAGAGTGATAGGGGTAAACTGAAATTTTAACCTAACCATCAGTTGGTGGTGGGGAATAAATATGGCTGAGATGATTTGGATAAATTGGATTATGTGTGTAATAAATTAAAATAAATAAATAATAAATGATGTGAAAATTATAAAAAATAAATAACTTATGTGAGAAATAAATTTCTTCAATTTCAAAACGAAATTTCTCACAAAAGAAACTCTTTAAATTATAAACCGTTCCCATGTAACTATAGAGAAAATAAATATGATTGACTAATTAGTTCTTAATATATTAACAAAAAGGTACCTTTTATAGAAAAGCAACCTTAACAAGAGAGATTAGAGACCTTATTAATTTAACAAAATCGTGCGTGATAGTGATTAGTGATTTGCACTGCAATTACATGATAAGACCTTGATTTAGTTAAGAGACCTTATTAATTTAACAAAATCGCGCGTGATAGTGATTAGTGATTTGCACTGCAATTACATAATGAGACCTTGATTTAGTTAGTCTAATATTCCACGTGGGTCACTTTACTTAATTTGACACGAAATACATGAAGTATGATTGCATGAACCAGCCACCATGGAATATTTCATTCAGCTCCTCAAATTCACTAAAATATCATCATTATCCAATATTAAAATAGTATTGTGGGCTATTGCCCGCAATTAACATAAAAACAAAATTAAACTAATCAAATATTTTTTCTGACGGGCTTAATTCAAATCTAAAACCAAGCCAATATAAAACAGCCCAAAACTTTCATTCCTTCAGTGGTGTACATAAACAAGGTGCAGGCAGTATTTCTCCAAAACTTTCTCATCTTCTTCTTGGTGACGCGCCAAACGCCACGCCACGACTCACCATAATAAAATCCTCAAAAACTTAAAAGAGAGAGTGAGGGAGTGTAATCCATGGCATCATTACTTGTTGCTGCATCGCCATTTTTGCTCAATACTCTATCTAAAAGACGCACGAGAAAGCTCTCCTGTTCGGTTCTCTCCTTGCACTCTTCCAGAAGCTTCGGAAAACCCAGGGTGTTGCCGGGCGGGGGCGGAGTGACTCGCCGTGTTTTCGTCGGATTCAGCGCTTCGTTTCTCGATCAGTTTGCGAAAATGGCGTCCGGCAGTCGGTCTTTAGTCGCTTCTGCTCGGTTTAATCAGGGCGTTTCTCCAGTTGAACAGGTTTGTGATTTTAACCCTGTAAAACATAGAATTTGCTCCAATAACCTTCAAAACAGTGTAATCAGATTGCTAATACAAATTTCTGATTTGACAATAAAAAAAACAATTGCTAATTCAAATTTGTTACAAATTAACAGATATTGAAGAATGTGGAATGGCCAGAGGAATTTCCTTTCAAGGAAGAAGATTTCAGCCGTTTCGATGAGTACTCAAATTTTCTTTCTTTTTCTGGTTTGCGATTTTTTATCATTTTTTAAGAATAATTGCAATTCTTTTATTTTTTTTCTGCATTAACCCAATTTCTTCTTCCTCTGAACTAATTTATTTTTTTTTTCTTAATTTTATAGATCGCCAGATTCATTATTCTATTCAGAACCCCGATTTGTTACGCATATTGATGACTCAGCAATTAGAGCTCTAACTGATTATTATTCAAAGGTTTTTCCTCCAAGTAATAAACCGGGAACTGCAATCTTGGATTTGTGTAGCAGTTGGGTATGTTTATTTTTCACTTTAGCCCTTTAAAAATCTTTTATTTACTTTTTTTATAATTACTGAAATATTTTTAATTTTGTTTGATTTTTGAAGGTGAGTCATTTTCCAGCTGGATATAAGCAAGAGAGAATTGTAGGAATGGGCATGAATGAAGAAGAGCTGAAGAAAAATTCAGTAATATTCTATTTATTTATTTAATAATTAATTTTTGATAAAGCAAAATTTTGTTGGTATTTAAGTAATTTTATCAATTTTTTTAGGTTTTGACAGAGTATGTTATGCAAGATTTAAATGTGAATCCGAAATTTCCATTTGATGATAACTCTTTTGATGTTATCACTAACGTGGTATGTTTTCTTTTTCTCAAAAATTTACATTCAAAAAGAGAGAAAAATGTACTTTCTAATAGCTTTGAGAATTTTTAATGTTTTGTAAAGGTTAGCGTAGATTATTTAACAAAACCAATTGAAGTGTTCAAAGAGATGCAACGTGTATTAAAACCATCCGGCCTTGCCATAATGAGGTAATATAAAATAAATATAAATACACATTTCTTAATTTTTCGTATATTTATTTCCATTTATTCATCATAACTAATATTAAAATGTTTTTTTTATATAGTTTTTCAAATAGGTTATTTTTCACAAAAGCAATATCTATTTGGACCTCAACTGGTGACGTGGACCATGCATGGATTGTTGGATCATATTTTCATTATGCTGGCGGTTTTGAACCACCTGTTGTAAGTTAAATTATAATTTAATAAAATGCAAAAATAAATAAATATTAATATATGAGTGATAGTATTTATTTTTTTAATTTATTTTCTTATTGTAGGCAGTAGATATATCGCCAAATCCTGGACGGTCCGATCCGATGTACATTGTTTATTCTAGAAAGATGTCGGCATAAATTTTATTATATTTACACAAAAAATGTACATTGCTTATATTTTTTGAGATACATAATTAAGGAATAGTGTAACGTTATATGGAATTTAATGTTCTTTTATACAAACAGCCGCAGATCAACAAGAAAAGTGACTCCTTAATACTAATGTTTATGAGGAAAATCGTTCGTTGCGTTTTTCATTAATAAAGATAAGAGTCGTACAAATGTTTGTAATAGACAAACACAAAGAGTTACACCAAAGGGAAAGACGACATGAAGCTCCTAACGGGGTTTGTAGATGAGTCTAAGGTGAGAAATCAGCTTCAGCAATGCTGGAGCCATTGATCGGAGAGATCGGCTGTGAATTAAGCGGTTGCCTCGGAAAATTCTAGAATTTCTCTCCTTCCATATCGACCGACACGTGGCCGCCCTCCCACACTACGTCCAATTTGAGACGTTGATGGCCATGTAGCTAGCTTCCTTCGGATTATCTACCATCATTGGAAGAAGTATAATCCAGGTTCTACCAATGGTTCCTTCAGATTATCCATCAATGGTTCTATCAGTATACATTTGGCCTTCCGATGATGGCCATGCAGATACACTTAACATGTAAGCCTGGATTTGTAACAAAGTTGCTTGTAAGATCATTATGGAAAATAGTAAATAAGTTAAATTATAACAAAAAAAGATGTTAATAAAATCACAGAAAAACCAAATTATTTTTTTTATCCGAGTATGTGAATACTCTCCTTGTTTTAGAATCCGTCATAATTTTCATAGCATAATTTTTTCTGAGCCTAAAGAAGGCAGCTACTGAGATGCTTAATTAATTAAAATTAAAGTTCAAAAATTTGGGTACAACGCTAGTTTCCTTTGTGATACAAGGTCATAGAAAATACATACAACCAATAATACAACCACATAAGAATCAGATAAATTCAGAGATGAAAGGACATTCCACCACAGTCTTGCTAATTGTGGAATCAACAAGGCGACTCAAAAATTAAAATTAAAATTGCAACAAATTTTACTATCGCAATTTGTTCCACTTGATTCTTTTACAAGATCAATTTGTTAGAATATGAACAAGATTGGCATTTTCTTCTTTCAATCATCTGTCAGAAATGCATAAAATATAAATTAATTAATAGTGGAATGTGGGGGGCAATTTTATGTCATTTTAGAGTTTTTCATATTTATTCTGGTCTAAAAGAGAACATACAAACTTATAGTTGTGATGGTCTTTATAAACCCTTATGAAGTCTCCAGCTTTCAGTTTATTTGCTTGTATAAATTCCCCTAAACAAGCACAACTTACAATAAAATAAAATAAAATAAAAAAAACATAATGAGAGAGAGGAAACGACAATCGTTTTATTGATCTCTCAGACATCCATCAACTTAAACATTATATACAATGAAGTAGCTAAAACTTCCGCAGTTCTCACATCTCTCTCCTCTTTTCCTCTTCCCTCTCATTATATATTTCTCTTATAACAACCTTATATTTTACACTGAAAAGTTTCTCACACCTCGATCCTATTTATAGAAAGAGAGCTTCGATCACTGCCGTTGGATGAGAGAGTGGACGAATGACATTTGCCAGAAACCCAAAACCATTTGAGCCAATGTTATAGAGCACCGATGTTTTAGAGCTCCGATCAATTTGTTTTGTTCCTTGCACCTAGTTTACATATGAACCATAATAGAACCTAATTTCTAACATATATATCAAAACCATATTTTTGTAGTTGATTCCAAATATGAAGTCCTCACTTTTGATTCCATTAATTTATGAATGATTATTGCAATTTTTGCAGTTATTTCAAGATGACTGAAATATATTTATTTTCATACAGAGGAGAGGAAATAATGTTCTCATCCTTTTCAATTTCATGATTTTAATCTATAGTCCCAATTCAGTGACACAAATATATAAATCTCAATGTTTAGGATTATAATTATTTTTTTCATAATAATCATTCAAGAGTTGTCTAAAAATATTTTATTACACCTGTTTAGATATATAATTAAGGAAATATTTAATGTTATATAGAATTTTATATTCTTTTATACAAACAGCACAAATCAACAGGAAAAATGACTCCCTAATACTAATTCTTGTGAGGTCCACCTGGGAATCACTCCTTGGTCACTTGACATGAGTTTAATCGTGGAACACAAATGAAATCTCGATTTCTAACAAAATCATAATAAGCTCATTATTCATTAATCCAACTGAAACATGATCTAAAAAAGTATGATTTTTCTTTAAGTTCCTGCCCATTTTATTTTGTCCAAATTAGAATGAAATAGATTGGCCCAAATTAGAGTGAAATACAATAATGAGTATATATGATGACATGATACAATTTGGATTAATGTCACACTAGTAAATATTAAAAGGGATTTGAAAGGAAAAAAAATATATATTCAAGAAATTCAATAAACGTGTCAGACTTGCAAAGTAACATGCATTAGTTTTATCAGAAAATAACTACTATAATAATCATACAATTTTAATAAGATATAGTTCACAATATATTTACATTTCTTCCCTTTCATTAAATTTGGTCACATTAAATACTCAACAAAAAAATAACTAATTCAGCACTATTTTCTGATAGTATTAGGTAATAAAAAATGAATGGATGAAATTTAAAGCAATATTTAGAAAATGGATCAAAATGATCTGTTCTTTCCTAAATTTATGACCTCATACCAGAAACATTAATCTATATATACCAAAACAAATCTGCACCGTTTCACCAACTTATTTTCACAATCCATCTCACACTCTCAAACCAATGGAGCTCATGGCATTTTTCTACATTGTTTTATTCTTTATGTCTCTCGTCCTCACCATCCTCTCTCTCTCCAAGGCCTCCAAGCCTAAACCCAACCTTAATCAACCGCTCGAGACCCCAACACAAAATGCCGAATCGGAAGCCAGTACGGAGCTGCCACGAGCCGTTCCTGAGATGCCGCAAGCCGACGAGGAGCTTGCACAAGCTATTCCTGAGATTCCACAAGCGGACACGGATCTTGCACAATCCGTTACTGAGATTTCTCAAGCCGGCGATGCACATGTACAAGCTATTCCTGGGATTCCGCAAGCGGATACGGAGCTTGTGAAATTCGTTCCTGATATTCAACAAGCCGGCGAGGAGGAGCTTGCACAAGCTATTCCTGAGATTCCGCAAGCCGGTACGGAGCTTGCACAATCCTTTTCTTGAGATTCCGCAAACCAATGAGGACCTTGCACAAGCTATTCCTGAGATTCCGCAAGCCGGTACAGAGATTGCACAATCCATTCCTAAGATTCTACAAACCAACGAGGAGTTTACACAAACTATTCCTGAGATTCCGCAAGCCAGTACAGAGCTTGTACAATCCGTTCCTGAGATTCCACAAACGGAGGAGAATGCACAATCCGTTCCTGAACATGCTCAGCTGCTACAAGCAGGCCGGAAATGAGTCGGCAGGCTGAGTCAAAGCCGGCTCTCCAGTTAGAAGATGAAGAAGATGATGATGATTGGTGGATCGCCTTCCTGAGGCCGCCACCTCCACCTCCGCAAGAATACATTTTGGGCGGAGAGTCGTCCCGAACGGTGCGGGAGAAACGAGCCTTTCCGCCTTTGCGGAATTATGGGTCGGAAGTGATTATGCGACAAGACATTTTGACAACGATTTATGAAGTGGAAGGAGAAGGGGAGGAAGAGATCGAAGAAGAAGAAGAAGAAGAAGAAGAAGAAGAAGAAGAAGAGGAAGCAACAGCAGCAACAGCAGTGAAGGAAGAAGGATCAAGCATAAAACTAGGGTTGAAGAAGAAGGTTAAAAAAGGGTTGGGAAAGATTGGCCGTTTTTTCTGTTCATGCTATTAGTGTCATTTTTCGTTATTTTGTCTTGTTCTATGTTTATTTATAGTCTTTCTGTAAAGAATTTGGTTTTGGTATTAACAAAAAATATTTTTTTCTTATGCGTAGGGGGAAAGCAAAAAAAATGTTTGTTTTCTTATTAAGTTTTATGCATTTGTATTTTTTTGATAAATTTTTTCAATTACAACATTATTAAGTCTAAGTTCAAATTGATAACTTTTATAATTGATTAAAAATAACTGTCAGAAAAAAAAAGCCCAACAAAGAAAGAAAAATTATGAGATAAAGTTAATTAAAGAAGCTGATAATAAATGCAAAAGCCCACCAGAATAAACAAATTTGTTGTTGTTTGGTCTTAAGAGTCAAAAATGAGTCTTATTAAATTATTTTGGCGAAGACGGGTTATTTTTTGAGAATGGTAATTTTGGGTTCCAAGATCTTCTAATTCTGAATTTTACTAGGTTTTCATCTTATAATCGCCCCGAATTCTTTTGAAAAAAATTTGTTGCCGATCGATTCTCGTCATGTTAATTTGTCCCTTTCTCTCGGATTTATATTTTTCTTGGGCATACAAAGATTCAATGAATTTAATGAATTTTTTTTTCGATAAATAATTGATCGAAAAAAACTGAAATAATGAGAAATTTAGTGGGCAACAAAACTTAAAAAAAAAATCTGTGTCGTATTAGTATTCAATATACTCTACCTTACATTTTCCTTTATATAGTTTATTTAAAAAAAATTATCTTATCTACTTTTTGAAAGAGAGATTGATCCGAAGATATGTTAATAGAAAATAACATATGTTTTAATATTAAATGTTATGTTATTTTCTAATAACAACTCTTCACATCAACCTCTCTTTCATTTTCTTAGCTGCATCTTTGGCATGACTCCGAATATAATTTTTTTCTCGCTAAAATATGCAAAGAAACGACAACATTATAAAGCTCAAGAGAATAAGTGAAGAGATATTGATATTAAGAACCAAGATATAAATATAAATTGGGATGATGAAGTGTTCAATCAGGCTATTCGGTGAATCATTGATTTTTTTTTTTCGCTCTTTTTCATAATGTTATTATGTGTATTAATTCCATTTCTATAACCAAATTGTGAAACACAATGTGTTTGAATGATTGTTGATAGCTAGTAATATAAATATTTTTTTTGAAATACAAAAAATTGTAAATCAAAAAATATTTTTTTAACTAGTTCTATATAATTCTTTTATATTATTTGCCACTCTGTATAATTATATTATATTGTCAATTTCAAAATTTCTTATGATTTTTCATAATTATAATTTAAGTATTTTATATCGAAATAAATAAATAAATTATATATTTGCAGCATAAAAAAGCCCACACACACAACACAATTCTGCAGAATGGTTGATAATTTGACACCATGGCTGTCGTTGCAAGTTCTACATCATAAAAGCTTAGAGAAGAAATTTCATTAAATCCATGAACTCCACACAATTACATTTAGTCCACACTGAAATCACTAGCAAAAATTAGATTCATAGGACTCAAGCTAGCCTATTTGGCACAGAAAGAAGTCCTTACAAAACAAGAACCAACAAATGTAAAACCAAAAATTAATACAAAAATCGAGATTGATGGTACATCGCAAGCCTCTATTGCCTTAGCCGACCAACTAATCACGCATGCGAAGCTGCTTTTGCCACCATGGAAGTGATCTTGATCGCGATTTTTGACATCTTAATATACTCGTCGAGCATGTTCTCAAACATCTCCTGCATGTCCGCCTTTGTTTGCTTACAGCTCAAGCTCACGTTGCATTTCACACCGCTTTCTGTTGCAAGGTTCAGCGATTTCAGGATAGTTTGCAGCTCCACCGCCGACAATATTGTTTTACCATTCATCATCTTATTTGTCATAAAATGAAAAAGAATTTATTATTATTTTCATATTTATCAAGGAAACATCTAATATTATACTATTTCGCATCAATTGTTAAAAAACTAAAACCTTGCCCGATAAATAATTTTAAAACAAACTGAATAAACAATCCCTTGACTGATTTAAATAACGCAGAATATCTATTCAAAAATGAATAAATTGTATATAATAAAAAGGTAGCAAGATAATATATGAAACAACTTACAAAAATATTAATCTAATGTAAACTACCTTAATGCATTTGTCAAGCTCTTTAACAGCAACTTCCATCGTGACATTACATGTGTCGATGCACTTGATCACGGCTTTGCGATTGATCGGGTCACCAAGGACACTTGATATGTAGTACAACACATTGACACCTGCCTCTTTAGCCGCGCTGACCGATTCTTGCGCAAGAATAATCGTGTTAGGATTGGTCGCGGTTTCGTTAGTAAGTTTGAATGCCTCGCCAATTGCAGCTGGATCAATGAATGTTGCGAAGGTGAGAGAGAACATGGAGAGGATGAGGAGTAGAGAGAAGGTTTTGGTTGAGGCCATTGTCGCTGTCTTATGTAGGGTTCGAGAAAATAAATTAGTGTGCTTGAAGAATGGAAGTATGAATGAATGGTTTGTTGATGAGAGGGTTGAAGGATGGAGACAGAAGATTAGGATTTGAAGAAAGAAATTAAGGATGAATGGTTTGATGAAGGAGGAATGAATGTTTAGGGATGATTAAATATTGAAGGCCTCTTTCTCTCTCTTTCTCTCCAACTCTTCATGCTCTCCAATTTTGCATGGCCAATTTTAGATCACTAACCTAAGAAAAATTGATCGAATGAGGACAATGATATAATTTTAGATCACAACCTATGTTTAGAAAAATAGATCTAATGACGACACTGATAACTTGAGACATATGCAGCTTATTATGAAAAAATTATGACGTAACATTTCATTTTATATTATATACAATGAAGTAGCTAAAACTTCCGCAATTCTCACATCTCAATCCTGTTTTCCTCTTCCCTCTCATTATATATTTCTCTTATAACACCCTTATATTTTACAATGAAAAGTTTCTCACACCTCGATCCTATTTATAGAAAGAGAGCTTCGATCACTGCCGTTGGATGAGAGAGTGGACGAATGACATTTGTCAGAAACCCAAAACCATTTGAGCCAATGTTATAGAGCACCGATGTTTTAGAGCTCCGATCAATTTGTTTTGTTCCTTGCACCTAGTTTACATATGAACCATAATAGAACCTAATTTCTAACATATATATCAAAACCATATTTTTGTAGTTGATTCCAAATATGAAGTCCTCACTTTTGATTCCATTAATTTATGAATGATTATTGCAATTTTTGCAGTTATTTCAAGATGACTGAAATATATTTATTTTCATACAGAGGAGAGGAAATAATGTTCTCATCCTTTTCAATTTCATGATTTTAATCTATAGTCCCAATTCAGTGACACAAATATATAAATCTCAATGTTTAGGATTATAATTATTTTTTTCATAATAATCATTCAAGAGTTGTCTAAAAATATTTTATTACACCTGTTTAGATATATAATTAAGGAAATATTTAATGTTATATAGAATTTTATATTCTTTTATACAAACAGCACAAATCAACAGGAAAAATGACTCCCTAATACTAATTCTTGTGAGGTCCACCTGGGAATCACTCCTTGGTCACTTGACATGAGTTTAATCGTGGAACACAAATGAAATCTCGATTTCTAACAAAATCATAATAAGCTCATTATTCATTAATCCAACTGAAACATGATCTAAAAAAGTATGATTTTTCTTTAAGTTCCTGCCCATTTTATTTTGTCCAAATTAGAATGAAATAGATTGGCCCAAATTAGAGTGAAATACAATAATGAGTATATATGATGACATGATACAATTTGGATTAATGTCACACTAGTAAATATTAAAAGGGATTTGAAAGGAAAAAAAATATATATTCAAGAAATTCAATAAACGTGTCAGACTTGCAAAGTAACATGCATTAGTTTTATCAGAAAATAACTACTATAATAATCATACAATTTTAATAAGATATAGTTCACAATATATTTACATTTCTTCCCTTTCATTAAATTTGGTCACATTAAATACTCAACAAAAAAATAACTAATTCAGCACTATTTTCTGATAGTATTAGGTAATAAAAAATGAATGGATGAAATTTAAAGCAATATTTAGAAAATGGATCAAAATGATCTGTTCTTTCCTAAATTTATGACCTCATACCAGAAACATTAATCTATATATACCAACACAAATCTGCACCGTTTCACCAACTTATTTTCACAATCCATCTCACACTCTCAAACCAATGGAGCTCATGGCATTTTTCTACATTGTTTTATTCTTTATGTCTCTCGTCCTCACCATCCTCTCTCTCTCCAAGGCCTCCAAGCCTAAACCCAACCTTAATCAACCGCTCGAGACCCCAACACAAAATGCCGAATCGGAAGCCAGTACGGAGCTGCCACGAGCCGTTCCTGAGATGCCGCAAGCCGACGAGGAGCTTGCACAAGCTATTCCTGAGATTCCACAAGCGGACACGGATCTTGCACAATCCGTTACTGAGATTTCTCAAGCCGGCGATGCACTTGTACAAGCTATTCCTGGGATTCCGCAAGCGGATACGGAGCTTGTGAAATTCGTTCCTGATATTCAACAAGCCGGCGAGGAGCTTGTACAAGCTATTCCTGAGATTCCGCAAGCCGGTACGGAGCTTGCACAATCCTTTTCTGAGATTCCGCAAATCAAGGAGGAGCTTGCACAAGCTATTCCTGAGATTCCGCAAGCCAACGAGGAGCTTGCACAAGCTATTCCTGAGATTCCACAAGCGGACACGGATCTTGCACAATCCGTTACTGAGATTTCTCAAGCCGGCGATGCACATGTACAAGCTATTCCTGGGATTCCGCAAGCGGATACGGAGCTTGTGAAATTCGTTCCTGATATTCAACAAGCCGGCGAGGAGCTTGTACAAGCTATTCCTGAGATTCCGCAAGCCGGTACGGAGCTTGCACAATCCTTTTCTGAGATTCCGCAAACCAACAAGGAGCTTGCACAAGCTATTCCTGAGATTCCGCAAGCCAGTACGGAGCTTGCACAATCCTTTTCTGAGATTCCGCAAACCAATGAGGACCTTGCACAAGCTATTCCTGAGATTCTGCAAGCCGGTACAGAGATTGCACAATCCATTCCTAATATTCTGCAAACCAACGAGGAGTTTACACAAACTATTCCTGAGATTCCGCAAGCCAGTACAGAGCTTGTACAATCCGTTCCTGAGATTCCACAAACGGAGGAGAATGCACAATCCGTTCCTGAACATGCTCAGCTGCTACAAGCAGGGCCGGAAATGAGTCGGCGGGCTGAGTCAAAGCCGGCTCTCCAGTTAGAAGATGAAGAAGATGATGATGATTGGTGGATCGCCTTCCTGAGGCCGCCACCTCCACCTCCGCAAGAATACATTTTGGGCGGAGAGTCGTCCCGAACGGTGCGGGAGAAACGAGCCTTTCCGCCTTTGCGGAATTATGGGTCGGAAGAGATTATGCGACAAGACATTTTGACAACGATTTATGAAGTGGAAGGAGAAGGGGAGGAAGAGATCGAAGAAGAAGAAGAAGAAGAAGAAGAAGAAGAAGAAGAGGAAGCAACAGCAGTGAAGGAAGAAGGATCAAGCATAAAACTAGGGTTGAAGAAGAAGGTTAAAAAAGGGTTGGGAAAGATTGGCCGTTTTTTCTGTTCATGCTATTAGTGTCATTTTTCGTTATTTTGTCTTGTTCTATGTTTATTTATAGTCTTTCTGTAAAGAATTTGGTTTTGGTATTAACAAAAAATATTTTTTTCTTATGCGTAGGGGGAAAGCAAAAAAAATGTTTGTTTTCTTATTAAGTTTTATGCATTTGTATTTTTTTGATAAATTTTTTCAATTACAACATTATTAAGTCTAAGTTCAAATTGATAACTTTTATAATTGATTAAAAATAACTGTCAGAAAAAAAAAGCCCAACAAAGAAAGAAAAATTATGAGATAAAGTTAATTAAAGAAGCTGATAATAAATGCAAAAGCCCACCAGAATAAACAAATTTGTTGTTGTTTGGTCTTAAGAGTCAAAAATGAGTCTTATTAAATTATTTTGGCGAAGACGGGTTATTTTTTGAGAATGGTAATTTTGGGTTCCAAGATCTTCTAATTCTGAATTTTACTAGGTTTTCATCTTATAATCGCCCCGAATTCTTTTGAAAAAAATTTGTTGCTGATCGATTCTCGTCATGTTAATTTGTCCCTTTCTCTCGGATTTATATTTTTCTTGGGCATACAAAGATTCAATGAATTTAATGAATTTTTTTTTCGATAAATAATTGATCGAAAAAAACTGAAATAATGAGAAATTTAGTGGGCAACAAAACTTAAAAAAAAATCTGTGTCGTATTAGTATTCAATATACTCTACCTTACATTTTCCTTTATATAGTTTATTTAAAAAAAATTATCTTATCTACTTTTTGAAAGAGAGATTGATCTGAAGATATGTTAATAGAAAATAACATATGTTTTAATATTAAATGTTATGTTATTTTCTAATAACAACTCTTCACATCAACCTCTCTTTCATTTTCTTAGCTGCATCTTTGGCATGACTCCGAATATAATTTTTTTCTCGCTAAAATATGCAAAGAAACGACAACATTATAAAGCTCAAGAGAATAAGTGAAGAGATATTGATATTAAGAACCAAGATATAAATATAAATTGGGATGATGAAGTGTTCAATCAGGCTATTCGGTGAATCATTGATTTTTTTTTTTCGCTCTTTTTCATAATGTTATTATGTGTATTAATTCCATTTCTATAACCAAATTGTGAAACACAATGTGTTTGAATGATTGTTGATAGCTAGTAATATAAATATTTTTTTTGAAATACAAAAAATTGTAAATCAAAAAATATTTTTTTAACTAGTTCTATATAATTCTTTTATATTATTTGCCACTCTGTATAATTATATTATATTGTCAATTTCAAAATTTCTTATGATTTTTCATAATTATAATTTAAGTATTTTATATCGAAATAAATAAATAAATTATATATTTGCAGCATAAAAAAGCCCACACACACAACACAATTCTGCAGAATGGTTGATAATTTGACACCATGGCTGTCGTTGCAAGTTCTACATCATAAAAGCTTAGAGAAGAAATTTCATTAAATCCATGAACTCCACACAATTACATTTAGTCCACACTGAAATCACTAGCAAAAAATTAGATTCATAGGACTCAAGCTAGCCTATTTGGCACAGAAAGAAGTCCTTACAAAACAAGAACCAACAAATGTAAAACCAAAAATTAATACAAAAATCGAGATTGATGGTACATCGCAAGCCTCTATTGCCTTAGCCGACCAACTAATCACGCATGCGAAGCTGCTTTTGCCACCATGGAAGTGATCTTGATCGCGATTTTTGACATCTTAATATACTCGTCGAGCATGTTCTCAAACATCTCCTGCATGTCCGCCTTTGTTTGCTTACAGCTCAAGCTCACGTTGCATTTCACACCGCTTTCTGTTGCAAGGTTCAGCGATTTCAGGATAGTTTGCAGCTCCACCGCCGACAATATTGTTTTACCATTCATCATCTTATTTGTCATAAAATGAAAAAGAATTTATTATTATTTTCATATTTATCAAGGAAACTTCTAATATTATACTATTTCGCATCAATTCTTAAAAAACTAAAACCTTGCTCGATAAATAATTTTAAAACAAACTGAATAAACAATCCCTTGACTGATTTAAATAACGCAGAATATCTATTCAAAAATGAATAAATTGTATATAATAAAAAGGTAGCAAGATAATATATGAAACAACTTACAAAAATATTAATCTAATGTAAACTACCTTAATGCATTTGTCAAGCTCTTTAACAGCAACTTCCATCGTGACATTACATGTGTCGATGCACTTGATCACGGCTTTGCGATTGATCGGGTCACCAAGGACACTTGATATGTAGTACAACACATTGACACCTGCCTCTTTAGCCGCGCTGACCGATTCTTGCGCAAGAATAATCGTGTTAGGATTGGTCGCGGTTTCGTTAGTAAGTTTGAATGCCTCGCCAATTGCAGCTGGATCAATGAATGTTGCGAAGGTGAGAGAGAACATGGAGAGGATGAGGAGTAGAGAGAAGGTTTTGGTTGAGGCCATTGTCGCTGTCTTATGTAGGGTTCGAGAAAATAAATTAGTGTGTTTGAAGAATGGAAGTATGAATGAATGGTTTGTTGATGAGAGGGTTGAAGGATGGAGACAGAAGATTAGGATTTGAAGAAAGAAATTAAGGATGAATGGTTTGATGAAGGAGGAATGAATGTTTAGGGATGATTAAATATTGAAGGCCTCTTTCTCTCTCTTTCTCTCCAACTCTTCATGCTCTCCAATTTTGCATGGCCAATTTTAGATCACTAACCTAAGAAAAATTGATCGAATGAGGACAATGATATAATTTTAGATCACAACCTATGTTTAGAAAAATAGATCTAATGACGACACTGATAACTTGAGACATATGCAGCTTATTATGAAAAAATTGTGACGTAACATTTCATTTTATATTATATACAATGAAGTAGCTAAAACTTCCGCAATTCTCACATCTCAATCCTCTTTTCCTCTTCCCTCTCATTATATATTTCTCTTATAACACCCTTATATTTTACAATGAAAAGTTTCTCACACCTCGATCCTATTTATAGAAAGAGAGCTTCGATCACTGCCGTTGGATGAGAGAGTGGACGAATGACATTTGTCAGAAACCCAAAACCATTTGAGCCAATGTTATAGAGCACCGATGTTTTAGAGCTCCGATCAATTTGTTTTGTTCCTTGCACCTAGTTTACATATGAACCATAATAGAACCTAATTTCTAACATATATATCAAAACCATATTTTTGTAGTTGATTCCAAATATGAAGTCCTCACTTTTGATTCCATTAATTTATGAATGATTATTGCAATTTTTGCAGTTATTTCAAGATGACTGAAATATATTTATTTTCATACAGAGGAGAGGAAATAATGTTCTCATCCTTTTAAATTTCATGATTTTAATCTATAGTCCCAATTCAGTGACACAAATATATAAATCTCAATGTTTTGGATTATAATTATTTTTTTCATAATAATCATTCAAGAGTTGTCTAAAAATATTTTATTACACCTGTTTAGATATATAATTAAGGAAATATTTAATGTTATATAGAATTTTATATTCTTTTATACAAACAGCACAAATCAACAGGAAAAATGACTCCCTAATACTAATTCTTGTGAGGTCCACCTGGGAGTCACTCCTTGGACACTTGACATGAGTTTAATCGTGGAACACAAATGAAATCTTGATTTCTAACAAAATCATAATAAGCTCATTATTCATTAATCCAACTGAAACATGATCTAAAAAAGTCTGATTTTTCTTTAAGTTCCTGCCCATTTGATTTTGTCCAAATTAGAATGAAATAGTTTGGCCCAAATTAGAGTGAAATACAATAATGAGTATATATGATGACATGATACAATTTGGATTAATGTCACACTAGTAAATATTAAAAGGGATTTGAAAGGAAAAAAAATATATATTCAAGAAATTCAATAAACGTGTCAGACTTGCAAAGTAACATGCATTAGTTTTATCAGAAAATAACTACTATAATAATCATACAATTTTAATAAGATATAGTGCACAATATATTTACATTTCTTCCCTTTCATTAAATTTGGTCACATTAAATACTCAACAAAAAAATAACTAATTCAGCACTATTTTCTGATAGTATTAGGTAATAAAAAATGAATGGATGAAATTTAAAGCAATATTTAGAAAATGGATCAAAATGATCTGTTCTTTCCTAAATTTATGACCTCATACCAGAAACATTAATCTATATATACCAAAACAAATCTGCACCGTTTCACCAACTTATTTTCACAATCCATCTCACACTCTCAAACCAATGGAGCTCATGGCATTTTTCTACATTGTTTTATTCTTTATGTCTCTCGTCCTCACCATCCTCTCTCTCTCCAAGGCCTCCAAGCCTAAACCCAACCTTAATCAACCGCTCGAGACCCCAACACAAAATGCCGAATCGGAAGCCAGTACGGAGCTGCCACTAGCCGTTCCTGAGATGCCGCAAGCCGACGAGGAGCTTGCACAAGCTATTCCTGAGATTCCACAAGCGGACACGGATCTTGCACAATCCGTTACTGAGATTTCTCAAGCCGGCGATGCACTTGTACAAGCTATTCCTGGGATTCCGCAAGTGGATACGGAGCTTGTGAAATTCGTTCCTGATATTCAACAAGCCGGCGAGGAGCTTGTACAAGCTATTCCTGAGATTCCGCAAGCCGGTACGGAGCTTGCACAATCCTTTTCTGAGATTCCGCAAACCAATGAGGAGCTTGCACAAGCTATTCCTGAGATTCCGCAAGCCGACGAGGAGCTTGCACAAGCTATTCCTGAGATTCCACAAGCGGACACGGATCTTGCACAATCCGTTACTGAGATTTCTCAAGCCGGCGATGCACATGTACAAGCTATTCCTGGGATTCCGCAAGCGGATACGGAGCTTGTGAAATTCGTTCCTGATATTCAACAAGCCGGCGAGGAGCTTGTACAAGCTATTCCTGAGATTCCGCAAGCCGGTACGGAGCTTGCACAATCCTTTTCTGAGATTCCGCAAACCAACAAGGAGCTTGCACAAGCTATTCCTGAGATTCCGCAAGCCGGTACGGAGCTTGCACAATCCTTTTCTGAGATTCCGCAAACCAATGAGGACCTTGCACAATCTATTCCTGAGATTCCGCAAGCCGGTACAGAGATTGCACAATCCATTCCTGAGATTCTGCAAACCAACGAGGAGTTTACACAAACTATTCCTGAGATTCCGCAAGCCAGCACAGAGCTTGTACAATCCGTTCCTGAGATTCCACAAACGGAGGAGAATGCACAATCCGTTCCTGAACATGCTCAGCTGCTACAAGCAGGGCCGGAAATGAGTCGGCAGGCTGAGTCAAAGCCGGCTGTCCAGTTAGAAGATGAAGAAGATGATGATGATTGGTGGATCGCCTTCCTGAGGCCGCCACCTCCACCTCCGCAAGAATACATTTTGGGCGGAGAGTCGTCCCGAACGGTGCGGGAGAAACGATCCTTTCCGCCTTTGCGGAATTATGGGTCGGAAGTGATTATGCGACAAGACATTTTGACAACGATTTATGAAGTGGAAGGAGAAGGGGAGGAAGAGATCGAAGAAGAAGAAGAAGAAGAAGAAGAAGAAGAGGAAGCAGCAGCAGCAACAGCAGTGAAGGAAGAAGGATCAAGCATAAAACTAGGGTTGAAGAAGAAGGTTAAAAAAGGGTTGGGAAAGATTGGCCGTTTTTTCTGTTCATGCTATTAGTGTCATTTTTCGTTATTTTGTCTTGTTCTATGTTTATTTATATTCTTTCTGTAAAGAATTTGGTTTTGGTATTAACAAAAAATATTTTTTTCTTATGCGTAGGGTGAAAGCAAAAAAAATGTTTGTTTTCTTATTAAGTTTTATGCATTTGTATTTTTTGATAAATTTTTTCAATTACAACATTATTAAGTCTAAGTTCAAATTGATAACTTTTATAATTGATTAAAAATAACTGTCAGAAAAAAAAGCCCAACAAAGAAAGAAAAATTATGAGATAAAGTTAATTAAAGAAGCTGATAATAAATGCAAAAGCCCACCAGAATAAACAAATTTGTTGATGTTTGGTCTTAAGAGTCAAAAATGAGTCTTATTAAATTATTTTGGTGAAGACGGGTTATTTTTTGAGAATGGTAATTTTGGGTTCCAAGATCTTCTAATTCTGAATTTTACTAGGTTTTCATCTTATAATCGCCCCGAATTCTTTTGAAAAAAAATAGTTGCTGATCGATTCTCGTCATGTTAATTTGTCCCTTTCTCTCGGATTTATATTTTTCTTGGGCATACAAAGATTCAATGAATTTAATGAATTTTTTTTTCGATAAATAATTGATCGAAAAAAACTGAAATGATGAGAAATTTAGTGGGCAACAAAACTTAAAAAAAATCTGTGTCGTATTAGTATTCAATATACTCTACCTTACATTTTCCTTTATATAGTTTATTTAAAAAAAATTATCTTATCTACTTTTTGAAAGAGAGATTGATCTGAAGATATGTTAATAGAAAATAACATATGTTTTAATATTAAATGTTATGTTATTTTCTAATAACAACTCTTCACATCAACCTCTCTTTCATTTTCTTAGCTGCATCTTTGGCATGACTCCGAATATAATTTTTTTCTCGCTAAAATATGCAAAGAAACGACAACATTACAAAGCTCGAGAGAATAAGTGAAGAGATATTGATATTAAGAACCAAGATATAAATATAAATTGGGATGATGAAGTGTTCAATCAGGCTATTCGGTGAATCATTGATTTTTTTTTCGCTCTTTTTCATAAAGTTATTATGTGTATTAATTCCATTTCTATAACCAAATTGTGAAACACAATATGTTTGAATGATTGTTGATAGTTAGTAATATAAATATTTTTTTTGAAATACAAAAAATTGTAAATCAAAAAATATTTTTTTAACTAGTTCTATATAATTCTTTTATATTATTTGCCACTCTGTATAATTATATTATATTGTCAATTTCAAAATTTCTTATGATTTTTCATAATTATAATTTAAGTATTTTATATCGAAATAAATAAATAAATTATATATTTGCAGCATAAAAAAACCCACACACACAACACACATTATGCTGAATGGTTGATAATTTGACACCATGGCTGTCGTTGCAAGTTCTACATCATAAAAGCTTAGAGAAGAAATTTCATTAAATCCATGAACTCCACACAATTACATTTAGTCCACACTGAAATCACTAGCAAAAAATTAGATTCATAGGACTCAAGCTAGCCTATTTGGCACAGAAAGAAGTCCTTACAAAACAAGAACCAACAAATGTAAAACCAAAAATTAATACAAAAATCGAGATTGATGGTACATCGCAAGCCTCTATTGCCTTAGCCGACCAACTAATCACGCATTCGAAGCTGCTTTTGCCACCATGGAAGTGGCCCTGATCGCGATTTTTGACATCTTAATATACTCGTCGAGCATGTTCTCAAACATCACCTGCATGTCCGCCTTTGTTTGCTTACAGCTCAAGCTCACGTTGCATTTCACACCGCTTTCTGTTGCAAGGTTCAGCGATTTCAGGATAGTTTGCAGCTCCACCGCCGACAATATTGTTTTACCATTCATCATCTTATTTGTCATAAAATGAAAAAGAATTTATTATTATTTTCATATTTATCAAGGAAACTTCTATTATTATACTATTTCGCATCAATTGTTAAAAAACTAAAACCTTGCTCGATAAATAATTTTAAAACAAACTGAATAAACAATCCCTTGACTGATTTAAATAACGCAGGATATCTATTCAAAAATGAATAAATTGTATATAATAAAAAGGTAGCAAGATAATATATGAAACAACTTACAAAAATATTAATCTAATGTAAACTACCTTAATGCATTTGTCAAGCTCTTTAACAGCAACTTCCATCGTGACTACATGTGTCGATGCACTTGATCACGGCTTTGCGATTGATCGGGTCACCAAGGACACTTGATATGTAGTACAACACATTGACACCTGCCTCTTTAGCCGCGCTGACCGATTCTTGCGCAAGAATAATCATGTTAGGATTGGTCGCGGTTTCGTTAGTAAGTTTGAATGCCTCTCCAATTGCAGCTGGATCAATGAATGTTGCGAAGGTGAGAGAGAACATGGAGAGGATGAGGAGTAGAGAGAAGGTTTTGGTTGAGGCCATTGTCGCTGTCTTATGTAGGGTTCGAGAAAATAAATTAGTGTGTTTGAAGAATGGAAGTATGAATGAATGGTTTGTTGATGAGAGGGTTGAAGGATGGAGACAGAAGATTAGGATTTGAAGAAAGAAATTAAGGATGAATGGTTTGATGAAGGAGGAATGAATGTTTAGGGATGATTAAATATTGAAGGCCTCTTTCTCTCTCTTTCTCTCCAACTCTTCATGCTCTCCAATTTTGCATGGCTAATTTTAGATCACTAACCTAAGAAAAATTGATCGAATGAGGACAATGATATAATTTTAGATCACAACCTATGTTTAGAAAAATAGATCTAATGACGACACTGATAACTTGAGACATATGCAGCTTATTATGAAAAAATTATGACGTAACATTTCATTTTTTTTTGTTGTTCTCATATTCAATTTTAATATAATTTTAATAAAAAATATGATGCTTCAAGTCTTGATGTGTATTAAATGCTTCTTATGGTGCAAATATATTGATCACTTGAATATCTTTAGACAAAGAATTTTTGAAATTTGCAAAAGGGAACTTTATACACATTACCTATTTATTTGTCACTCGTATCATCAAAATTCAAAAGTTATAACAGAATTAAAAAACATATACTAATATACAAAAATTACTAGATAATATTCAAAAGATATATTTTTTCTAAATATGCCTTAAAACCTTTGAACGTCTCTACACAAAAGAGGTTACGAAATTTACAGAAAAATGCACAAGTTGCTAATAGCATCTAATTAGAGGAAATGCAAAAAAACCTCAGTAGTCAAATCTTCACGAAATTTTAACAAATAGTCCCTACACATCTATTTTTTAACACATTTAAACTCATATATATAATATATTAATCTAATAATACAGATTCATCAATTTAATTAATTTTTACCAATTATTCTTTATTAGTAACTGCTTACATATGACAGTGGAGATACAACTCCGAAATCGCCTAAATTAATCTTCAAGAGATCAGACAGGACCACAATCCAATGTATTTCAGTAGAATTCTAAAATGTTGATAACATATGATTATGATTACTATTTGTACATTGAATTAGTACTTAATTAAAAAGTTACCTTACACTTGCTAAAAAATATTACTTGTCTAATTACAAAAATATAACAACAAAAAAAATATTATATAAGAGATATAACTTGTTTCTCTTATTATATTCACTTATTTACTTTTCTAGTATAAGAGATCATCTATTTATTTAGCTGTACTAAATAATAGAGCAAGTCATCTCCTAATTTGAACTCTTTTGGATCGTGAGGGAGTTCACTTCTTCCAACTGAAAGTATCACCTAACCAAAAAAAAAAAATTGTTAATTCGTAACCGTGGTAACTAATAAGTTTGTTAAATTATCATTTCAACATATTAGTAAGCTTACAAAAGCTAACTCCAATTATCAGCATGCAAATCAAAAAAATTGAATGAATAAAGATTTATTGAGAATTTATTTTTTTTAGATTCAACTAATGTTTAATGAGTTAAAAGATTTTGCTAAATATGTATTTTAGCTTTTGTTTTTTCTTTTACCAGTCTCTATTATCAATTATGCTTTGTAAAAATTGAGCGTTGATTAATAGATTTACGCGAAAGACACTTAAGTCCTCCGTAATTATTTAAAAAAAAAAAATTTTGCTAAATACGTACTAAATAAAATTGTATTTGTTAAGATTTAAATCCATAATCTCTTGATTCATATAAAATAGGTTTTACCAATTACTATAATATAGAACATTTGCTTATTGAGAAATTTTTTTAATTTGGATTATGTCATAACAAAGTTTATGATTTTCACATCCCGTGTTTGTTTGCGTTTTTTCATTTTGTTTATAATCTTTGAAGCATAGAATTTTATAACAGGTTCATGAATCAATTAAAACTTTCTTTTTTTACATTTCTACTGATTACGTTAAAATAAAAGGAAATGATGAAAGAATTAAAAAATCCAATCAACAAAATTATCATTTGTCAAGAATAACAATCTTGTCTAGTATAAAAAGATAGTTACATTTAAGAAGTATGTGTAAATCAAGTACCTCATTACTCATTAGTTAGGGCTGTAATGGAATCAAGTATCTCAGTAGGATGGTCTATTTGAAGCATAAAAGAAGAATTATGTGTAAAGAAATTATATTTCTCTTTATTCGTTTCTTTCATTATTATATTGACAAAAATTTAATGATGCACATTTTTGTAAAACTAGTTATATTATTCTAGTTAGAATATATTTATCTTGAAGAACAATAACATGCAAGAATATAAAATAACGGAAAATGTGAACTATAATCAACGTTTTACAGGGCGAAAGAAAAAAGTACAAAATGTTGGATAACTTTTAATTAATTAAAAAAAGATATGATATATCACGATACACTATAGCACGTTGAAATCACGACAGTATATATAGCTTAGTAACAAGATATAATAACAATATATATAATTTATTTTTTGTAACATTATATACATAAACAATGAAAACAAAATATAAAAAACAAAATAGTATTTTAAAACAAGATATACAAATTTCAAAAGTGAAAAATAATAAAACAGTGAAAATAGTATATATAAAAAAAAATGATATATCGAAAAGTGAAAAAATAATATTTATATCATCTGTCATGATTCCACGTGCTACATCTTACAGCACCATATCTGATTTTCCTTTAAAAAAAAAAAAAAAAAAACTGTTCAACGGTGCAATAAAGTAATAAAATTCGTTGTATAGCTTTTAATAGTTAATTAAAACAACTTATGAAAGAAAGCCCAATAATGTAAAGAAATTTGTCTCTGTTGGGCCTTAAGATTAAGAAACGACTTTTGTTAAGTTAAGAAGGTCTCGAGCTTCCATTTCTGAATCAGCTCGAGTAGGGTTTCGTTTCATCTCATTAATCGCCTCCGATTCTTCTGAAAAAATCTGTTTCTGATCGATTTGGGTCTTGTTTGTTTGCCGCAATTTCGCTCAGGTTCATTCTTTTTCCCTAATTTTTGTTTGAATCGATTAGCTGAACTTTGTGTTAGTTAGTATATGTGATGCTCATTTGAAGATAGGGATTTTGTGAACTATTAGGTTGATTTGGCGATTTTAATTGGTTTAAAGGCTTAGTTTAATCTTCTGTTTGCTTCATATGATATTAAGTTTGATAAAATAGTATGATATTAAGTTTTATATTAGATTGCTCAGAAATTTTTATTATGAGGCATTAAATCTATTCAAAATTCATAAAGATAATATAATACTTGGTTCTCACATTCATTTGTTGTTTTTTTTTTTCCTCTTTTTCCCCTTTTCTTCTCCTACTCACAAGTTCAGAAAGATAAAATATATCAATCCAACATTTGAATACTGACCCTTTGATTTGAATCACAAATTCACAAACTCAGTTCAAATATTTTCAAGTCATAACCCTTTTGATTGACCAATTTGAGATATAACCAATCATCATCCAATCAAATTCAAATCAATTTTCCGAAATTTGAACTCAATTCACTCCCCCCTTGATAAACAATGGGTTGTTGTTTGACTTTGCACATTAACGTTCTTCTTGTTGATTCCTTTGATCATCCAGTTTACAAATTTTCCCCTCCTTTTTCTGAAATTTTGCTTCTTCACCCTTTTGCTTCTTTCAAATCCCTTCTCGCTCTTCCAAACAGTTCGTTCAAAGATGCCTCCTCGCAAGAAAGGGAAAAAGGCAGCTGGATCTGAAACCGAATCGGTCAAACCTGAATCCCAACCGGTCAAAGAATTCAAACGAGAAGAGGAACATAAGAAGGAATTAAATGTGAATTTAAATGAAGAAATTAAAGAAGAAGAAGAAGAAGAAGAAGAAATTGAGGAAGAAATAGAGGAAGAAGAAGAAGAAGAGGTGGAGTATGAAGAAATTGAAGAGGAAATTGAAGAGGAAGAAGAAGAAGAAGAAGAAGAAGAAGAAGAAGAAGAAGAAGAGAAAGTAAAAGAAGATGAGAGCGAGAAGGTAAAGGAAGAGGGGACAGAGAAGGTAAAGGAAGAGGAGAGAGAGAAATTAAAGGAGGAGAGAGAAAATGAATCGATTAACGAGGAGAGAGAAAACGAATCAAATGATGAAGAAGAAGAAGAAGAGGAAGAGGAAAGTGAAGAGGAAGAAGAAGAGGAGGAAGGGGAGAGAGAGAAAGTGAAGGGAGAGGAGAGAGAAACTGAATCAAATCAAGAGAGAGAAAATGAACCACATGAGGAGAGAGAAAGTGAAGATAAAAAACACGCGGAATTACTCGCGAGGCCGCCACAAGGATCAGAGATTTATATAGGCAATATTCCTTTTAATTCCACCGAAGAGGAATTAAGAGCTTTTTGCGAGCCACATGGAGATATTTTTGAGGTTAATTTCGTAAAAAAAAAATATTATATTTAATTTCTTTATGCTGATTTTTTTTTTTTTGTGTGTGTGTGTTTTTCTGGTGAATTTAGGTGAGAGTGATGAAAGACAATAGAGGATTTGCGTTTGTTACTTATAAAACAGCGGAAATGGCTCTTAAGGCTATTGAAGCCTTACATCAATCCGAATTTAAGGTATAATTTTAAATATATTTAAATAATTATTGTTGTTTCAGAAAGGGAGAGTTTCATATATATACCCTCCCAAAAATTCAAAATATCAGATTCATTATTTACTCTTTCAATGTTCAGAATATATCAAATGTGCCCATTGAAATTTAAAAAGGTTTATCAAATTTGATTTTTTCTGAAGTTTGAAAGGGGTTAATATATGATATTTACATTTTACAATACGGCAAATTTGTTATTTTGGGGTATGCATGAAACTCTCCCTTCAAAAAAAGATGTAATAAACAATTATTTTATTTTATTTTTTGTGGAAATTTAATTTAGGGCAAGAAAGTAAAGTGCTCGGCCTCTCAATCGAAAAACCGAATATTCATCGGAAATGTACCAAGAAAATGGAACGAATCCGATCTAAAAAATGCAATTAATAATGTGGGCCCAGGCGTAATTCGCGTCGACCTAATGATGGTAACAATTAATAATTTAACAAACATCATTTTCATTTAACAAAACAAACATTATTTTTTTTATTAATAAATTTAGGATAATGTGACAGAAAAATAAATAAAAAAATTATTTTTTAATTTAATTAATTAATTAGTTTTAATTTATTTATTTCTGAATTAATTCGTGCCGACTTAATGATGGTAACAATTAATAATCTAACAAATATTATTCTCAATTAATAACACAAACATTTATTTATTAATTTTATTTTATTTTATTCATTTTAGGATAATGCGACTGGAAAAAGCAGGGGATTTGCGTTTGTGGAGTATTACAATCACGCTTGTGCTGATTATTCATTAAAAAAGCTGTCAAAACCTAATTTTAAACTGGATTCAAATACACTGACTGTCAGTTGGGCCGATCCTAGAGGCACTTCTGATTCCGGCCCTAAATCTCACCAGGTTAAATAATAATTAAAATAAAAAACTAACAAAAAAAATTTGCAAAAAAAAAAAAAACCTGTACTATCTAGGAAATTGCAAAAAGAGAGAGCTCTATTGTTTAGGAAATTTCCAATAATGAAGGGGAGTTTTTGCAATTTAGAAATTTCATCTATTGCATTATGAAATTTAGGGAAAATGTAATAGAAGGGCTTTCGCCAAAAAATCCCTCTATTATTGTGAAAATTTCCAATAATGTAGTGTTTTTTTTTTTAATTTAAGTACAATGTAAAGGGTTTTTGCAAATTTGCGAATAACAAGAATAATCTTTGAAAACAGATTGATTATTTATTTCAAATAATTTAATACAGATAAAGGCGGTGTATGTGAAGAAATTGCCTCAAGGCGTGAGTGAGAGTAAATTGAGGGACTTGTTTGAAAAACACGGCGAAATTGAAAAAGTCGTTTTGCCCCCTTTAAAATTAGGGCAAGAAAAACGATACGCTTTTGTTCACTTTAAAAACCGTGCTGACGCAATGAGGGCTCTTCAAAGCACAGAAAAATATGAAATTGACGGTATTATTTTATTATTTCGTATTATTTACTTAATAGAAAGGAATTTTAAAAAATGCTAATTTTAACAGATGAATAGTAGACAAATAGGTAATAATTGATAAATAATATGATATTTTAAAATGAGTGAAATGTTTTTTTTCTTCTAATGCACGAAGGTAAAAGTGTGAGCTTTCTTTAATATTCCAAAAATTTGGTCTTTTTAAAAATTATAAATATCAGTGTATATAGGATATTTTTTGGGAAATCGCCGTTTAAAACTCTAAAATAAACAGTAAATAGTATATGATTATTTAATTTGATGTTTAAAATAGTATATAATTATTTAATTTGATCTTTAAAATAGTATATAATTATTCAAATTGATGTTTAATTGTATATACAGGTGAAATAGTAGAGTGTTCCTTGGCAAAACCGCCAGCGTCAGAAAAGAGATCTGAGCCGACCAATCAGAGAGCGCCACCTGTCATGTCTCAGTTTCCGTCCCGTTCTGGTCCTCCTGCTTATAATTCCATTCCTCCTGCTTATTTGCCTCCTGTATTATTTCTCTCTTTTCCTTTCTTTTCTTTTCTTTTCTTTTTTTTATATTATTTATATATGTATTTATAAATATATTAATTTGTTTATATTATTATTGTTGTAGCCTATGATGGCGCCACCTGGCATGGCGATGGTGCCGATGGTTCTGCCTGACGGACGACTTGGTTATGTTTTGTAAGTTATTTAAATATTTGTTATTTATAACTATAGTAAATATATTTCTATTTCTTTCAAATATATAAAATTTTGAAGTTATAAATATTTATTACTATATATTATTGTTTGTTGTTGGTACAGGCAACAGGCAGGTGTGGGACCAGGACCTAGAGAGGGAAATAGCAATTATTATAACAATAAATATAATAATAATTATAATAATAGTTATAATAATAATCATAATAATAATAATTATAGAGGGGGAGGCGGATCAGGTAGGGGAAAGAGAGGATACGAAGGGAATAATAATAGGGGAGGTGGGCCCGCTAAGAGATTTCGACATTAAATTACTAAAAACCGGTAACTTAGTTTAATCATATTGTGTGTTAAATATGTCCTAGAGCCCTCATTCATGAACTCAAGGATGTATTGTAATGTATCCTTTAATTTTTTTTGAAGTGAATCGAGTAGTATTTATTTGTGTAAGAGTTATATTTGTCTTTTGAGTTGTGTGTAGAATGAATTTGAAATGTTCTTTTATTAATATTTTGATATCTTCTTAGTCCTTTTTAGGATTTTATGAAAGTTGGTTTAAAAATCCGAAAGAACAGAGGTACCTTATCCAACTATTTTTAGAAATGGTCCAACAGACAGTGACACAATCCACTGCCATCTTCGTTTTTCTTCATATTAGATTTGATGTGGAAATAAACATTTATTCAATGAATTAACGTTATCATAAAATAGACTTGAGAGAAATAGCCGTTCTATGTTTAATTGCAATATTATTTATATGGTTACATTTAAACCACTCCTTTCCATCATTGAATTTTTCTTTGGATAAACATACTTTGAACTTCTTTAGCACTTCTCACCCCTAGATAGAGATGCTTGTTAGTTATGGAAGTTACGTGTGCCTTCATACAAAGAAAACAAGTTATGTGTTTCAGAGTTTTGGGGGAAGAAATAGAAGATTGATTTATAAATACTTCAAATAATGAGATTATGTGAAAGGCTGAAAAAAATTTTAGTTATGTGTGCCTTCATATAAAGAAAGAGTAAAAAAAACTCAAATATTTCACACCAATTAGTTTTCAAATAGTGAAGTAGAAAGCTGAAAAAATTATCACTTCATATATAATAGCTTTCAAATCATGAGATTTTGAGAAAAAATAATGAAATATTAAGTATCCTTTAAATTACTTATTGGCATTTCAAATAATTGGATTTTCAAATAATTGGATTTTTAAATTACTAATCTTCAAATAATTGGATTTTAAGGAACCTTATTGAGTATTCCATTCACGAAATAAAACATTCAAATAATGGAGAGATAAATATTTATTATCTATATATAATAAGTCGATTGAGTATTCAACTAAGAAAATAAAAGAATTGATTCTTTTAAGCAAAAGGATTTTGAGGAAAAAAAAATAGTCATCTTAAATCAAGGACTGAACTTTAAAATTAACTACGTCTAGGGACCAAATTGAAACCTTCTTAAGCAATATCCTGAATGCCACGTGGCACATGATCCCCTGAAACTCACATGACATCCACCACCCTTATTCATTCCCTTCTTTCCGTAAGAATTTTCTTATTCAGTCCCTTCTTTCCGTAAGAATTTTTATGCAAAAGTAGTATTTTTTTTAAGAATAATTAATCAGATGATATTATTTTCTAAATAACGTGCTGAATTATTTTGAAAATAATATTATCTGATTAATTATTCTTAAAAAAAAAATACTACTTTCCAAAACAAAGCAAAACAAAAAATTCTAAACGAGAAAACGATCTATCTATACAAAATAAGAAAAACGAGAAAAAAAAGAAGAGCCCAAACAAAGCCCCCACAAAAGAACGGAACAGAAAAAAAGAAGAGGAACCAAACAGAGAGAAAAGAAAAGAAAAGAGTTCACTCTTCTACGTCTACTACGCCATTAGCGAGCTCCAACCAACCAATCCCCTCCATCTCCATGCCATGCCGCCATCTTTATCTCCTTCTTTTGGGCAGAGTCCCCAACAATTCATCTATTAAATAATCACTAAACATTCCCAAAAAGAACGAATCTTTGTTAAAAAACCAACAAAATTGGATCGAATGAGCAATCCGAACGAACAAAAAATAGAGAAGAACCATGCCACAAATCTGAAAAAAAAATGGAAGGATAATAAATTGTATAAATTTGAGAGAGACATGGTGGCGGGCGCGGTGATGGGCGGAGTGGTGCACACGGTGGTGGCGCCGATTGAGCGGGTGAAGCTGCTGCTTCAGACCCAGGAAGGAAATGCGGCTTTAATCTCTGACAGAAGGAGATTCAAGGGTTTTGTGGATTGTATTGGGAGGACTGTGAGGGACGAAGGGTTTATCTCGCTCTGGCGTGGCAATGGAACTGGCGTGCTGAGGTATTATCCCTCAGTCGCGCTTAATTTCTCTCTTAAGGTATGATGAGATTTCTGAAGATCTTTTTTTCTTATGAAGAAAATTGGTTTGGAATTTGAGTTTGTTTGTTGTGTTTTGATAGGAATTTATGATGTATTGAGTATGATTATGTGAATTTGTTGTTAATATTTTGAAATTGGTTTAGTTAGATTTATGTGGGGCTTTTGTTAGTTTTTTTGTGATTAAAGTATGAAATTGGTGATTCATGTCGTTTTCTGTCAGAAATTAAATAAAATAAAGTTTTGCATGATGCTCAATTAGGAAACACACATCTGAATTAATTAAGAAAACTGAAAAAAGTACAAGATTATGCCAAAAGAATCCGTTTATCTTTTTATTTTATATCATCTAATCCGTTTGTGACACGTCTCCAAATGTAAATCCCGACAATCAACAAAATCAGTAAATCACTATTTACTCCCTTTTTATAATCACTTCATTAATTACTAAAAAAAGCGCACATTTGTCGTGCCCGCTTTATTTCACATATGATTTGCCGTTACATGCAGTAATTCATCCCATACAATTATTTACTAAATTTATTTATTAATATATTAATTTATTTATTAATTCATGTATTTACGTATTTATTAATTAATTTATTAATTTATTTATTTGTTTGTTTAATTATTAGTTATTATTTATTTATTTATTTATTTATTTCCTTCTTTTTTATCAGGATTTGTACCGCTCGATCCTAAAAGACGGCTCAAACCTCTCCTCTCTCGCTTTCACGAACTTCCTATCTGGCGCCTTAGCGGGCTGCACGACCCTCGTCATAATCTACCCGTTAGACATCTCGCACACCCGTCTGGCCGCCGACATCGGCCGCCCCAACTCCCGCCAGTTCCGCGGCATCTCCCACTTCCTGCAAACCACCTACCGGAAGTCCGGATTTACGGGGATCTACAAAGGATTGAACGCGTCTCTACACGGCATGGTAATGTCTAGGGCTTAGGGTTGGTTTGGCGGAATTAGGGTTTAGAAGTGGGATTTGGGGATATTTTTGTGTTTTAGGGTTTAGTTGGATACAAGCTCTCAGAAGAGCTAAAGATATGGGAGAAAATAACTCTGGAATTCAATTCAATGATATTCAACACCCCTTACAATGATGACTCCAGTCGGGATATTTACACCCATACCCATACTCATACACATATAACTCTCATACTTCCTAATTGTCTCCATATTTAATATCATTTATTAGGACTTATACTACCTGGTTCGTTTCCTTACAGGTAATCCACCGCGGGTTATATTTTGGCGGCTTCGACACCCTAAAAGAAACCCTAATTTCCGACAAGTCCCCGCTCTGGGAGCGGTGGCTCGGTGCGCAAGTCGTGAGTTCGGGCGCGGGATTCATATCCTATCCGTTGGACACGGTGAGGCGAAGAATGATGATGCAATCGGGGAGCGAAAGGCCGGTTTACGAGGGCACGGCGGATTGTTGGAGGAAGATTTGGAGGAGGGAAGGAGTGAAGGGGTTTTATAGAGGTGCGGTGAGTAATGTGATGAGGAGTACGGGCGCGGCTGCGATTTTGGTAGGTTATGATGAGGTTAGGAAGTTTATGAATTGGGGCGGGTTTTGAGGGGGTTGATTGGAGAGGGTTTAGAGTTTGGGGGTTTTTTTTTGGAGTGGTGTTATAGTGTACTGTTGGGTAATAAAGAAAGAGTATTAGGTGTTTGTTTATTAGAAGGTGAGATAGAGAGAATTTAGAGACCGGGATAGAGAGAATATAGAGGGTACACCATTTTGCAAAAAGGCGTATTTAGACAATTTATTTCGTAAGGGACAGACAGCATGTAAATGATTTGAATGTTATTCCCAATTAAAATTGTATTGTTTAGAGTTATTCTTTTTTATATCCTTTTGGTCTCAAGTGTGCTGTGTGTACTCTAGTGTTGTAAAAAAGAGAGGGAGAGAAAATGGAGGGTAAACATCTTGCAAAAAGGTGAGTTTAAACAATTTATCAGCAAGGCCCATAATATGAATATTATTCGAATTAACATTGTACTGTTTGTTATTAATTCGTTGGGGACGAATATAGGGTATCTTCTGTTTAAACTTCTCTTCCATTATTTTCTCAACCATGTTCATTTCGTTTCCATCTGATTAACTTCATTGCTCTTTATTTTACAATATCAACTTATTTTCGATCCATGTATATAATTCAATCGGCGCTCAGGGCCATGTACATATGCAACAAATATAACACATCAAACAGATCTAACAAATCACTAAATAAACAAAAAATTCCTTCATCCAATAATAAAATAATATAATAGTAGTAAACCCAAAACAACAGCCACCAAGAAACCAAACCCTACAACACAACACAACACAACAAACTCAAAAAAATCAAGACCATCATGATAACAGACACCTTAAGAAAATCTCTTCTCTCAAGCAAAGAAAACCAAAACCCCATATTATAACATACTCATAATACAAGCACATTTCAATACTTCATATAAAATAAATCACACTTTTTCTTCTCTCAAATTTCTTATTTCATTACTGCTGCTTGCACTCAGCTGGCCTTTCCGCATTTCCGTCAGGTCCTAACACCATCCCACCACCACTCTTCTGTTTCCATCACCAAAAATATTATTAGTAATAATACAAATTTCGGAAATTATTTAAAACAAAAACATCTAAATACTCATGTAAACCCCACTAACTTTTGAAACATAAAAAATCCCAATTCCCTTTGAAATGAAACATGATCAATAGATTAGTGATAGATATACTATCGACACATTTTGAGTAAATAAACACATTTCGAATACCACACACAAACAAACTACATTCTGCTACTTATTATTATTATTATTGAAAACACAAACTCTTCCCAAAACCTCCCCAATACCAACAACTACAAATTAGGGTTTAGTTAGGGTTTCAACCAACCTTTTTGCGGGAGGACGATTTCGCGGGCTTCTCATCCTCCTCCTCGTCATCCTCATCCTCCTCCTCGTCCTCGTCCTCGTCGTCGTCCTCGTCGTCATCCTCGTCGTCGTCCTCGTCCTCGTCGTCCTCCATGATGGCCTCGAACTCGTCGTCCTGAACGGCTTCCCCCGTGTACCACGACACCGCGTGCGGGATTATCTTGTCCCTTATCGTCGACCTGATGGTACAGAAATAAATAATTAAATATTAAATAATAATGTTAAATCTTGCATCAAATATGTTATTAAACACCTGTAAGACAAAATGTGAAATTGCATATGTACCCCTAAGAAACCTCAAAATAACACATATACCCCTACAAATGTGAAATATCATGCATACACCTTTCAAACATGAGAAAGAAGGCATATACATGATTTTTTTGTGTTTTGTAGGGGTATAGATAATATTTCCCATTTTGTAGGGGTATAGATAATATTTCCCATTTTGTAGGGGCTACACACATGATATTTTGAGATTTTGTAGGCACCTAAAAGAAAACAACAAATAAGCAAAAGATATTTACCCGATGTCGTAATCTTGCTCCATCTGGTTCTGCAATTGCTCAGCCTGCAACAGCAAATCAACCATTGAAAAGTACATAAATAACAAATTCCCTTTATACAATTAATAATAATTATATTAATAAAATGAGATTGATATGCTCACGGTGTCTTCGTCGATTTCTTCCTCGTCGTCGGGGACCTGAGGCGGGTTGAAGAAGTTGAAGAAGCTCTCGCACTCTTCCGTTTTAGTAATCGGTTTTGAATTCTTCGACCCCTTCTTCGGCTTCTTCTTCATTATTTTCTGCGTGAGACATTTCCCCGGGAACCACTCTATCTCCGTCCTGTCAAAATAACAACAAAAAAATGATCAAATATTTAATGAAGAAAATAATATTGACTTTTTATTCACCCAATGGCTTTTCTGAGATGGGTTCATCTTCATCAATCAAAAAAACAATGATAAATAAATTATTAAATTTATGAGAATTATATAAATGTGAGGAAATAGTACAACATTATTATTATTATTATTATTATTATTATTATTATTATTATTATTATTATTATTATTATTATTATTATTATTGTTTTACCCTATTGATTTTTCTAAGATGGGTTCGTCCTCCCCAATTAAAAAATAATGATAAACTAAATAACTAAATTTAAGAGAAAAATATTATTATTATTATTATTATTATTATTATTATTATTATTATTATTATTATTATTATTATTATTATTATTATTATACCCGATGGCTTTTTCTAGGATGGGTTCATCCTCGTCGATCATGTGGTAGGTCTTGGTGAGGACTGAATTTTTGAAAAACGGATTCGGGTCAAAATGGAATTCGAGTTTGAATCCTTTCGGCTCTTCAACTCTGTACCACTTTATGTCCTTGAGGTATTTCAACGCCCCCTCATCTCTCTCTTGAATCTAACAAAAATAATAATAAATAAGATTATTGAGATTCATGACCAATGTATTTTCTAATAATTTACAAATTGAGCTTGTTATTATTAATTTATTTTAGAGAAGTTTGCGAAAAAGCCCCTAAATTATTGGGATTGCAGAAAAAAAAAACCACATCATGCCAGAATTGCAAAAGAGACCCTACCGTTTATGGTGTTAGTTTAAAACTAACGGTACGGGCTTTTTTGCAATTCTAGCAATAATGTTGGGGCATTTTTGCAATTTCAGCATAACACAGGGGCTTTATTGCACATCTCTTTTATTTCGTTACCTCTTCAGTGAGGACCTCGTTGTTCTTCATTGCGTTCAGCCAGAAATCAGGGACGCCCTTTTCCTTTTCAACTGAATTAATAGAAAAAAAAAACGAGTTAACTACAAGGATATAAAAAAAAATAAAAGATTTTAAATATTTTAAATTAATTTAATTACCAGATTTTTCCTCAGCTAATGGAGTGGTTTCAGTTGCAGTTTCAGATTCTTTGGGGGCTTCTTCAACTTCAGCAACTCCATTTACGATATCAAATCTCTGTACAATAACAAAAGAAACAAAATTACATAAACATAACTTTATCAGTTAAACAAAACTCTATAAATAGAAAATTTAATACCTTGCTATAGAGTGGTTCATAGAGTTTCTGGTACTTGGCTTCAAGAGCTGCTCTCTCCTCAAAGAATTTCGCCTCTAGCTCATCATGTTGGCTCTGTTTAAACAACAAAAAACCATTAAACAATATAGAAAAAAGTTTGTAATGACAAATGTAATCTAATTAAATACACCAAAAAATCGAAAAGAGGAGAAAAAATTGGACCTGAATCTCTCTTAAGACCTCAACGCGCTTCCTAACAGGAGGCGAGAGGCTCTCCAGTACATTCGCATGCTGCCCCGCCAATCCTTGCAATTTATTCTGCAATTTCACAAACCAAATCAACAAAAACCGTCTACAAACAAAAAATAAGCTGAAATAATCTTATAATAAACAATAAATTGAAACACAAAGTAGCTATTCAGTACCTTGAGAGCATCCACAAGTCCAGCTCTATCTTGCATGCTCAACGCTTCACAAATAAAATAAAAAAACATCACACAATCAGAAACAGAAAATTAAAACAATCAGAAAGCGTGAAACAAGGAAGGAGAGATACCAGCGGTGAGATCGGAGAGGTCGAGAGTGGGCTTGCCTTCGCTCATGGTGAGAAGAAACTAGGGTTTTGGCTAGGGTTTTTGTGTGACAGCGGCGAGATAAGATGGAAACCCTAGCGGAAATCGATTGGGTAGAGAGAGAAAGAGAGAGGCGGAACAAAAGGGGGGAGAGAGAGAGAGAGAGAGAAGAACCAACGCGACATTAGCCGGTATTTATATACGGTGGGAATGAGTGCTGAGACGGAGTTTGTATCGAATGTAGACCGGGTCTATTCGGCTCTTACTTATATTAGATGAATCGAGGATTTTTTGTAAATTATTGATGTGTGATATTGTGTAGAGGGTTTAATATGTTGTTTTAGATATGATCTGGTTTAGAAATGATTGTATAGTAAGTGGTTAGTATTTGGAAAATTTGGATTTGTTTCGTGTTTTGTGGGTGGGTCGTGATTCTTTGTAATTGGTTGAATGGAACTGGTTCTACAAATTTGCTAGTTTCTGAAAAAGGAACATTGTAAGGGAAACCCTGTTTTTGCTGGCGGCTTAAAAAGCTAATTTTTTAATGTTAGGGGAGTTTTTGATTACTCTAATTATAATAAAGGGAAATTGAAATCACGCTGAGGTATTGTAACGATGGATTGAATTTATATATTATTTTTTTATATTCCTATATACATTATATATTATTTTCTTTTTTTTAAATATATATTGTTTACCGAATGAATTTTTATATACTGTTTATTTTCAGTTTATATGTTTGTATATACTGTTTTCATTTTTTTTTAAATATACTGTTTTATAGAATGAATTTTTATATATTGTTTGTTTTTAGTAAATTTGTTTGTATATACTGTTTTCAGTTTTTATATATCGTTGCTACATGGTCGCTACAGTACGTCGTACAGTATCAGCTCCCTATAATAAATTAATATGGTTTATTTTTGCTGTTTGGGTGAAGTAATTAACTTATTTTCTGCATTTCATAATGAATTTTTACACATTTTTAGTTATTAATAGATTGAGATACTAACTAAATACAAACGGTACTAAATGCGGGTCATTCGTGACTTGAACATATATTAATTTAATTTCACATATATTAATTTAATTTCACATATACAACGCTTGAAATAGTTTGAAATCAATATTTCGTCTAGCAGCTTAAAAGCATAACATTTGAATTTTAGGGGATCCTTTTTAAGTAGTGTAATTAGAATAAATTAATATATTATTTGGTCGATTTGGATTGAACATTCCTTTTTGCATTTCATAACAGCTCTTTATCCTTTTTTTTTTATTTAAAACTCATAATCAACGGATTGGTTGGTTAAGAGACTAACAAAATACAAGGTGTATTAAATGCGGTTGTCGTGATTTGAACGACATAAAATATAGTCTACAACTTAAACTAGCTTGGTACTCAATTTTAATTTCACATATACATCACTTTCAGCAAATTGAAACAATTTCAAGCCAATATATCATTAAACATGCCATGTATGAAATGTGAAATTTACACATTCTTAATTTCACATTTCATACATTGCAAAAAGATGAATGGTTTCAAATAGTTTACAGCGTGTTTAAAGATATATTATATTTTGATTTTGATTTGAAGAATAAAAATATATTTTAAATATTTTATTAATATGCATTATGTTATCATGAACTGTACAATAATTAATACATCTTATACATCAGAACTCAATGACAAAAATAGTCAACCAAAGTAATGTTTTTGGGAGAGGCCATTTTCATGGCAACAAGCAACCATTATATAAGAACAAAATTATAATTCAAATATACTTCCTGATAATAAAAAAATGTATGAAATTAATCAATTAAATTGCTAAAGAAAACAATAAATTAACCAATTGATATTCCAAATATTTCTTAAACAAACCAAACACTAATGGGTAAGATCAACAAATCAATCCCTTGATACAATAAACCCCCAAAACAAACCAACCAATCAAAATCACCGAAAAAACCATAATTCCAACCAAAAACGGCCAACCCACTACAAAAACCCCAACAAAAGCGACCAAAATAAACGGAAAAAATGCCCTAATAACTGCCATTTTATCGACCCATTTACCTTCCCACAAGATAAACATCCCCAAATTTACCACGTTCCACTCAACCGACCCGTTATATGCAAGTCTATTGAGACAAGTGGCCACAAAAGAGTGGCAATTGCACGTAAATAAATTGTAGAATTTGTGTTGGAAATGCCGCATGCTTGTGTTTAATGCTTCATCCCATGATAAAGCCATACCAAAGTCGGAATGCCGGTACGATACGGTACAAGAATGGGTCCCCATATTTGTCGGAAAACAACACTATTTTCAATAAAAAAATAATAATTAAATCATTTTAAAAAAGGAAACAAATCAAATCAGAGGTTAACAAAAATGCTACACAACATGACAATGGCAATATGACACATTCTAAAATATAAATATTATAACTAAATACGGTTATTGAAAGAAGTATTATGTGCCTACAAATTATGTCCTATTGTCTTCTTTTTTTTTTTTTTTGACGATAGCCCGTAGGCATATACAACATACGCGTGCACACACACTGAAAGGTCACATCTAATACTATGGGCATGTACTATGAGGGATTGCAAACTTGAATAGAGTGCCTTATCTAAAATCCATTGTTTGATTTAGCATAATATTGGATTTTGAAGATTAAAATCCTGCGAAGTGTTATACCGAATGAAATATGGTATAACAACTTTACAGTTGCTCTCTCTCTCTCTCTCAGCCCAATTTCACGCCAATTTTCTCCTTTCCATTTTTCTTCACTGCCATTTCTTCTCTTCCCACCTCTCTTTCTCGTAGACCTCATTTGTCCTCATCAGAATACGCATCTCAAATGCCATCAAGACGAGAGGCTGCATATACATCTCTATTGCAATACCTTCCATCTCTCTCGCTCCTAGACAAGCTCGGCTGAAACGTAATCTTCACAGAAATCGAATGATAGATCTAGAAAAAAAACCTTTTCTAAATGGAATGCAAATCTTAGCCCAGTTCTATGGCGATGGGTTCTCCATTCGCGTGCCTCCCACTTTGATGACATAATGGAACCTCAAGTAACATTTCTCCTCATTTAGACGAATTTCCATCAATTAATCCTCCTGTTTTTTCTATTAGGCCTCAATTGTTCAAGTAGAAACCAATTGAGATTTATTAATCTACTCATATTACTCTCTTGAAGGAATACCATATTGATCCAATATTTGTGATGTACATGAGAAGTTATGAGTGATAACTCGGCCCATCAATCAGCTAAAGATCACATTTTTAGAGGTTTGCTTGGAATTCTCATGCTTTAAATAATTTAACATTCAAAAATTATGGCTAGAATGCATAAACAGGCCAAATAATTTAACATTTGGAAAATACTAATTCTCATGCTTTTAAAAGGAATTATTCGAGCAAGCGAACTACGATTCAATTCTTGTTCTTCTCTATGGATAAATCGGTTTGGCACGGTGTTTTCAAGGTGCAACAGGCCAAATTACGGATTGAAGGTACTTCAACACGATGCCCTTATGCCAAAAAAACCTCAGTCAACTGACGATCAACTTGCAAGGAATGCTAGAGTTCTTATGTTATAGGATTGCTTAGGCTTATCTTGTGTTTTCCTAATTTATTCTTTGAACATTATAATCCTTGTAATGAATTTTAACATTTTCAATTAAATATGGGCCTACAAGCATTTCAAAGTGTAAAATACATCATCTTATTTTAATTGTTCCTCAATTAATTATTCATTTTGAGAAATATGACTATAAAAAATCAATTTGTTTTATTTCTTTGTATTTAAATTCTTACTTTTTTCTTTATTTAATATTTTTGTACCAAATTATGATACATATTTATTTTGTTTAAATAATTTTATGTATAATGTGAAATTTATAAATTATAAGATAAATTTAATTATACAAAATATCTTCTAAAATTTGGTATACAATTTTATAGAAAATACTCCATTATCATGAAATAACTAACTTGTTTCTTCTTTATATGATTTAAATTACACCTAATCAAAAAACTCACATGTATTGTTAAAATAATGTATTAGCATGTTGAAGTATTTGAGATATACATGAAACTTGAAATACCTCAAATCAAACATGTTCTCTATGAAAACAACTCCACAATCCTGCTATACAACACACACTCATATAGTGAGAGGCCACATCTAATACTATGTGAAAACCTCTCTAAAATCTTGCCATACAACTCACGCACACACACTCACACACTGAGAGGTCACATCTAATACTATCTGAAAACCTCTCTAAAATTCTGTTGTATGCGTAATTCGATCCCCTCACCTATAGAAAATGGGGCTAGCACCATAACCACTAGACTGTCATAGTGATGGTCATTATATCCTATTGTCATCATGCTTTATTATAATGCAGCGTAGCATTTTTGTAATATTAATTTGAAGTTATAAAAGATACTCTATTACCTCAATAAGAATGCCATACGAGAAAATTTCCATACATAAAAACATGAAATTTTCATTTTTTTTTCATTAATATACCGTTTAAATGGGTGAATATACCTTTTTTCTATCGAGAGGGAGATATCTCGCGACAGCACCAAACGCAAAATTGTCAACACTTACAAGATTCGACCCCGCGAAATCCAACATGGTTCCGTCCTCACAGCAGATCCCCACGTGGCCGATGAGAGGCGCCAACCACGAGACAACTGGCAGCGGGGTCCACACTATGCAGCACGGGAACTTCGACCTTTTCAGATCAATCGGTTCAAGCGGCCATGGTGAGGAAGGAGAGGAGGTGGTGGAAGGGTTTTGTTCTCGGTCTGTTGGGTGGTGATTGAGTTCTTTTGGGAGATGGAGATGGAGTTTTGGAGACATTTAGTTTAGAGGAGGTTTTTGGGAGATTGAAGGTTTGTGATGAAATAAAGGTTTTTTTTTTTTTGAGGATTTCTCTTCTGAAGTTGCTAATCGATCACTTCAGAAGAAACAAAAGTATAAAAAAAGTAGTAAGAAGGCTTTGTCTGATTATAGATAAATAGGTAACAGAACTAACGACCGTTGTGTATAGATATAAGAGCTGGATCTGTCTCAATTGCAAATCAATTCGAAAAGATGAGAATTGACGAGAGATCACACATCACTGTTCCCACTTCATTTTTCGAATTGCATATTGCATACATCACCACCAGCATTAGCACCACAATCTAAAGTCAAGATACGGAGCGCTTACAAATTGTTCGACGATTGCTTCACCAGAAAGAGAAAGAGCAAGAGAAAGAGCTGTACGTAATAAATGAGGTGATGAAGAAACCATGAAACTCCGGGAGATGCATGAACCTGGAAAGAAGGTGAACTAATCTATCTCCAGTCCTTTATAACTGGAATATACTTACTCGTCATTCCATTTTATAGGTTAAACTTTATCATAGGTTCCTTATTTTGAAAAATAATCTTACTTAATTTTTTTTTATTCTCTGAAACTTAATTAACTTAAAAAAATTATCAAAAAAATTATTCAACTTTCAATTGTCACTTATAATTTATTTAACTTCAAAAAATAATTAAATAGATCACGATGTCATTTTCTGTAGCTCGGAGATCTCTCCAATATATTGGACTGGAGAGATACTTGTGAATTGAACTTACCACATGAAAGTCCAACGGATTTCCGACACGTCGCCTACTACATTATTATTTGTTGTTCAACATAGAAAGGTCTTTAGTTTGCGACCGTTGATTTGAACAATACAATCAATCGCAACCGTCCAATTATTTATTTATATTTTGAGGTGTTCCCCTTCCAGAATGTTCCATCACGATATTTCTGTTTCAAAATCCGTGTAGTAATATGTGTGGTGTATCACTGCAGAGAATCAATTCCATTGGGCTATTCATTCAGACCGGCCCATTATTTAACGTACCTTTCAGGCCGTATAAAAGTCTACTATTGAGGCCCACTTCAGTTTCATGCGTATACGTATACTCTTCGCAAACTTCAATTTTACATATAAACCCACAAAAATACTTTAATTACAAAAAATAACTATTTCCTTCCTTTAATCCATGGCTGCTTCACTCTCTTCCTCTCTTTTCCTTCCAAAACTACCCTTCCTCTCTCCAAACCCTAACCCTAACCCTAACCCTAACCCTAACTTCCCCTTCAAACGAAACCTAATTTCTTTTCCGCCGCTCTCCGCCTCCGCCTCGCCGTTCCGCAACGGATCTCCGCCGGAGACTGACTGCCCGGTGCCGCTCGAGCAGCAGCCTGTGAACGAGTACCAATCCTTAGTCTCGTCTCTGCCCTTCGCATGGGCCGCCTCGGATCTGAACCTCTACGTAACTCGTTTGGTGACGACTGGATTCTCCTTTGCGCTCTTCCTCGGCCTGCCTGTGGTGGCCAAAGGCGATCCGAGGGCTGACGCTGTACATGTACTGCTCGGTGCTGCGTCGGCCGGGCTTCTGGCCGTGACCATTTCTGTTGTCAGGATTTATCTTGGCTGGGCTTATGTTGGAAATCGATTGTTGAGCGCTACTGTCGAGTGTATGCATGGATTATTTTTACTTAATTTGAATAATTCTTTTTAGAATTTAATTCGATTTCAAGCAAAAAAGATTTAATTCGATCTGTGGATAATTCTATTTTCTGATATTTTTGTTTTTATGGTTCAGATGAAGAAACAGGATGGTATGATGGCCAAGTAAGATATTTATATGATTAGCCTCCGTGCATTTTTTTTTTCTTTTCTATTTTTTGCTTTTTATGTTGAAATTCATTATTTGATGCCTGGAAATTGAATTCATGTTTTGATATTTTGGTGTTCTTTTAATTAATGATTTTCAGACATGGGTGAAAACTCCAGAGGTTTTAGCGCGTGATCGCCTTTTAGGATCATTTACTGTAAGTTTTCTTAAAAAAATCCATATAAATTATTATAAGATATTCATATAAATTATGGAAAACTATAAGATGTTTATTTTAATTTTTAATCATCATATGTTATAATTTTATGATTATAATTTATAATTTATAAATTTTAATTATAGTTTTGATTGTTTTTTTAATCTTTAGGTGAAGCCCATATTAGACAGAGTGAAATTTACATTAGTAGGCTTAGCAGTCTCATTGGTGCTTTGTATAGTTTTATATGTAAATACTGAAAAACCGAAGGACTTAACTGAGAATTTGAATCAAAATGTGAATGAAAGAGTTGTAGCTGGAAAGTATAGTGATGAGTCAGCAAGGTCTTTCGAGCCTGATGCATTTTGTGGAGAACCTGATTCGTCTTGATTTTATTTTTAATGTAATTGTGATGTAAATTTGTATAATTAGGTCTTGCAATGATGTAACTGTACATAAATTTATAGGAATATATATTTTTATTATTAAACAAAAGAATGAAAGAATATGTGAAAATGAAGTATTTTACATATGAATGTACATCATTTCTGATGAAAAAAATTAATGCATTACAAAGTAATAGCCAAATTAGAAAGAATTTATGGAGAATAAATAGTAATTCATATGAATATTTATGAAACTCCAAAAAAATATATTATTTTTCCATAATACAAATCATAATATTAAAACAAAAGAAGTGAATGAAAAAAAAATGTAAGAATACGCCTAAATAAATAGAGATGACTAGGTATCATTTTTGGATTAATGTCTTACAAATAATGGCCAAATTAGAAAGAATTTATGGAAAATAAATTTAAAAAAGTTCCATATGAAAAAAATATTATTCTTCCACCTCGGTGTCAAAAACAAAACTATGAAATGTCATAGTTAGGTCCCTGATACACAAAAAAAACTCTAATCAGATACAATTAATTCATTATACAATTTTAACCTAATTAAGCATGTTTTAGTTTAATTTAAATAAATTAATTAATTAACCTGAGATTTTGTAGAGTCATATTTCTTAAAAGAGACGGATGTTTTAAAACATGAGCTTTCCATTCATCTCTGTTTATTCTTCCGTCTCTATCTAAATCTGCCTCTTCAAATGTCTAAAATATTATCAAAATATATACTGATATATTACGAAAATTAATAATGTGTATTAATGAAAATAATAGTTAGAAAAATAATGGTATATTCTGAAAGATATTTAATACCCTGTCAATTATTTTATGAAGAATTTCTGCTGATAATTCCAAATTTGAAGTTTGAATGCACGCTATTAACATATGTTCAACCTAAAATATCATAAGTTATATGATTATTAACTTATGAATTGCATATTTACATAAATATATTCAGAAAAAAAGTATGTGCATGATTTAATAAGTTACTCTCACAAACCTCTTCACGCTCAATATATCCGGTTTTCCTCAAATCATACATTCGAAATAGAACTAACAAATTATTTTAAATAATCAGAAAATGCGTCAAATAAAATAATTTAATTTGATTCTGTATATTTATATACTCACAATCGATTTTATCATCTACAGATGCATTTGGATGAAAAATAGTAAGCGATCTTACAAATTCGTCAAACTCAATAATGTGATTCCTTTTTTGATCAAAAAGGTCAAAAACCTAGAAATTGAAATTGAATAGTTAATTTCATAATATATTTTATAATGATAATTATGCGCATAAATTATCCAAAAAATAAATAATATTCATAATTACTTACTCTATCTAGAAAAAGATTTTGGCTTGATGTTGTCATCATAAGTGCCAGCTGTAACTCTTCCTACAAAATCGCAAAATAAATTAAAAAATATTATTATATATTATGATTATAATAAAACAATATAAATACCTTATGAATAAAACCATCATCAGAAGATGAACTCAACTTCTTATACAGTTGATACAATGCCTCCACGTCATTTATCGTAACTTCCCCCAAAAAATTCAAAATTAAATTTCACAAATTCAAAACCAACATCTACTAATTTTGGAAAAAAAAATGGATGTAATAATTTATAATACAGCAATTGGAGTCTTCAGAGAATTTGCGGAGCTGGCGACACGTGAGCTTACGTGGCGTAGTTCTGACAAGTGGGACCCAATTGAAGAACTGAGAGACCGAATAAATCAGCGATTCTGCGATTATTATCACTGGTATGCAAGCTGTGCATAAACACTCCACAATGTTCAGTGAGCTTGATGTCTTCAAAAAAAAGGAAATTTGAATGAAACATAATAGAAAGTATTTGAGAATAAGAACAGGGTTGTAATTTGAGAAGTAATTTTGATTGAATTATAATACGAGAGAGCTTGTGGAGCGACGAGAATCCATGTTCTTGCTCCAAAAACCATCTGAGAAACAGAAACGAAGATTTTTTTTTCTCTCTTTCTTCTTTCTATGTAGTTTGTTTTTTCAGCTTTGTTGTCTACTCATTCTTCATTCAGGCTTCCGTCTTGGTTTTTGATTTGATCTGTGAACTACACGTCACTTCTCTATAATTGGAGAAGGAGATTGAATTGAATTATGGGGAGCCAATCCGTCGGTACGTAAATTTTGCTTCTCGTTTTTTATGACTTCATATTTTAATGGGCCTTGAGTTTGGTCCGGCATATATGAGGCCTTTTCTTTTCTTTTTTCGGCCTTAGTATGTAAGAAACTCGACTTTTTTTTTTTATAGCACTATTTGCCAAAATAAAGCAGCAGTTGCCACTGGTTTGAAAATAATGTGGTAACTACCATTTCCGCCACTATTAGTGGCGGAACAACTATGTTCCGCCACTAGTAGTGGCGGAACAGATAGATTTTCGGTTACGCAAAAACGGTCCATTTGACGCACTAAACGTGGTTAATTAGTATTAAAAATGCTTTGTTCGCCACTAGTAGTGGCGGAACATGTTAAAATATTTCATTAAAGATTAACATGGCTCATGAATGGGCAATTAGCGTAAAAATTGAAGAATTACTATGTTCCGCCACTATTAGTGGCGGAACAGTGCATATTTCACTGTTCCGCCACTAGTAGTGGCGGATCAGCCAAATGAACTCTTTAAATCGACTTAAAAAAAGCGAGAAAATACCACTGTTCCGCCAATATAAGTGGCGGAACAAGTGAAAATACCCTCTATTCTTTAGGAAAAAAACCGGAGATAATTACATATTAGTAACGGTTTTACGTAAACAACCGTTACGAAATTGTGAAAAAAAATCTATTTATGCATATTTGTAACGGTTCTTCAATGAAAACCGTTACTAATTACTTTATTAGTAACGGTTTTCCCTAAAGAACCGTTACAGAATTGTAAAAAAAATCTATTCATGCATATTTCTAACGGTTCTTCAACAAAAACCGTTACTAAATACATATTAGTAACGGTTTTTCCTAAAAAACCGTTACAGAATTTAAAAAACATCAACATTTGTAACGGTTCTTTATTAAAAATCGTTACTAAATACATTTAGTAACGGTTTTTACAAAAGAACCGTTACAGAATTGTTAATCTAATGGTGTCCCTGCCCTGGAAAACGGTTCTTTTGTAAAAACCGTTACTAAATGTATTTAGTAACGATTTTTGTTGAAGAACCGTTACAAATATGCATGAATAGATTTTTTTTACAATTCTGTAACGGTTCTTTAGGGAAAACCGTTACTAATAAAGTAATTAGTAACGGTTTTCATTGAAGAACCGTTACAAATATGCATAAATAGATTTTTTTTTCACAATTCTGTAACGGTTGTTTACGTAAAACCGTTACTAATATGTAATTATCTCCGGTTTTTTTCCTAAAGAATAGAGGGTATTTTCACTTGTTCCGCCACTTATAGTGGCGGAACAGTGGTATTTTCGTTTTTTTTAAGTCGATTTAAAGAGTTCATTTGGCTCGATCCGCCACTACTAGTGGCGGAACAGTGAAATATGCACTGTTCCGCCACTAATAGTGGCGGAACATAGTAATTCTTCAATTTTTACGCTAATTGCCCATTCATGAGCCATGTTAATCTTTAATGAAATATTTTAACATGTTCCGCCACTACTAGTGGCGGAACAGTATTTTTAATACTAATTAACCACGTTTAGTGCGTCAAATGGACTGTTTTTGGCGTAACCGAAAATCTATCTGTTCCGCCACTACTAGTGGCGGAACATAGGTTGTTCCGCCACTAATAGTGGCGGAAATGGTAGTTACCACATTATTTTCAAACCAAGGCAACTCGCTTTTTTTTTGGCAAATAGTGCTATAAAAAAAAAAAGTCAAGAAACTCAGATAGACAAGCATAATAATAATAATATTATTATTAATATTAATGTATTCTCTTGCGTGAGATATAAGACCTCGAGAATCAAATTTAAGATGTATCAATTAATTAAGCAAGTCAAGTTTAGATAATTTCTCTTTCTTAAAAAATATACTTCACACTTGAGGAAATTAAAACAAAATGACCTATTTTTCTTAATAATACATGCATATTGCACCACTATTTACTAAACATGCACACTACATGTGTGCATATGGTGAAAAAAAATTATGAATTTGGGTATGATTGTGAAAGGGTGAGAAGCAAAATACTTGTTTAATCAGGCGTCTACAATGTGTGTGAAAATAGAGAGCGTTATTATTAAGAAAAATGCAATTTATGCAAGCGAGTTTTTTTTTATTAGCAATTACATGCGATCACATGCTCATTACATCATAATTTTACAAAAATAAGTATATAATAGAAAGAGCAAATACATAAAGTAATCTCAGAAAGAAAGAAAAAACAAAAAATAGGGACTCCAGAGAGTTGTGCTGACTCGTTAATTCCTAGCAATTTTGAGTCCACTTTTCCTAGTAATTTATGCAAGCGAGTCATCAGCCATGCTCGAAACTTCCAACTCTTAGGGTGTGTCTACATCACGATAATATAAGATTACCAAGATAATCACGTTCCTTAGAATGTTATTTCTTAGAATCACATTATCCTCTCATGATAATATTATTATTTACTTACAATTTTTGATTCCTTGAAAAGTTGTATTTCCAAATTAATGAAATGACAATTTTACCCTTACTTATGTAATGACTAAACAACGCATACAAGGGTATTTTAGGAAATGAATAAAAAAGTTATTTGACTCCCATAGAAATGTAACATTATATCACCAATTTAGGTAGGAATAATTTTTTCACAAATATGACAACACAACTTTCCCATGGGAATGTGAGATTATCACTACATAGCATTCCCTTGCTATAATAAACATGGCACATGATTCCAATGTTTTAACTTTCCTAGGAATGTCTCACATTACCGCAAAGTAAACGCATCCCGAAAGGCAGAAATCTGTAATGTATTTTTAATGTGAATATTTTTAGAAATGTTGCAAATAACATTTAGCGGTCTGTAACATCTTAGATATTTTTTGTAGTGGATGGCAATCAATGGACGATATAGCGGAAGCTACGCTTTGTAGCGGGTAAATTCATAAGTAGCAAAATATGACGAAATAGCCTGAATTTTGTTGTCAATAATTCCGAGAAAATAAAAATTTAATTAATGAATTTAATAAATTAATAAATTACTTAATATAAAAGTAATATTGCAGAGTATATTTTCACACCGTATACTCTTTAAGGAATTACCTAAGTGAAAATCGTCGTGGGCCGCGACTAAGTATACGGGCGAAATCCTAAAGTATTATCATGATAATCAAGGTTAATGCATGGTCATAAATAACGCACACCCGCTAAAACTCCTAAAAGATTTTTCTTACTATGTGTGTGATTATAGAAAAATTGATAAAAAAGATTTATGGTTCAAAAATGTATTTTTACTATGTAAATCTCGATCGTATATGATCATCATTATGTATGGGTTCAATGCTACTTCAATCTATACTTATGCATAGTATATACTAAGTATTTGGGAGATATATTTAAATACTAAGTTTTAAAATTTTAGGGGGGATGTTGTATTATTTATTAAAATAAATAATACAAAATTTAAAACTTATTTGTTGTTATTTTTAATGGCCATTTAAATAAAACAAAAGACAAAATTAATAGGAAGTTTGGAATAAAATTAATTTTATTAACCTAGCCTTCTTCCCTCCCTTTATAATAGGAGTTTTTCTCCTTCCTCATATATAATATACAACAAATATAATACAACACCTCTTCTTCTTCCTCCTAAAAAATACGTTCTTCCAATTACTCAAAATACACTTGGTTCGATAAATCATGGTACACGAGTTCATTTCTTTTTGAAATGAAGGCTCGCTCTGCGACTGTGCTACCGGAACGGATACGGGACTTCCTGATGATGTAGAACCTTGGAAGCAGATAGACGGAGAATCCTGGACTAGAGGACGTCAATTTGTCTTTAGGACAGTCGCAACTCGATCGCACGGCTACATCGAGACTTGTCTCATTCTTTATTATTATTTTTATGATTTATTTAATTAGTTAATTTGGTTAATTTTAGAAATATAACCAACATGCTCTTTCCATTATTCGCAAACTTAATCCCTCTTTTATCCAATTTATTTTTTCACAGTTGTTTCAACATCAATTTGGGTCCAGTATTTAACATTTGGGTTTGAGATTGTTGGTTGTGTGCTTGAATGACAATGTTACACTTGAATCTATATTTGTTCATCAACGGAATTTACTAAGTTAGAGGATCTTAAATAAATCTGTAACATCGATGGTGACAGATATTTCTTTAAAGTCTGGTCCTCCATTAATGTGATTGATCTTCTAAAATTCTCCAAAATTTGCAACTACACCTTTAATTGATTCTTCATTGGCTAAAAGCACAGTGCACAGGTACTTTTCTGAAAATTACATTTTCTTTTTGATGGATTGGAGTAGGTTCAAAGTCCTACATCCAAAATATTATTGATCTTGTAAGTTTATTACAAGGCGGAGGTTGCCTGGTCATACACGATTAATGGAAAAAAAAACTTAGATCACCTGAAGATTACATTTGTTGTTTGATATTCCTTTTTTCCAATTTTTGAAGAGAAATCTAAATTAATTAATCCGTTTATAACATGAATATTCACTTGGGTTCTTCTAATTTGGGGTTTTTGAATAATTTTTTCAGGTACAAGAATTGGGACAGAGGTATGCTTAGAAGGATTGGGTTGATTTGCTGGAAGTTTGGACTAGGTTTATTCTTAAGATTGGTCCAGCAGTTCTTAGTATTGTGGCCCAATGGCATCGAATTGGTTCTCTACAATCCACTCTTTTGTGATTAAAAGACAGACATCTAAAGCGTTGGACAATTTTTTTATCAGCCTTTTTCTTTTTGTGTGTGACTTTGATTCATCCTTAATCATCATTTGAATCAGTTTTTGCTCTTGCATTTCAGTTTGCATTTATATTTTCAGTCTGTAAAGCATTTGCATAGGATTTGGTTTTAGGTTCTGCCACAATTCTTGGTTTGTAATAAATGGACTGATTGATTGAGGTTTGGATGATAAGGATTTGTGTTTAGTAAATATGTAAATGTGAATGTAGACCTATTGGGAAAAACTCATTCAAGAATCAGTAGGTCTCCAATGAAAACTGAGGTAACACCAATAGAGACTGATGAAACTATTACACTCCGGATCTAATTAAAGAACTGAAATGTAACAAAAATGTAACAACTGTCAAAAGACAATTAAACAATCATCCACATAAATCAAAATAATTTCTAAATTACATTTATTAAATTTAACAACAAAATAAGATCGAGACCATAAAGTTCTCATTTATTTAATACTAATTATTAAACTAAATTTTATTAAATTGTGATGTCTCCCCACCCGCAACCCCAAGCTAATGATCCAAACCTGGACACAAAATAAATATAAGGATGAGTACTGACTCAGTAAGGTATGAAAAGAGGCCCAGCCGCATATACCAAAAAAAAAATAGAATATATTGAGTTAATATAAAATAAAATAATATAAAATCAAGTAACCAAAAGTCATAAGTATAATTTAGTATAATAATTATATAATAATTATGAAAAATACTTTTATTTTGGGATATTATCTTATTTCACTTTCAACTTCCACACATACAAAACACACACTAGATCATATTCTGTGGAATCGAGTACGCGCACAAACACAAGTCTTTCCGAGCTCGTTTTTTGGTGATCGGCGGCCCTAGCTTCCACCTACTAAGTATGGCCTCTCACCTAAATCAGCGGTCCTAGCTTCCACCTACCAAATATGGCTGTATTCTCTTAATTTGAGCCACATAAGCTCTATCTCATAAATAAAAGTTATATATTCAACATTCAGTATTATCATTATAGATAATTATAATATATATACTATTTATACGGAAGAACAAATATAGCCAAAAGGTAAAGCATATATGGGCAAAACCTTACCTGAATAAATGCAACAACTAGCAACTCTCATGCGAAATCTTCGGGTTACGCAAACTCTTGAGCTTCCTTTGCAACTCTTTCAACTTCTCGGTCTTCTTCTAGTACGAACTCCTCACGTGAATCTAATTATTTAATTAATACTAATCACTATTCAATCCCGAAACTTGTACTGTCATGCTCACTTAAATCTGATTATTTACAAAAATATTTTTTGAACCTTAAATACAGAAAATAATATTACCAGTGAGTCCAGAATGCCCAAAAACATATAAATGGACTATTTATTTGCGAAATTTGAAGTTGTGGTTAAAAAGATATGATTAAAACAAATTTCCTTAATAAATCGGAATTGAAATTTCAGCTTTTAGAAGAGTACACGAAATTCCAGATTCTCTTATAATCAGTATCCCAGTCCCAGTTTTATAAATTCCAGATTTTAGGAAAACAATATTTTTGTTTCTCAGATTTCCAAAAACCCTTGATTTTGTATCATCAAATAAATAAAATATAATAAAATTCTAAAATTAATTAGTCAGAATATTATATAATAAAATAATATCATAATACTGTATTCTAACTTATTTGTTTGTTAAATATAATCTTTTTCTATTCATGTTATATAAAAATATTTATCATTACACAAATTAGTTTTGAAAAAATATAGTTATGCTAATTAAATAACAGGTCCATAACAACAAAATATTTATTCTAATTATATGAATGTATGCAACATGACCTAAGTATCCAAATATTAATCCTAATTAATCAGACCTAAAGTAATGAATTATCTGAATAAAAAAAATTACTCACAATGATAGTTGAAAAAGCAAGAAAAGATTGAATCTGATTGGACTAGAACAAAATAAGGACTGCGTAGATACGATTCGCCTACACCGAATAACACTCTCACCAAAGGTCCACCAACTCTAAGTGCAAATGTCTCCTTGCATTGAAATGGCCAATTCCTTCTTGGGCTCTTGGCTCTCGTGCGTGTACAGGGTACTGGGGAATAAAGAGAGGAAATGAAAGAGAGAGAATGAAAATAGAGGGACATAAGGTTGTTTCTATGTGACAGTATTTAAAATGAGAATAGCGTACCACATTCTCCTCATTAACAGTTGATTATCCAAATTAAAATTCTAAATCTTAGTTTAAATTCAGATCCTAAATTTCAGCATGCACTAACTCAATTTTTTGAACTGACCGAAAAAGGAACGAAACAGCTAATTTCAGCTACCACTTCTGCACTTTAGTCCCTCAAAGTTAAAATAATCATAACTTTCAATATACATCTCAAATTTTGATGATTCAAATTTCTAAATTCTTTATTTAATGCATATAATTTATTGAGATATACTTTATTATTCCCCAACATACAAATTATTTCTGAAATTATGAAAATACCTCTACTACAAAATAATAAAAATCAAAATAAAATTGCTTATTATAACAGAAACACCAGTTGTCGATTGGCTGAGAACTGACTATACTCCTGTCAAGAAGACCAAGATGGTTGCAGAGACCGGCTAGAGAGCAGGTGGATCGTCTCTTTAGGTCGCCCGTTTTTTGGACGATAACAAATTTATTCATATTAATATTTATCATTCAATTTTACAATGCAACAATTTTGCATCTACGAATTACAACAACAAATCAAACATACCTCATACTAAACCAACCACATCTCATTACATTCACCCTTTCCACAAACTTACAACAAACAATCAATCATATGTACATCCATTAAGCTTCAAGAAACCGACATTAATTCCCGTACTGAAAAATTACATCGGTATTCGACACAGTTATCAGCCGGACATGAGATTTGCGAGACCGGGATTGTTGTCAGAGCCGTCCCAAAATTCACTAGCAGACGAAAGAGTCATCAGAGCCACCACTACCGATCTCATACTCGGCCTCACTCGCGGCTCATCTTGCGTGCATGCTTTTGCCAACTGTGCTAGCTGTAAAAAATAATTAATTAATTAAGAAAATGGATTAAAAATCTCCTCAAATAAAAGAAGTTTGCTCTTGTAGCTTTATAATTTTGTTCAGACGGGGCTGCAAGGTTTATCTATTATCTATTGTTTATTTGGCACAATTTTTTCCATGCAACATATTCTTATATATTTTTTTTGAATAAATATAATGTAAAATTATATAATTGGTCATGTTTTTGAAAAACAAAGATGGAATTAAGGGTAAGAGACCTTCAAAACGGAGTTAATAGGATAGCTGTCGCCAAGCTTAGGATCAATAATTTTTCTAAGGCTCTCTTTAGGATCCGGCTTGCTCAGTGCATCATCAAACTGCATGCATCCAAACAAAGATATACATACATTTCAACCATTTTATATAGACTTGGAAATTTGATGGTCAAAAAAAGAGTATTTAATATTTTATAATACATAAAAGACGCGAAATTCGGAAAACCCCCGCTGCAATATGCCAAAATTACTAACGCCCACCCCCTGCCTTTTTTAGAAAATCAAAAATTACTCCGTGCACCTTAGACTTAACACGGCTAATTACTTGTCCTAATTCCCAATAATGCAAGGTCTTTTTTTGCAACTTTTGCCACAAATTATGTTTCTCAATACAAAACGTGAAAGCGAGAAATCGAGTACACTATTTCTTTTAGTTTTTTTATAGGAGGGTATAATTAGAAATAAATACAATGGGTGAAAATTTAAAAAGGTGGATGGAATTAACGTACAAGGCCGCCCAAACCCTTATATTCAGAGTAAGAATCACTGGTAGATCTGACAATTGCTTCTTTGGCTGAAATAAGCTCGTATAATACCACCCCAAATGCGTGCACATCCACTTTCGGTGACACCCCTACACATCTCGCGTACCTACAAAACCAAGAACGGAAATGCCAATTGGATAAGTTGAAATTATAATGGTTCAATGAAGTTGCCAAGAAGCTTCAGTTTTGAAATTAGGCATAATTAACTCTCAATTGTGTGTGTATCTGTGAGGGAGAGAGAGAGAAAGAGAGAGTTCATACTCAGGAGGCATATAACCGAAAGTACCGACAAGCCTAGAGGGGAGAGACATGCTTCCTACTTCCGTCAGTTTTGTCAAACCAAAATCAGCAACCTATCCAAAAGATTCAAAAAAATAAAATAAAAATAACACCACTATTAATAAGAGATACAAAAAATAATATATTTATTTGATATACCCCTATAAGTGAAGAAACGGGCAATAAACTACTTCGTTAGGAAGTACATGAGATGGAACTCAAAACAAGAATTTATAAATAAAAATTCGGTAAAAAAATGTATAAACATGAAGCAAAGGTAAAAGTAGGCCAAAGAAAACGAAAGTGAACATACGGAGAGAAAAAAACGATGATTTTGAAATTTGGGGGTGGGGGCAAACCCTAGCTGTGGGGGCAAATGGAGTAGTCTAGCGCCGCTGCTTCTCGCTTCTCTGTCCCTCTACCTTCCATGCTGCTGTCGCCGCCGCTGCCGACGGCGGCAGGTTCTCAGTTCTTCGCATGTAGTTTTTCTCTCTTCTCTTTTCTTCTCTCTTTCAGAAGGTTAGTGCGATGTCGCCGAAACCCTAATCTCGATAGCAGTACAAAAACCCTACTGAAGACGGCACGGGTGCCCTTTCTCGCCCTTTCTCGTTGGAGCATGTCTCTCATGGTCTTTCTCTTCGCCCTCATTCTTTCTCACAGATGTGTGTGCCGATGCCAAAATCTGAACCTAGAAGGTGCTGCCACCACGGCCCTTGTTTGTTAGTGGGATGTCTCTTATGGTATACCTTCTCGTATCCTCTCTTTCTCGTTAATCTGTGTGGTAGCGCTGAAATCCTAACCAACCTACAAGGTGAAACCGCGGTAAAGAAACCTCTCCAGAGATTGTGCGACTGGTAGATGATTCATCTTTGCCAAAGTGGTGACTCTATTGCTTGGCGGATCTCTCTCTTGGTTTCTTTCGGCATGAGATGGCATTCCTCCTGTTTCTTTTTCCAAGGGTTGCTTTTGGGATGAACGTAGATCTTCAATGATGATGGTAAGTTTGGCTGGCAGCATGTTGATCTTGGAATGTGCTTTATCCAACTTGAGGCGAAATCCTGATCTGTTGTTCTTCTCTGTTTCGTTTATTATGTGTTATTTGTCTTTTCTTCTTCTTTTTTTCTTTTTTTTTAATGGAGGATTGTAATAATCTTTTCTCCATTTAATGAAAATGGAGCAAGCAATTTGCTTGGTCCCCTAAAAAAAAAAGAAAAAGAAAAAGAAAACGAAAGTGAATAAAAACACGACTATTAGAAAATCAAACCTTTGCGTGGTGATTTTTGTCGATTAGTATATTAGAGGATTTAATATCTCTGTGAATATAAACAGGCACGGTATGCTCGTGTATATACTCTAAACCTCTCGCTGCATCAAGAGCGATTTGCACTCTGTCCGCCCAAGTCAGTGGGCTAAACTCTGCATTAAATGCAAAATGTTAAAATTATTTCAACAGGAAACTTATAATTTATATGAGAAAAAAAGAAAATTTGTATCGGTTTGTTTCATCTTTTTTTTAACCTGAACCGCGAAGGTGTTGGCTCAAGTTACCGTTTTCTATAAACTCATAAACAAGGAAAAGCGCACCCTCTATGCAATAACCTATTAAACACACCTGCATAAAAATAAAAATAAAATTCGTCAACTTTCTTTGGATATATCATGTAAAAAATGGACACTAAAATAGAAAAATACGTAAAAAATAATGGAATAGAAAAAAGGAAAGAAAACCCACCAAATTCAAGTGATGAACGTTAGTCAAAACTTTGAGTTCGGCGAGAAATTCATGAGAGGCTTTCGTCTCCATTTTCTTTATGGCGGCTTTCTACATGATGCAAAATATGTCAACGTCTATTTTTCTTAAATATGCTTAAAAGAGAAATTGTATTTCTTTCTCCACATGATTTTATTCATCATAAAAAGTAAATAAAGGAAATTTTGAGCCAAAATTGTCAACATTTAATGGAACCTATAATTTTTTTTGCACAACAACAATCTAACAATAAGATGTTATATATAAACAATCCAGTATCATAGGTTATAGATTTCAAAATTAGAAAATGTCGGGTGTTATTTACAAATGCACTTGTTTGCAATTTACAGTAAATAAAATACAAAATAAAATATTAATAAAATAAATAAATAAAACCTCGCCACGTAGTTCTGCATAGTAAACAACACCAAAACCGCCTTGTCCAATTTTATTTGCCAAACTAAAATCATCAGTCGCTTTTGAAAGCTCTTCATAAGAAAACTCGACGGATTTAAGTCTAGGTATTGGAGAAGGATTTGTTGCTGATTTGTCCATATACATTACAGTTCCTTCATAAAAACAACATATAATAACAAAATTTTGGAGTAACAAAAGAAAATTAAAAAAAGAAGATAAAACACGTAAAATAAAGAAAAAAGGAAATACCAAGAGGGATTGTTGAGCTCTCATCAGAAACAGGAGGAAGTAAAGAAGCCTTCTTATCTTTGTTTTTCTTATAAACGAGACAGTAATACAAAAAGAAGCTGATTAGTAGTGCAGCTATTATTGCGATCACAATTCCAGCAATTGCACCAGCTGATATATTCCTGCTCTATTCCGTCATTTTAGAATCATCAGAACAAAATTGATTTAAAATTGTACATCATGCAATTATTTTAGAGCGCACAGTACAGATCAATAGACTTTTCTAACCCGTTAAATTCATCAGCCACAAATAAACACAAAGAGTACATATACTAAAGCCCTATATTTCGCCCCACAGTCCCCCGTGACGTCACCTGACGTCAATACCACCGGTAAGTAGCCCAAAACCGAGAACCGATTTTGGTGATTTTTTTTTGAGGTTAGTATAATTTCCTGTAAAAAAAATCCCGCTTTATTTATTTAAATTTTTTTAAGGTCGGTTATCACCATTTAATAGCTGATTAATGGCTGGTAAGCAATCAAAATCTTAATGAAAACTGATAAGCAGTCGAAATCCCACCCATTTTTTTAAAAAAATTTAAAATTCCGCTTTTTTTTCCGAAAATTTTCAAGATCGATTACTGCCATGTAATAGCCGATTATGCTGGTAAGCAGCCGAAACTCAATTAATGCTAGTAAGCAATTGAAATTCCACTCATTTTTTTCAAAAAATTTCAAATTGAACAATCATATATATAGTTTTCCTCTCTCTTTCTCTCTCTTCTAAAAGCCATTTTTTGGAAAAAAAATTCTTGAATAGAGAAAAAGGAAGATAGAAAGGTAGCTTGACGACTCTCCGGCAAACTCTCCGGTAATGCCGCTGCCGGCAGTAAGCAGTCCAATACCCGCCTATTCTTTTTCAAAAAAAATTCAAATAAACAAACCATTTTTCAAATAGTCTTCTCTCTTTCTCTTTCTTGTCTAAAAATCATTTCATGAGCAAAAATCCATGGAGAGAGTGGCGGATTGATGAATATCCGGCAATCTCTCCGATGATGACGACTCCTTGGTGCTGCTAATTAGGCAGCGAATGGTAAATATCTTATATCTTATATTATTTTTCCTTTCATTTATTTTTTATTTTCCTATATTCTAGTTGATATTATTTTTGTATTTTATGTTTATTTTGAGTTGTGATTTTTGTTAAATTTATTTTCTTTTCTTCTTTCGGAATTTTTTTCCCCTTTAATTTGAGATTTATTTTTGGTGGCTGCTGGTGGTAAGTGCTACAATTAGGATTTCATATATATTTTAAATGATAATCGAAGCAGTCTCCGTTACCAGCAGTAATTGAACTAATTCCGACCATTTTTCTAAAAATAAAAAAAATTAATTTAATGTATTTTATGGTTATTTTAAATGATGATCTTTGACAAATTATTTTCATTGCAGGTGGTATTTTTAGGTAAAGACTTGGTGATTTTAATGGTGATTAAAAGTGTAGTTTAATGTAATTTTAAAGTATATAAGTGCGTAATTTTACTTATTGAAATTGATGTAATATATTTTGTGGATATTTTATATGGTAAATTTGATGTAAACTTTAGTATAGTAATCATCAATTTATTTTTATTATTTTACATATTTTGTATGATGTGCATTGATTATTGGTTATATTTGTTTGAAAAATATATATTTTGACTAAACAAATTAAGTGAATAAATATCTTATAAATTTATAGCCTGCGATTAGAAAAAAATAAAATTTAGTTCTAAACAAATTTGGATTACCACCAAAGCCTGATTACCATCGAAAAAACAAAATTAATGTGAAAAATGGATCTAGAAATAATTATTAATTTGAATTAAATAAAAATTTGATGTTTGAAGAAATATGTGGCAGATATAATGGTAATTTACAATAACAATAAAAAATTAATATTAAAAAAACTCGAAAACCACCTAGAAATAAGCAAAAACAGCTTATCCTCTGATTTCCACCCGTTTGCAGTCATTTTATCTCATGTGGCAATATCAATTATCAGCTGTGACATCAGCTGACGTTACGGAGGCATGATAAAGACAAATACGAGACATGGCATAATTATCCTAAACACAAAATATGGTATTTAATGAAAAAAACTTATTTACCTCTTCGTTTTAAGAGTGCGAAAGCTTCCATTTGGATCTACAAACAATCATTACAACCACAACATAAAAAAATAAGCTCCAAAGCCTCTCAATTAAAATAAATAAATAAAACCTAATTCAATTTACCAATAAAATACTAGTTTCTATTCTTACCATGTGTAGGAACATAAACAATGTTTCCATAACTAAAATTTGCCCCACTATTATACTTCTGCAACAACTCTGTACTAATATTAAATTCCTTCGCGACAGACGTCAAGCTCTCATCGGCCTGCAACGGATAAGTGACAAACAAGCCGTACAAATCCGAAATCTTTGGGTTCCCACAGGAACAACTCACAGTGACATTTATAATCGCCCCTTGTGGTATCTTGGTTGCAGGATAGGAATTGTCCATGGTTAATGAATCGATATTTGTTAGGTTTGCATAGATAGTTGTTGCAATTTTTTTGTATGTGTCGTCCCTTAGGATTATATAGTGAAATGTGTGGCCTAGGAATGAGTTGTTTATGCAATCGCATGAGAAATTTACATTCACTCTCTCTCCAGCCTGTAGGAACTAAATAAATAATTGGTTAGGTTATTTTGTGATAACGAAGAAATTGTTAGGACATGAGATGCTTAGAGGAAAGAAAAAGTGAAAGGAAATTGTAAGAAAAATTAACCAGATATGGCAGTATTTTCAGGAAGAATATATTTTCTTGAGAAATTAAAATCAAGTTCCTACATTTTCCTACATTTTCCAGTTGGTTTTTAAAAAGAAAATTTAAGTAAACGGTCAACCGCTTACGAAAAGTCCCTATTTTATTGGAGAAGAAAATTATTTATGTCTTATAATTAATTATATAATGTTTTTTGTTTCATATATTTTTTCCCTGTTTTATATAATATTTCGCCAAAAAACTGCACTAAATGAGTGATTTATCATGTCCCAACAAAAATACATCAACATTTAAAAAAAACATTCGCACAAGAAACAAAAGGTCAATGATTTTCCTAGTGTGTTAAAAAGTCCATATTTTATCGGAGAACAAATTTATTATGTCATATTGTCACAAATAAAAATTAAAATTAAAAGTTTGCATAATAATAAATTAAGAAATTACTGTAAGGTAGAACAGAACTCACAATAAGAGAAGCGGGGCTTCGAAATGAGTTGTAAGGCAGAATCTGCTGATAAGTCATACCAAATCGAGAAGCTACATAATACAAATTCGGATCATCAGAAATATAGTACGAGCCCAGTGCCAAGTCACATGTTTTAGGACACTTCGCTTGCGGTCTAACCGGAAATGCGCAAGCTAATAATATAGCAATCAATAGGCTGCATTTTATTTCAGGCGTGGATGTTTTCTTTGTTTGTTTGCTTGGATTGGGATTTGGAAGTTAGTAAAAAATATGGATCGAAAGAGAAAAGGACTGGATTAGTTGAAGAGACACTACTGAGACTTGAGAGTGGTAATGTGTGGAGGATTCAAAGTCGAACGACTTCTTTTTTCTTCCAAGTCAAAGTCTCTCTTGTTTCTACTATGATCTTTTTGTTTTTCCGCGTCCCTGAAATATCATGGAAAATAAGAGGGAGGTTCGTCATAATAAATGGAATTTTGGCACTTTTATACACGTTTAAAAAGAAAATGCCACAAATACCCAACATTTTTTCAAAATACCAAAAATCATTTTTGAGTAGAATGGGTTAGAAAAATAATTCAATAAATAGCATAATTTTGAAAATAATTAAGAAACTCCTATTTCCATTAGGATTCTTGGTGGAATAGAACCTACTCCGTCAAGGATCTTGACGGAACATGTCATATTTTTTAATTTTTTTCTTAAAAATATCTCAATTAAAGAAAAAATATTGTTCCGCCAAGCTCTTTGGCGGAACATGTTAAAATTTTAATTTTCATCGTTAACTAGAAATTAGTAAGGAGATTTAACCAAAAAAAAAAAATACTGTTCCGCCACACTGTTCCACCAAATAGTGTGGCGGAACAGTGATTTTTTTATTTTTTGCTAAATTTTCAGAGGAATTTTAGAGGCAAAAAAATATAAAATAGGTTGTTCCGCCAAAAAGATTGGCGGAACAAGAATTTTTTTTATTTTTTGATTAATTTTCTTGCTAAATTTGCAGTTACCGCTAAAAATTAAAAAAAATTAACTTGCTTCGTCAAATAGCCTGGCGGAGCAACCTTTTTTTTTCCCTAATTAAGATTATTTAAGATTACTAAATGGCTCAGGGCTTGTTTCACCAGGATCCTTGGTGGAACAACTTTTGTTCCGCCAAGAAGGCTGGCGGAAATGCTATTTTCTTTAATTATTTTCAAAATGATGTTATTTGATGAATTATTTTTTCACACCAATGCTATTTGAAAAAAATAAGTCACAAGAATTTCAGTCTTTGAAAGGCTAATTTTTGTTTTAATCTTTAATCCCTCTTTAACAGCCGTTAAACAATGAATGAAAGAAAAAAATAATAAAATAATTTCTACCGGCCTTTGAAAGGTCGGGAATTATTATTTTTACTTCCTCAAACAAATGAAGCTGATGTCAAATCTATTTTTAATATATTATTTATAATTTGAAATATGATAATTTTGTGATTTAACATATTTTAATATATTATTTAATAATTTAAAATATTTTAATATATTATTTTAAAATAATCATAATATAATTTTTCTTATAATTTAAAATATTTTAACATATTATTTAATAATCATATTAGAAAGTGTCTTATAATTTAAAATATTTTGATATAGTACTTTAAAATAATCATATTTGCAATTATAAAATAATATATTAAAAATATTATTTGAATAAATTCTCAGTCTTTCAAAGACCGGTAAAAAAATATTTTATTGTATGTTTAGTTCAATAATTATTTAAGGATATGCTAAGAAGGGTTAAATATTTAATAAAATTTCGGTCTTTGAAAGACCGGAAATTTTAATGTTTCGCTGTTTCAAATGCCGAAAATGTTTCTTTTGATATTTTGAAAAAAAAAGTTGGGTATGTATGGTATTTTCTTTTCAAACACGTGCATAAGTGTCAAACCTACATAATAAATCATCTAGTTTGCCGAATAAAATACGATATACATATCCCCCTTCACCATTCCTGCAGTGCACACTTTATCACTGATAATTATCTAAAATAAATTAATAAAAAATAAAGAAATCGTATACAATAGTCATTTATATTTTTAATTAAGTAATTAATGATAATGCAATAATTATATATGTTATTTCACTGATATATTTTGACGGAATATTAACGAGGATATTAGAGATATTCTAAGGTTTTATAGGGGGTATTCATTATATATGTGTGGTTTTGTAGGGATATTCATCATATTTGAGTGACTTTGTAGGAGCATTAATGATATTTCACTTTTTGTAGAGGTATACATGAAATTATGAGATTTTACCGGAATACATACGAAATTTGGCCTAATATTTATCATTCAATTTGACAATGCAACAATTTTGCATCTACAAATTACAACAACAAATCAAACATACCTCACATAAAACCAACTACACCTCATTACATTCACTCTTTCCAGAAACTAACAACAAACAATCAATCATATGTGCATCCACTAAGCTTCAACAAACAGACATTAATTCCCATACAGCAAAATTACATCAGTATTCAGCATAGTTATCGGCCGAACATGAAATTTGCGAGACCGAGATTGTTGTCGAATAAAGAGCCAATGTCCCAAAATTCAGCGGACGAAAGAGTCATCAGAGCCACCACTACCGATCTCATACTCGGCCTCATTCGCGGCTCATCTCGGGTGCATGCTTTTGCCAACCGTGCCAGCTATAAAAAATAATTAATTAATTAAGAAAATATATTAAAGAACTCCTCAAATAAAAGAAGTTTGCTCTTGTAGATTTATTATTTTGTTCAGACAGGGCCACAAGGTTTATCTATTATCTACGGTTTATTTCGCGCAATTTTTTTCACGCAACATATTCTTATATTTTTTAGAAATATAATGTAAAATTATATAATTGGACATGTTTTTTAAAAAACAAAGATGGAATTAAGAGTAGGAGACCTTAAAAACGGAGTCAATAGGATAACTATCACCAAGCTTAGGATCAATAATTTTTCTAGGGCTCTCTTTCGGATCCGGGCTTGCTCAGCGCATCATCAAACTGCATGCATCCAAACAAAGATATACATACATTTCAGCCATTTTATATAGGGTTGCTAAATTTGATGGTTAAAAAAAGAGTATTTTACTATCTTATAATACAAAAAAGACGTGAAATTCGAAAAAAAAGCCCCTGCAATTATGCCAAAATTACTACCCTGCCTTTTTTAGAAATTCAAAAATTACTCCGTCATTACTTCACACTTGACACTGTCAATTACTTGTCCTAATTTCCAATAATAAAAGGTCACTTTTTCGCAACTTCCGCCACAAATTACGTTTGTCAATACAAAACGTGAAAGCGAGAAAAATAGCACACTATTTCTTTTAGATTTTTATAGGAGGATAGAAAAAGAAATAAATATGATGGGTGAAAATTTAAAAGGCGGATTGAAATAACGTACAAGGCCGACCAAACCCATAAAGTCAGAGGAAGAATCACTGGTAGATCTGACAATCGCTTCTTTGGCTGAAATAAGCTCGTATAATACCACCCCAAATGCGTACACATCCCCTTTCGGCGACACCCCTCCGTATCCCGCGTACCTACAAAACCAAAAATGGAATGCCAATAGGATAAATCGAAATTATAATGGTTCAATTAAGCTGGAAAGAAGGTTCAGTTTTGAAATTAGGCACAATTAACTCTTAATTGTTTGTGTGTGTGCGAGGGAGAGAGAGAGAGAGAGAATTCATACTCAAGGAGGCATATAACCGAAAGTACCGACAAGCCTAGGGGGAAGAGACATGCTTCCTACTTCCGTCAGTTTTGTCAAACCGAAATCAACAACCTATCCAAAAGATTAAAAAAAAAATAATAATGATAACACCGCTATTAATAAGAGATACAAAAAATAATATATCTATTTGATATACCCTTATAGGTGAAGAAACGGGCAATAAAATATTTCGTTTAGGAAGTACATGAGATGAAACCCAAAACAAGCATTTATAAATAAAAATTTGGTAAAAGTAGACCTAAGAAAACGAAATTGAAGAAAAACACGACTATTAAAATATCAAAAGATATATGTCGGAAAAATAGCAAAGCGTGGTGATCTTTGTCGATTGGTATGTTAGCAGATTTAATATCTCTGTGAGTATAAACAGGCACAGTATGCTCGTGTATATACTCTCAACCTCTCGCCGCATCAAGAGCGATTTGGACTCTGTTCGCCCACGTCAGTGGGCTCCCCCTGCATTAAATGCAAAATGTTAAAATTATTTCAACAGAGAACTTATAATTTATATGAACAAGAAAGAAAATTTATACCAGTTTATTTCATCTTTCTTTTTACCTGAACCGCGAAGGTGTTGACTAAAATTACCGTTTTCTATAAACTCATAAACAATCAAAAGTGCACCCTCTATGCAATAACATATTAAACGCACCAGCATAAAAAAAAAATCATCAACTTTTTTTGGATATATCATGTAAAGAATGGATACTAAATAGAAAAATACTTAAATAATGGATACTAAATAGAAAAATATGTAAAGAATAATGGAATTGAAAAAAGGAAGAAAAACCGACCAAATTCAAGTGATGAACATAAGTCAAAACTTTGAGTTCGGCGATAAATTCATGAGAGGCTCGTGTCCCCATTTTCTTTATGGCGGCTTTCTATATGATGCAAAATATGTCAAAGTTTATTTTACATTAAATATGCTTAAAGGAGAAATTGTATTTCTTTTCTCCACACGATTTTATTCATCATAAAAAGTAAATAAAGGAAATATTGGGCCAAAATTGTCACACAATAACAATCTAAAAATAAGATATAAATAATCTAGTATCGTCGGTTATAGATTTCAAAATTAGAAAACATCGGGTGTTCTTTACAAATGCACTTGTTTGCAATTTGCAATAAATAAAATGCAAAATAAAATATTAATAAAATAAATAAATAAATAAAACCTCGCCACGTAGTTCTGCACAGTAAACTGCACCATAACCACCTTGTCCAATTTTATTTCCCAAACTAAAATCATCAGTCGCTTTTGAAAGCTTTTTATAAGAAAACTCGACCGATTTAGCAACTGTAAGTCTAGCCATTGGAGAAGCCATTGGAGAAGCATTTGTTGCTGATTTGTCCATAGACGTTATATTTCCTTCATAAAAACAATATATAATAACATAAAATTTGTACTTGTAGTAACGAAAGAAAATTAAAAAAGAAGAAGAATTAAGATAAAACGCAAGTGTAAAATAAAGGAAAAAAAAAATACCAAGAGGGATTGAGCTCCCATCAGAAACAGAAGGAAGTAAAGAAGTCTTCTTATCTTTGTCTTTCTTATAAAAGAGACAGTAATACAAAAAGAAGCTGATTAGTAGTGTAGCTATTATTGCGATCACTATTCTAGCAATTGCACCAGCTGATATATTCCTGCTCTATTCCGTCATTTTAGAATCATCAGAACAAAATTGATTTAAAATTGTACAGCACGCAATTATTTTAGAACGCACAGTACAGATCAATAGACTTTTTGAGCCCGTTAAATTCATCTGCCACAAATAAACACAAAATATGGTACTTTAATGAAAAGACATATTTACCTCTTCGTTTTAGAATTTTTTTGAATAGTAGTACTATTTACGCAAATAATTAATTAGATAGCATTTTTTTCAAAATATTTGGTAGATAGCACTTCCGCCAGACCCTCTGGCGGAACTGAAGTAATTCCGCCAAAAGGTTTGGCGGAACTAAGGAATTTTTTTTTCTTGATAATCTCGGTCATTTGGCACCCTTAAACACCCTTAATTAATGAAAAATGCTAGTTCCACCACAGGGTCTGGCGGAACTAGATAAAATTTATTTTTGGCCCAATTTGGACGGTGAAATTGGCCCAAAAATGACGAAAATATAGGTTCCGCCAGATAGTCTGGCGGAACTAGCTAGAATTAACTAGTTCCGCCAGATGAGCTGGCAGAACTAGACCAATTATTTTTTTTCTGACTGACCCAAGAAAATCAAATAAATGGTCTAGTTCCGCCAGACCCTCTGGCGGAACTAGCTAGAAACAACTAGTTCCGCCAGAGGGTCTGGCGGAACTAGATAATTTTTTTTCATGGACTGACCCAAAATCAAACCAGAGGGTCTAGTTCCGCCAGACCCTCTGGCGGAACTAGATAATTTTTTTTTACTGACTGACCCAAAATCAAACCAGAGGGTCTAGTTCCGCCAGACCCTCTGGCGGAACTAGCTAGAAATAACTAGTTCCGCCAGAGGGTCTGGCGGAACTAGATAATTTTTTTTTACTGACCCAAAATCACATAAATGGTCTAGTTCTGCCATACCATCTGGCGGAACTAGCTAGAAATAACTAATTCCGCCAGAGGGTCTGGCGGAAATAGATAATTTTTTTTTACTGACTGACCCAAAATCACATAAATGGTCTAGTTCCGCCAGACCCTCTGGCGGAACTAGCTAGAAATAACTAGTTTCGCCAGAGGGTCTGGCGTAACTTGTCTCAGCGTTTCTTCCGCGCATGTCTGATCCCAAAAATTGAGAAATAACCTAGTTCCGCCAGACCCTCTGGCGGAACTAGTCCAATCATTGGAGCCTCCTATAAAATGATAATCTTTCTCTCTCCCCCATTCTAACCTAAAGTCTACCCCCCCCCCAAAAAAAAAATATTATTTAGGCAATTTTGAAGTGTATTTGAGGTGTGTTTAAGGTGATTTTAACCCAACTAAATAGAGAAAATAGAAGAAAAGGAAGACGGAAATTAGGTATTCAATTATAGATTTTTTGTTTCAAATAATTAATTGATTTTATTATAGATTTGTTGTTAATTTGTTGAAATATTATTGCAATTAGTAGGAAGAAAATGGCACAAAACTCTCAAATTCTTGTATATTACGATGGTCTTATTGTAAATCTACCGAACGGATGCAATTACGACCCGGAGGAACCGTCTTATATTCCAGAAAGTACAACCACAAATAGGGATTATGACCAACTGTGTAACGAAATTTATGAGAATCTCGGTTGGTCGTATAGTGATATTCTTTTAATCCGAGGTCGGCTTCCTTCTCTTAAGAAAGGCATTTGGCATTATAGGTTAGTGAAAATTATGAATAATGCACAATTGATTAATTTTGCAGAGCGCGTCATAAAGGTTGGGATGGAGGAATTAGAAATATATGTTGATCGCGTCCAAAATAAAGAATATCAGATAAGAACTACTAGTAGATCAAATGTAATTCGAAATGCAGACAAAAATGAGATATTAGAACCCGTTGAAATTGAAATAAATAATGAAAATGGGAATGAGGACCCGTTTGTGACCTTTGATATGACACGTGTGAGCAATAATGTACATCCCGAAATAGATGATGATGAAAATGAATTAGATGAGGAACCAGAGATAGAGTCAGAGGACGAGGAAGAAATTTATGGAGATAGCGATGAAGAAATGGAGAGAGTGAACCATCAGACGGGATTTATATATACGGAAGAGGGTGAGATGGTTAGTGTAGGTACTTTCGGTGATGCGCCGGCTGCTGAATTTGAAGATAGTTCAATGTGGGAATATGCGAGAAATGATCTCTTATCTGGCATGAATGTGAATGAAAATGATGATGAAATATTGTATAAGGGACGTACATTTGAAACGAAATCAGAACTACAATCGGCTGTAAGAGCATACAGTGTGAAGCATCACCGAGAAATAGATGTAGACCACTCGAATAAAACGAGATATATTGTGATATGCAAGCTTAAGGATGAAGGTACTAGAGGATGTAGTTGGAGGATACACGCTTCGATTAATAAAAAAAATAATTTATGGGAGATTAAAACATTTAGATAACCACACGTATGTATTAACCAAACACCTAGAAGAGACCACAAACAATTAACGAGTGCGCTTGTTGGGGGGCTAATTCTAGATATCGTAAGAGCGGATTTAGATGTTAAACCTGTAACCATAATAGAAGCCGTTAAATTGAAGGTTGAATATACCATATCGTATTGGAACGCTTGGCACGCCAAACAACACGTGTTTCGATTCTTATTTGGGGGTTGGAGGGAGGCTTATAATTTGCTCCCTGAGCTGATGGCTGCAATAACATCAACAAATCCTGGTACTTTGTATACATTTAAAACTAGTGCCCCAAATAGAGATGGTGAGTTAGAGTTCGAAGGTCTTTTTTGGGCATTTGGCCCATCACTCCATGGTTTTCAATTTTGCAAGCCCGTCATAATAGTAGATGGAACATTTCTAACCGGAAAATACCAAGGAACTTTACTGACGGCGATTGCTACCGACGCAAATGGTCAGTTATTTCCTTTAGCTTTTGCTTTAGTTGATAGGGAGAAGAATGAGACATGGGGATGGTTTTTTAATTGTTTGCGTGATGTTCTCGGAGAAGAAAATATGTATTGCATTATTTCGGATAGGCATGCTGGCATAATTAATGCAATGAGAGTGAGAAGGTGGCTGCCACCTTATGGCTATCATCGTTATTTCATGCGGCATCTTCAAGCAAATTTTAGTACTACTGTAACAGACAAAACAGTGGTTCCACTGTTTCAAGGATTAATACATGCGCACAACAAATATAAATTTAATAAGATATGGGAAAAAAATGGAAAAAAAGATAGTTTGGCGACCGATTGGTTATTGAAGATAAATAAATCAAATTGGGCGCTTTCGTCCGATACTGAAGGTCGTCGGTGGGACATACCAACTAGCAATAACGCCGAAGTGATGAATTTTGTTTTCAAAGGTATAAGAAAACTACCTGTTACGGCAATTGTGGAGGTGACATTTTATAAGCTAAATTGTTATCACGTAAGATATAGGGCGGCTGCTGATATGAGGGAAAAGAATTGGTCGGAAATAGTGATGTTAAAAATGGAACGTAGACGCATTAAGGCTGCTAGGCATGAAGTCACTTGCTACAACTTAGAGCAAGGTATTTATCAGGTGCTTACGCAAGCCCGGCGTTCGACGAGTGGTATAGGAACTCCGAGAAAGAAATGGCGAGTGGATATCAACGAAGGAAAATGCGAGTGTCAGAAACCTATGCTATATCACTACCCGTGTTCGCATGTCATAGTAGTTTGTATACGCAAAGTTATATCTAGCGAAGTTTTCATTCATCCGTGTTATTCCTTGGATAATTTGAAACGTACGTACGAAAAAAGTTTCTATCCTATAAAGGAAAAATCACAATGGACGCCACGCATAGAAATTTGTAATTACAATTTATTTCCTGGTGATAAACTTATAAGGAAAATTGCTAACGGAAGGATGAAACGTGAAAGAAGGCAGGAGTTGCGAATCCAAAACAACATGGACATCATAAACAAAGAAAAGCGTGTAATGAATTGCAGCATCTGCAAATTACCATGTCACACTAAACGAAAGTGCACACAAATGAGTGGAGACCGTTATAATGGACCGTAGTGTGGTTTATTTAGATTGTTTTATTTTGTTTATTTTATTTTGTTTATTTTATTTAGTTTGTTATATTTAGTTTATTTAATTTAGTTAGTTTTATTTATTGTTGAGTAGTTGTAATGCTTAAGTTAAAACAATCTAAATAAACTATAAACCTTAAGTTAAAAGTCAAACATAGTCTAAATAAACAAACAAATTGCAACATAATCCAAATCCCCAAACATAACCCTAAAACACTAACATAAACCCTAAACATCTCCGCCGCGTGCACCACGTCCTCTTCCTCTCCTCCTCGCCTGGTTCCGAGTCTGCATCTGAGTGACCTAACTGACGTATTCTCCTCCTTCCTCTTCCTCTTCCTCTCCTCCTTCGTTGAGCACCTCCCACTCGGTATCGCCGGGATACTCATTAAGCTGAGTACAAATTAGTTTTTGGCATCCCAACCATTTTCTGACGCCGTCCCTTACTTCCGCCCTCATATTTGCACCAAATTCTCTTAGCATTCTGAAACCTATGCGAGCTCCCTCCATGGCAGTTTGTGCCTTATAGTATTAAACAAAAAATTAATATTAAAATTAAAAATTTTAATTTACATATATTAAAAAAAATTTAAATATTACCTCTAATCTTTTATCCGGGACCATAGAACAATATGTGCTCGAACCGTGCGAAATGGTGCTTTGCACTAACGGATCGGAATTCTGCCAATACCATCTCATGTAACCTTCAGTATCGAGAGGGGTATACGGCTCCAGGGGATCCATTTGCGAATACCAATACCATTTATCATTCCAACGTGTAATCCAATTCTTGTGAATCTTACGCCAATCGTTTCCGCGAAAATTCGTCAGGTCACGTAATTCTTTGTCAGCAATTTTGTCGGCTTCAGGTATTTCCGGAGGTATTTTTTGCCGATACCCGAACTGTCGCATCACCCTCTCAGGACGATAACGCTCGACGATCCAGAAATAAATCAACGGCACACTGAGTAGTGCCGTTGTTCTTTCTTCCTGACAAATGGGCGGTAGCCTATCGCGGTACGGCTCGTAAGGTGCCTAAAAGATATCACTCGCCGGGATGTTGTCTAACATGTCGCGGTTCGCCCACAAATGAGTAGTCGACGGATCCTCTTTAACCCTTGCATCTCTCCAGAGCATGCCAACTGTATCATTGTAATCCGAATCGTCGTAGATATTCAATCTTGCCGGGTTCAATGAAACTCTCGGTCTTCCGGTCGCAAAATGTTGCCAAGCTCATAATTGTAGTAATAAGATGCAACCTCCCATATTTTTCCGATCGGGACCTGTACTTTTGCACATCTCTCTGTACAGGTATGCAAGTATCCCACTCCCAAATGTCCACTCATGCAAATTATTCATGTCTTCCAAAAGTATCAGGGGCATGAGCGAATAACAGTCCCCATTCGGATCTGTAAATAAAATGTCGGAAAAAAATCCGATCATGTAAGCTCTACAATATTGCTCGACTTGTAATATGGGGGCATCGCACTCCAAATCGACAAAATTCTCCATGAACCATTTTTTATTTACCAATACGTTGGTTTTCTTATTCCCTGATCCTCTGAACATCTCTCGGGGGGGGTGTTTTTCCGAGTAGTTCCCCGGCTTTATTTGCCCAATTAATACTGCTGTTTTTCACACAGAGGGGCTTGCCATCCACCCGCAACCCCAACAAGCATGAAACATCCTCTAACGTTAGGGTCATTTCTCCGTGCGGCATGTGGAACGTATGCGTCTCTTTTCTCCACCGTTCCTGCAGAGCGGTTATCAGTATGCCATCGATTGGTACATAACCGATTCTCTGCATTTGTAACAAACACGCACTCGCAAAATATGGCTCGAACTGATTATTCCATGGCACCTGCAAAAACAAAACATATAAGGAAATTATTTTTAGATAATAAAATAAATAGATATATAGAAATAATTTTAAATACAATACATTAATATGATGTTGCCTGTATCGGAAACCCCCTTTCGCTTTAGCCTTGGTGTTGTCCGGTTGGCTGAAACAAACGGTTTTGTGATCATCCTGTAATTCGTTCAGCGGATGATATACCGGACCTTCTGGCACAACTATAGGAGCCTTCCGACGAGATCCTCCCCGACTAGATCCGCCCCTAGTTGACATCCCTATATACATTTTATTTTTTAAATATAAATAATAATTAAATAATTACTATAAATAAATTACTTCAAGCTTTTTTTAATATAAACAATTTACTTCAATCTTTTTTTTAATTGGAATAATAGTATATAGTCAAAAATAAAAACCTAACCAATCGCTATAAATAAATATAGGTAAATTTGCAAATAAGCCCCTACGTTGTGCCTTAATTTCCAATAAGACATGGGTTTTTTTTGCAATTAAGGCATAATGTAGGGGCTTTTTTCAAATTTCCCATAAATATATTACTAAACAAATTTATATTATATTTTTTTCTTAAAATAACTAAATATTGAAAATTAATTATTAAAAAATTTCATACCAAATTAAATTGATAAAAATATCCCTATATAAATACCCTATATAAATAATAACTAAACTTTACATATATTACATAACTAAATAAACATATTATTTAACACAAAAATAAATAAATAATTACTATAAATAAATATATTACTAAATAAATATATATTATATTTTTTCTTAAAATAACTAAATATTGAAAATTAATTGTTAAATATTTTCATACCTCCTCCTCCTCCTCCTTCTTCTTCTTCTTCTTCCTTCTTGTTCTTCTTCTTGTTCTTCTTTTTTCCTCTAAAGAAATCAAAACAAATCCAAACAAATTTCAATAATATCAATCTATTTAAACCAATTTCAATCTAATCTCACTAAATCCATACCTATTTCGCACTAATTTCACTCAATCAAAACTTATTACCATTCATCCAAAACAACAAAAATAACAAATCAAAACTCAAAATCAAACAAAATAACTTACGTATTTTTTCTTCTTTCTAACTTCTCCTTCTCTTTCTTTAATTTCTCCCTTCTTCTCCCTTCAATTTCTTCCCAAAATCGCACAAAAACCGCACCCCTTTTTTGCTCTTTTTTTCCGGTCGGACGGGTGGGTTAAAAATGGGGTCGGACGGGTTTAAATGAGAGTTTAAAAAAACGCGTGGTCTAGTTCCGCCAGACCCTCTGGCGGAACTAGTTATTTCGAGCTAGTTCCGCCAGAGGGTCTGGCGGAACTAGACCATTTTTTTTTTGGGTCAGTCAGTAAAAAAAAAATTATCTAGTTCCGGCAGACCCTCTGGCGGAACTAGTTATTTCTAGCTAGTTCCGCCAGAGGGTCTGGCGGAACTAGACCCTCTGGTTTGATTTTGGGTCAGTCAGTAAAAAAAAAAATTATCTAGTTCCGCCAGACCCTCTGGCGGAACTAGGTATTTCTACCTAGTTCCGCCAGAGGGTCTGGCGGAACTAGACCATTTATTTGATTTTCTTGGGTCAGTCAGAAAAAAAAAATAATTGGTCTAGTTCCGCCAGCTCATCTGGCGGAACTAGTTATTTCTAGCTAGTTTCGCCAGACTATCTGGCAGAACCTATATTTTCGTCATTTTTGGGCCAATTTCACCGTCCAAATTGGGCCAAAAATAAATTTTATCTAGTTCCGCCAGACCCTGTGGCGGAACTAGCATTTTTCATTAATTAAACGTGTTTAAGGGTTCCAAATGGCTGAGATTATCAAGAAAAAAAAATTCCTTAGTTCCGCCAGACCTTCGGCGGACCTGCTCAGTTCCGCCAGACCTTCTGGCGGAACTGCTCAGTTCCGCCAGAGGGTCTGGCGGAAGTACTATCTACCAAAATATTTTGAAAAAAATGCTATCTGATTAATTATTCAAAAAAATTCTTCGTTTTAAGAGTGCGAAAGCTTCCATTTGGATCTACAAACAATCATTACAACCACAACATAAAAAATAAGCTCCAAAGCCTCTCAATTAAAAAAAATAAATAAAAACCTAATTCAATTACCAATAAAATAATAGTTTCTATTCTTACCATGTGTAGGAACATAAATAATGTTTCCATAACTAAAATTTGACCCACTATTATACTTCTGTAACAACTCTGTACTAATATTAAACTCCTTAGCAACATATGTCAAGCTCTCATTGGCCTGCAACGGATAAGTGACAAACAACCCGTACAAATCCGAAATCTTTGGGTTCCCACAGGAACAATTCACAGTGACATTTATAATCTTCCCTTCTGGTGTGTTGTTTGCAGGACAGGAATTGTCTCTGGTTAATGAATCTGTATTTGTTAGGTTCGCAAAATATGTTGCGATTGTGGAGTATATGTCGGTTGTATTGTTGTATATGTCGGTTGTAATGTAGTATATGTCGGTTGGGTAGTCACCGATTATGTAGGGAAATGTGTGGCGTAGGAATGAGTTGTCTATGAAATCGCCTGAGAAATTTACATTCACTCTCTCTCCAACCTGTAGGAAATCAGTAAATAAATAAATAAATGGTTAGGTTAGTTTGTGATAACAAAGAAATGATAAGGATATGAGATGCTTAGAGGAAAGGAAAATAAATTTTGTAAGAAAATTAACCAGTACCAGACATGGTAGTATTTTCAGGCAGAATATATTTTGTTGAGAAATTAAAATCAAGTTCCTGCATTTAGCTTCATAAAAAAAAGAGTTCCTACATTTAGCAGTTGGTTTTTAAAACGAAAATTGAAGTAAAAGGTCAACCGTTTTCGAAAAGTCCCTACTTTATTGGAGAACAAAATTATTTATGTCTATTGATCTGTACTAGAAATGCACTAAGTGAGAATCAATATGCTGATGTATTTTTTTGTTGGGACATGATAAATCATATATTTTTCCCTGTTTTATATAATACTAAGAGAATTTCCACGCTCCACTACGATTTTTATTATTTTTATTATTTAATAATTAATACATTAAATTTATCTTATGAATTAATAATCATAAAAAATCTATATAAATTATTTTAATAGTCATTATGAGAAAACATAATGATGCGTTTGAAAGTATAACAATTGGGCTCTTGAATGAAAGATTTCATCATCCTTGTTATATTTTAGAGAGAGTCACACACATGGAGCCCATATTCTTTTTTTTTGAAAAATGATTTATTTATTTTCTTTTTTTTAATTATTTAGGAAGAGAGAAAGAGAGGGCCCACATTTTTTTTTGAAAATTATTAATCTATTTTTTTTATTTACTTGGGCGAGAGATAAAATGAGTGACACATGAGACCCCCATTTTTTTTGATAAATTATTTTTTATTTTTTATTTTTATTTTTATTTAGGAATGAGTCATAAAAAGTGCACTAGAAATGCACCAAGTGAGTGATTTATCATGTCCCAACAAAAAATTCACTGGCATTTTCAAAAACATTCATACAAGAAACAAAAGGTCAATGGTTTTCCTTGATTGTGAAAGTCCCAATTTTAATGGAGAACAAGTTTATTTATGTCTTATTGTCACAAATTAAAATAATTTTTTTTTTGCATAATAATAAATTAAGAAATTACTGTAAGGTAGAACAGAACTCAGAATAACATAATCCGGGTTTTGAAATGAGTTATAAGAACAGAACTCACAATAACAGAATCAGGGTTTTGAAAACTTTTTTTTAAATAGAATCAGGCGAAACGGTTTTTTTTAACTTAATTCAATGGGAAAATGACAAAATAGATGTTTTGCCCTGCTGCTAGGCGAGCCATGAGGCAAAAGAGTACTTTTTTAGCTTAAATCAGTAAGAAAAACGAGAAAATGGATGTTTCGCTCTGTTACTGGACTAAACTAACATAACTTGGCTATTTTCTTAATTAATCTTATATGTTTCGCCCAGTGGTTGGGCGAAACGGCTAGTTTCACAAATAATTTGAAAACTTGAATATTTTCTTAATTAATCTTTTTCTTTTGCCAGTTCAAAAAAAAGAGTCGGTTTTGAAATGAGTTGTAAGAACAGAACTCACAATAACCGAATCAGGGTTTTGAAATGAGTTGTAAGGCAAAATCTGCAGATAAGTCATCCCAAATGGATCAGCTACATCAATCAAACTCTGATCATCAGAAATATAGTATGAACCCAGTGCCAAATCACATGTTTTAGGACACTTCGCTTCCGATCTAATCGCAAATGCGCAAGCTAATAATGCAGCAATCAATAGGCTGAATTTTATTTCAGCCATAGATGTTTTCTTTGTTGTTTGCTTTGGTTGGGATTTCGAAGTTACTTAAAAATCTGGATTGAAAGAGTAAAGGATCCGGAGTACCTGAAGAGATGGTACTGAAAGTGGTAATGTGTGGAAGAGTCAGAGTCGAAGTATATTTTTATTCCAAGTCAAAGTCTCTCGACTATGACCTTCTGGTGTTTGAGCTTCCTTGAAAATGGCCTGGAAAATAAGGGTGTGGTTCGGCATTTAATAAATCGTCTAATTTACCGAATACAGTACAAAAAAACTGCAGAACACATAGATGAAAGTGTATTTTAAGTTCAAAACTATGAGTCTGAGAGATGTAAAACATAGTATACAGAAGACTGTATTATCAGGACCAATTATATAGTCTGTTTATTCCTCAAAAAAAAAAAAATTATATACTCTGTATAAGAACATATATATTATCTGAAATTAATATATTGTTTTTTCAGAAATTAAACTATAGTACATTAAAATTAAAACTACTCAAATGATCCCCTTCCTAGGTGTGTCTTTGGGCTTTTGTCAAGGCTCAATATCACCATCCACAGCTTCAACAGAATTCACTTTTTAAAATAGCACGCAGAGGCGGTAAATAATACATGTGTGAAACAAATAAAAATATTATATAGAAAACAAAAAGGTATATTGAAAAATGGAAAAAGAAAAAAATATATATAAGGTTACGTTTTAGGCGTGCTCAAGACTATTGTGTTTTAAGATTCCCCTTATTTTTAATCTAATGTATTTTCAGTAACTATTAATATTTTAGGAAATCTGAAAGCACAACGTGCTTCAGCATGCCTAGAATGCGATGAAAGTTTTTATATACTGTTTTCAATATACTATTTTTTTATATACTTTTGTTATTATTTTACGTATATATTGTTCATTATCTCTATATATTGTTTTAAAAAAATAAATCTTATATATTGTTTTTTTAATTTTATATATTCACCTCTATATATTGTTTTTTCGCATCATGCTGCACAACGGAAAAATTCTCCAATACTTTTTATGCATTAGTATCATATCCCTAATGTTTTTATATAGTAACTACTTTTTTATAAAATCTCCAGTAGTTTTATGCATTAGTAATACATCTAAATGTTATAAAACAAAAATATGTGTGTAATACATCTTTATTTCAATATCAAAAAATAATACAGATTCATATCCACTTTGGTAATATTCAAACCGTATTCAGATCATGAGAAAAAGTACGAATATACACATAATAAGAGAATTATCAGAATCATTTACAGACCTGATTAAATTTACACAATACGAGCCTCATATGGCATAAAAGAATTATGAATTTTTGTTTTTGTATTGTGAAAAGGTGCGAGAACAAGAAAACTTCCATATGCAAAATGTGAGAATTATTCTTTTCGATAATGTGCAATTTAAGCATTTTGTAGATTATTGCAATTTTAATGAACATAAATAATAAGCCATGCAATGCAATATGAAAATTACAATTAAAAATGTAAAAAAGCAGCTTCCATGAATTTAAGAGCTGTCAAAGATTATATACAAACCAGATAGAAATAGAGATCAAGAGAGATAAAGAGCGCTTCCTCTTTATAGGAAGCAATGTATCAAATACACAATCCATCCACCCATAATCATAATTCTTTCATTAATTAATCACTTAATTAATTACTTAATTAATTAATTAAGCGGATGCAGCTGCCGCTTCTTCAGCCATTTGAGAAACCGGAAGAAGAGTGCAAATCAAGTTTCGGTCTCCATACACATTATCAACCCGCCCTTCAATAAACAAAAAAGCCACAATTAAACCCAAACCCACAAAATAACAACAAATTAACAATTACCACTTGATTAATAATCGCTTACCAGTTGTGGGCCAGAATTTCGCACCACGTAACCATGCAGCAGGAAAAGCCGCGTATTCGCGCGAGTAGGGTTTTGTCCAGGTGTCGCTCATTACCAAAGATGGCGGATGTGGGGCCCCCTATATTATATATTAAATTAATTTATAATTTAAAGATATAATATGCAATTAATAATTTAAAATAATGTGATTTGTATTGTATACCTTAAGAACGTTGTTGTTAATATCGGCTTTGCCACTCTCGATCTGCGCGATCTCTTCTCTAATGGAAATCAAAGCATCGCAGAACCTGTCTAATTCAGCCTGTAATTCAATAAATTTAAGGCATAATTACAAAAAAGAATATTGATATAAAAAAAGGTAAAACTGAACTTATAAAAAATATGATGCGTAAAAATAAGTATAAACATTGTCATTCAAATAGAAATTTGTAATATTAAAAAATGGTATAATAGTTCTATACAAAGGTATAAGGCACAGGTGAATAGGCATAAATACAAGGTGGGGATGCATGAGATAATAATAATAATTTATATAAACATATTAAAAAGTATATTATTTGTATTTATACCTTGCATTCGCTTTCGGTGGGCTCGATCATGAGAGTCCCAGGCACGGGCCACGACATGGTCGGCGAGTGGAATCCGTAATCCATCAAACGTTTCGCCACATCCTCTGTCTCTATGCCAGCTGTCGCCTATATAATAAAAAATAACAACAATAATTAAATACTAATAGTTCTGTGTTTTTAGTTAGTAAATGCATAAATTGACTAATAAATTACCTTGAAGCCTCGCAAGTCGATGATGAACTCGTGCGCACACGTCCCGTTGACTCCTCTAAAAAGCACCGGATAATGATTCTAATAATTAAAAATATAAATGCATCTTAATAATATATTAAATATAACATATCATAAATATATATTAATAATAATAATAATATAGTAATAAAATATAATATACTAAATAATACTTCACACATTATAAATATTACATACCTCCACAAAAATAATTAAGTAAGTTAAACATTTAATTCAACATATTAAATATATCACTAGCATACTAAATATACATCAATGAAAACATAACATATTAATCAAATTCAAATACCTCGAGGCGTTTGGCCATGTAATTAGCGCTTAAAATAGCGATCTTGGAGGCATCAGTTAAACCCTGGGAGCCCATCATGGCAATGTAAGTGTAGGAAATTGGGAGGATAAGAGCCGATCCCCACGGCGCCGCCGAGATCGTGCCCAGCGGGGCTGAGGACTCCGGCGCTGGAATCCCTCCTGTCGTCACCTGGAGATTGAAAAAAATAATGATTAATTAATTAATTTTTTATTTGTGTAGAAATTTTTGTTTGTTAAAAGATGAAAGTTAGTTATTATTTGCTATTTGCATGTGACTTATTAGTTTCCGTATAGAATAAATAATTCAGTTTTATATTTTTTTAATTATTATTTATTAACTTTCAAATTAATTATTGTTTTTGTATGAATTTGTTTTCTATACAGAAACTAATAATTTATGTGCAAATAGAAAATAATAATATTAGTTTTCATATGGACACAACAAATTTTCCCATCAAGACAATGGTTAATTAAAAATATTAAAAAACAATAATTTAATTACCCATAAATCAATTAAACGCGTAAAAAAAAAACTAAAAAGTAATAAGGGGTAAAACGGTAATTTACCACGGGGTGAGAAGGCAAGAAAGGCGCCAAATGTTTCTTGACTCCGATGGGTCCCATGCCGGGCCCACCTCCACCGTGAGGGATGCAAAATGTTTTGTGTAAGTTCAAGTGACACACATCTGCTCCGATAAATCCCGGACTTGTCAACCCTACCTGTTACATCATTGTAATTAATTAATTAGTTAATTATTTCGTGATAAATGAATTAGAAATAAATGTTTTTAGATTTTGAAGTACGGACTTGAGCGTTCATGTTAGCACCGTCCATGTAGACTTGGCCGCCATTGTCGTGAATTATTTTGCAAATTTCGTCAATTCCTTCTTCGTACACACCATACGTAGACGGATATGTCACCTAATCAACAAAAAAAACACAAAATCAATGAAAAAAAACAAAATTCAAACAAACTAGGGACATTTTTCAAAATGATAAAAAAACACAAACTTTTTAGATTCCCTCAAAACCCCCTAACTTTTCTGAACATTATAAAAAATCCTAATCTTTTATTTACATCATAAAAAATGACCATTTCGCCCCCACGATTACATTATAAAAAAACTAAGGGTTCTTTTTATTTAACTCCCCAATCATCAAACTACCACGAGGGCGGAACCTTAATGAAATAGTGGAAAACGGAGTGAGAGTTAATTCGTTACTTACCATGAAGGCGGAGAGGTTGTCCTTGTGGGCCTCAGCAGTTTTTCTTAATTCGTCGATGTTGATGTTGCCCTTGGCGTCGGTGCCGACGGCGACGATCTTCATGCCGCACATGGCCGCGCTCGCTGGGTTCGTCCCGTGCGCCGACACCGGGATGATGCACACGTTCCTGTGCTTGTCCCCACGAGCCTGTTGCAACAACAAATGATAATCGATTAGTTGGTTGGATGAGTGTTAAATTAAGGGGATGTTATAAGAATGATAAGTAATTAGTTGAATGAATGATAAATTAGGGGAAGTTAAAAGAATGATAAGTAATTAGTTGAATGAATAATAAATTAAGGGCCTTTTCAAAAAATGATAATTAATTAGTTGGATAGATAATCATTTTTTAAGGGATGGATGCATGGTTGGTTAGTCCTTGTGCTTTAATTGGGTTGCAATTTAGTAATTGGATTATTGATTTGAACTTTTTAGTCTTTGTACTTTACGAAGATGTTCATGGTTAGCCCTTGGGTAAGGGACTAACCGTGCGTAATCTATAAAGTATAGGGACCAAAATTTTTAAATCAGTAGTATGAGGTCCACCAAATTTCGATTCAATTGAAGTACGCGGACTAACAAACCGTACTCTCGTTAATTAACAAATATTTTTTGTCTATTAAGTGGTAAACAAATCATTACCATGTGGTAAGCGCGAATAACCATGAGTCCAGCGTACTCTCCTGCCGCTCCGGCGTTCGGTTGGAGAGAGAAAGAATCAAATCCCGTTAATGTGCACAACAAATCCCCCAAATCATTAAACATTTCCTATTAATTCCAAATTTTCAAATTTCAATTTTCAATTTTCAATTTTCAAATTCCAAAAGTTATAGCAATTTATATTAATTTGTTATCTTTTTTGCCCCTTCTGGTTTTAGGTTTCTTTTGATTCATTGCATCATTAGGGATAAAATTGGGGTAAAAATAGTAATTTTTGAGGCCATGTTGGGGCTAAATTTTCAAATTCAGATTTCATATTTTAACAAAATTTCAAAATTCAAATTATTTACCTGATAGCCTTTGGTTTGGTCGATCGGGGCGAAAGGATGCAGATTCGCGAAATTCGGAAAAGTGACAGGCATCATTTCTACAGTTGCATTCAATTTCATAGTGCAAGATCCAAGAGGAATCATACTATGACACAACGACAAATCCTTGGCTTGTAATTTGTGCAAATATCTCAACAATTCGTGCTCCGTGTGATACCTTAAATAAAAAAATCATCATACAATTGTTAATTATTAAAATTTTATTTTTTCTGATTTTTTTGACGGTATTTTCAGGGTTTCGTACGAGTTGAAAATTGAGTGGGTTAAATATGGGCTCGTTCTGGTGAGTCCAGCTGGGATTGGACTATCTACTTCTGGGGCAATTGACTCAGCCGTGAAATTCGCCTGCAATTTTACAAATACACCCTTGTTAAATTACTATATTTTTAAAAAATTATGTTGATTTTTGTTATTTGATTGTACTTACAGCCTTTCCCCCGTTGAAGACTTTGAAGAGCGTATCTACATCTTCCAAAGTTGTCGTTTCATCAAAAGCCACAGTTACCTTATTAAAAATAAATAAATAAATAAGACATAATTAATTATTCTCAAATACAATTAAAATTTATTGTACTAATAATTAATAATTGATATTATATTTTATACCGTGTTTGCATCAACAATGCGGAGATTCATCTCGTGTTGGACCGCCAGGTCAGCGATCGACTTAGCGTCAGCACAAGTCACCTTCACGGTATCAAAGAAAGGAAGCTCTTGCACCTGAACGGATCCGAGTTTCTTCAACCCGTGTGCAAACACGCCCGCTAAGCCGTGGACCCGGTCCGCGATGGCCTTCAGCCCTTCTGGTCCATGGTAGACCGCGTACATAGCCGCCATGTTGGCCAAAAGTGCCTGTAATAGTAATAATTATTATAAGTTAAAATTGATTGAGGCATTTCAACAAAGAGTTGGTGGGCAAGTGAGGGAATGAATGAGTTTCTTACTTGGGCGGTGCAGATGTTGCTGGTGGCTTTGTCTCTTCTGATGTGTTGCTCGCGAGTTTGCATGGCCATACGCAGAGCTTGCTTGCCGGTGGAATCCACGCTCATTCCGATGATCCGGCCAGGCATCAGCCGTTTGTACTCCTGACTGGTGGCGAGAAACGCGGCGTGGGGCCCACCGTAGCCCATCGGGACTCCGAATCTCTGGGCGGAGCCCACCACGATGTCGGCCCCAATCTCGCCGGGCGGCTTGAGCTTGATCAGCGCGAGCAGATCTGACGCCATCACCACCTTCACGCCATGAGCATGAGCGTTTTTAACAAACTCTTCGTAGTCGAGGACCTCGCCTTCCGTGCCGGGGTACTGGACGAGCACCCCGCACACGTCGCCGGAGCTGTAGTCGAAATCTTTCAGGTCGGAAACCACCACCTTTATGTCGAACCCGTCTGACCGGGTCTTGCACACGTCGATGGTTTGAGGGTGGCAGTTCGACGCGATGATAAAGGTCTTTCTTTTGGACCTCTGGATGTTGTTGCACATGGCCATGGCTTCAGCCGCAGCCGTGGCTTCGTCTAGCAGAGAAGCGTTCGACATGGGCAGGGCCGTAAGGTCGGTAATCAAGGTCTGGAAATTGAGCAAGGATTCGAGCCTGCCTTGCGCGATTTCCGCCTGGTACGGAGTGTACTGAGTGTACCAGCCAGGATTCTCCATTATATTCCGCATAATAACAGCCGGCACGTGAGTCCCGTAATACCCCATACCAATAAACGATTTGTAGGCCTTGTTCATGGCGGCCAGCCTTTGCATGTGCTCCACCATTTGCGACTCCGTCAACCCACCATCAAACTTATTGAACTTCATCGGAGGAGCCCGAATCGACTTGGGCACCGTCGCGTCGATCAACGCATCCAAATCAGGGAACCCGCAGAGAGCCGCCATGGTGGCCTGGTCCTCCGGAGTGGCAGAGTTGTGCCGGCGCGGGAAGGTGTCGGACGGCTGGAGCGTGGCCGTGGAGATGTGGCGCGAAGGCTGGTTGAACTTGTGATGTTGGTTCTCATTGTCGTTGAAAGTTGATGAGGTTTTGCGGTGGCGGAGGAGGGAAGGCGAGAGAGTGGTTAAACGGCGGATTGAATTGGAGACGGAGGGTTGCGCATGCTTGGATTCGCTGACCAGACGGCGCAGGATTGCTGCCGCGGCCAAACGACGAGCCCTCTCCATTCTTCTTCTTCTTCGATAGAGAGCGAGGGAGAAGAAGAAGAAGAAGAAGGGTGAGTGAGTGGTGTGAGGAGTACAGAGAAAGAGAGAGGGGGAGAGGGATTTGAAGGAGAGAGCAGTGGGTGGAGGTGGGTGAAGCAGAGGTGATATGATATACCAGCCAGAAAAAATGGCAAATTTGGACAAAATACGAAGGTTGTTGTGTATTGTGTTGGCTGACGTGGATGGAGTAGAGAGAGAATAAAGGCCTCTTTTTATATTCTTTTTTTGTTTTGTTTGTTTGGGGGGGTTGTTATTTTTTTCTATTTTAAATTGTTTGGGGCGAGTGAGGAGTGAGCAGCAGTGGAGAGTGTGTGCCTGATCCAAAATGGGAGGTGCAGGAATGAAGGGAGATTTTGGAATGGTGCATGTATTGTATGTATGGAATGGAAATGGATGTATGGATGAGAATCTAATCTCTTATTTCCCTCCATTTTATAGCTACATCTACATGTCACAAACAACTCACTGAATCAAAGTGGATCTGTGTGACAATTGACGAGTGAGTCGTTAAACACACAAAATTGGTAGGTTTTTGAATTTGTTTCACTTGTTGGACAGTATAAATGGGTCACAGAGGAATTGGAAGAAGAGGGGGGATCACAGGAGGCTTATCGCTTTCCTGCGCCTTATAAATTTGGGAGGCCGTAAGGCATCAAATCTTGATTTTTTTTTTTAATTAATGAGATTGCATACTCCTGGAATATTAATTAATTAGCTGAAAATATAGTGGCACGGTAATTAATTTGTTTTGTCAGAGGACAGAGCGTGAAAGAGTACAAGATTTGTTTAGTATGGTCCATGTCAAGATGGTGGACCGTTGTCTTGTAGTTTTGCCATCTTATGTATCCATGAATTTTGTGATCATGTGTGTTGGCAGATTTAAATATTTGTAATTCATGGTAAGGTATGTACACACTTATTTTTCCTGATCTTTCAAAATTTTATATAAATTTTAACAAATATTTGCTTATATACTATTGGGAGATATTGTAAAAACAAAATAACAGAAAATGTTATATCTTGTTATTGATAAAAATACAATATTTAATAAAATAAAATATTTAAATCTTTTATTACAGAGAATATATTTTCAGTAGAAAATAAGTTATGAAGTTGAAACGGAACGTAAAAGAAAAATTTATACTTATCTTTAAAATTGGATATAAGTTACAAGTACTTGAAGTGTGTTGTGTCTTATTCTTCTACTTAGTATTTATAATTTGAAATGAAACTCTACCAAAACGTTTTATTAGATCAGAGGAAACTCATGTCATCTTGTGTAGTAAATTATATTCGGATTATAAGAAAGAATAAGATATATTAATAAAATACAATATTCTAATTTCATATACATAAAAATATACATTTATATAATAAAATAAATATAAGTTAATAAAATTGAAATCATATGTTCGGATACCGTTAATATTGTCCGTATGCGTGAACACTGTCCATATGCGTTATTCTGTCTTAAGTGCAAATATTACAGAACACACCAAGATAATTCAGGGTGTTACTTCATAAACCAACAGATGATAACCTTATTCAACACCAAACTAAAACATAATATAATTTATATTTATATAAAATAATATATTAAGTTAATGTGAGGAAATTGATAGAGCATGTAGTTCTCTTAGAATTCTATTTTACTCTTCTTTCTCTATTGTCTATTAAATCATAAATGGGACAATGTCTTGTGTTTCATATAAGAGTTACTAAAGTTTATAATAATTAATAAATGGTCAATTGATTTTTTGACCTATTCCAATATTGGTGTAGGTTACAAAAGTAATATTATGCATGGTGCACGAATAGGATGGTTCTTCATTCTATGGTGTTAATTTGATTAATAAGAATGAGTTAGTTATTATTGGTTAATGATAGTTTTCTTACAAATTACTTGGTGGCCGAGATTTATATTAATTTTACATATTTAATTTTGAGTTTTTATATCATATCACGCTCCAACGAGATATAAGAATTTGACATTAAATATATTTTGCTTGATAACGTGATATCAAATATTCTTTAATATTCTAAAATATAAAATCATTTTAAGACACAGTAAAATTCATCAACATTATTTTTTTGAAATAAAAGAAATATAAAAAATAATTAGTTGGCAAATATTTTTTTATTATTGATATAATGATTCAAATTTGTATATTATAATAAATCATTCTCTTGTTGTCTAAATATTCTAAATATATAAACAATATTATGTCAAAATTCAAATCTCAACTTCAAAAATTATATTATATATAAAAAATCCTTCGTATCAACATTGTATAACTATCTAAACCAACTGCACATGTAACTGGCCACATAAAATAAGAATAAGTTGAAGAGGCCAGATCTGGGTTCGGTCTACCTACTGCATCCAACCAGAATCTCTTGAATCTGTTACATAAAAATAATTTATATAACAATCTTTCTACTTATATTGATGTAGCATTTCATTATCATAGGATCAATTAACTATAAACATTGCTACACCAGTTTACATACGGATAATACAATAGGATAACCCAAGGCTCGTGCAGAAAAGGATGTCTGCCTTCTACCAACCTTATATTATTTTTTGCTAATTTAGTAATTTACTCATCTCAAAATATTAAATATTTTTGTTTTCTTTTATTATGCAGAATGAAATGTTCAACGAAAAAAAAAATCTAAAGAGATAGACAAAGAATACATCAATTTGTCAAGTGATGAGAGGCAATGGCCGTGACAACTTGGTGGGAATTAGTTCACAATGGTTTGTGTAGTGTTCAACCAAATCCGGCCAAATTTTCATTTTCTTTTTGTGGTGTTCAATAATGGTTACTCAATATATAAAAAATAAATTTTAATTTTGTGAACATGAAAAGGATTGAGTTGCTCGATCATTGGATATCCAGAAAAAATATTATTGTTATTAGTAATATGTTATTTTACTAGCAATCCCTTCACGCTTTGTACGAAATATTCAGAACATTGCCCATACAACATTTTAAATACTATTTATATCTAATTATAAAAATATAGTGTTATTTCATGTCAATATACTGATTTTGCAATCTCTTCATATTTTGAATGAATATTTTAGAACATTTTTCATAAAAAATGTTACAACAATATTTATATCCAACTATTAAAAAACAAGTGGTGTTATTGCATGTCTATATACTGACTTCGCAATCCCTTCTTTCTTTGTGCAAAATATTTAGAATATTTTTCATAAAACATTTTATTACCACGATATTTATTCCCAACTATCAGAAAACATAATGTTATTACACGTCAAAAACTTTTCATTTCAAAGGATCAAAATTGTTCATATTTTCATCCAACGGTGAGCCTGCATGAAACTTTGTCGGGGCTAGAAAATTTTAACATTTGAAGAGTGATACCTCAAGATAAAATCAGAGATTCTAATCCAATCAACAAGACTAATTTGGATGCTAATCCAATGAACAAAATTCATTTGGATGCTAATTCAATGGCTCAATACATGTAAAGATCATAATTCAATGGACAAAAATCATTTGGATGCTAATCTAATGGCTCAAGAAAAAAAAGATGATGTGAAGCTCTATTATGCAAGAATTGTTTTTAGAATTAATAACTAGGGGCGGAGCCGGGGGGGGTTATTATACACACTAATCTACTTATAAAATAAAATTGTATGTAGTTATTGGTTAAAACAAGAATTTATTCATAAATACAAATTCTTATTTTGTAGAGTGTAATAATATGATATAATAATAACTATTATATTTTGAAAATAAATAAAAAAAATAACTTGTTGTGTTGTGGTAAGATATCTTTTGTCAATAAAACTTAAGTATTTAAAATTTCAATATAATAAAGTATTTGTATTGTAATTTAATAATTACTATATAATCAATTGTAGTTGTTCTTAGATTTAAAAAAATTTAAATAAATATTTTTTGTAGATATAAAAGGTCAAGCTTTAGTGTATATTTATAGGAAATGTGTAATTATTAATAGATATATTGTTAAGTAAATAAATCATATATGACCAAATTATATCTATTGATTTTTCCTTGATGACCTTTTCTTTTAGCTTATCTCTGCTGTGCACTTTTGGAAGTGAAATGGCTATTGGTTTCATGTGGCCTTAAAACTAAAGTATAAAATTAAAACTGTGAAATGACATGCTTACATAATCTCATATTACTTCAACTGTATAGAAAATCTGGAAATTCAGTAATCAGTACTTACCTTTTGAGTTTAGCTATGCTTCTCTTAGAACTTTTCTATTCTACGTACATAACCTTTACTTTCTATTATTTAAGTGTGCCTTCAATCTTTATAACATAGAAGGGGCCAAATGCAATTTATGAAGGACCATAAATTAAGTTTTTAAGGACTACTAACATAATTTTTGATTTATAGGGGGGCCAAGCCCCCCTAAACCCCCTTTAGTTCCGCCCCTGTTAATTACTAGCAGAAGAACAATGCGCAGCTATTGTGCTCTTAATAAGAAGCATTTGATATTCCATCTCAACACATTATGAATAATTTTTGCCATAATTTACATTTCTCCAACTTAAAGATGTTCATATTATATCCTATACTATTTGTTCCAAAATCAAAACAATATTGTTACATTCAAAATTCACACAATTGAAGCCAGAATATGTTTTTAGATAATAGCATGATATTAACAAACAAATAATTATTTAAATCCTTCACTATTTTGCTTTAACCAAATTCATACAGTATAAAATTATAAAATAAGCAGGTGAACCCTGAGAAATGTATAGTATTTTTACAATTCATATATTTTATTTTATTTTTTTAATTGTACGATTCATGTATTTTAAAAATAAGGAAATATACAAAACCACAAAAGGACCCTAATCCTACCACTGAAATAAAAAAAACAATGAAAATAATCAAATCCACAGTTAGGGGTGTCAATAGATTTGTTCCGAGTTGGATCTAGGTAACATTCATATGCGAATCCAATTTAAAATCAAAAGATCTAAATGTGAATCCAAATTCATTAAAAAAATAAAGATCCATATGCGAATTCAAACCCATTAATGGAATGTGTTTCGGATCGGCTTTTGGATAATGTCATCAAGTTAAAAAGAAAATTTCATGTCACAAAGACTTACCATGATTATAAACTTATCAATTCTATTTTATATAAAAAACTTGTCAATTAGTCAACCAATTGCGATGTAAAAATTATTTTGGCTAATTGCTTACTTACCAAATATTTATCCTAATTGATTTTTTACCTATATCTCATAAGATATGTGATTTCTTGGTCATTTTTTCTTTCGCATCTATTATTTTGTTGCTACGTATATATATTTACTATATATACATATAAATATAGATATTAATTGTCAGCTTCATATCGGGTTTCGGATTCGGATCTTCCAAGATCCAAATGCAAATCCATTTCGATCCATATGCGAATCCATTCATTCGGATTCGAATTGGGTTATCCAATTATGGGTATCCAACTATCCATCGACAACCCTAATCAACATTAAAGCTGCAGTTTCAAACTGAGGCAACCTAAACCATCAATCCACACAAATAAATCCTAATTTGAAATAAACTCCAACACTAATTTTTCGTGATAATCATCATTCATCTTGAGAAAGAACCTTTTGGAGTCAGCCACAGTGGCAATTTTCCTCGACTCGCCTTCAATATTTCCCCTTTACTCGCCGATGGCCGTCTCATGCTCCTTATTTTCACGGCCCTCCATTTTCATTTAGGATATAGTCTTGCAACAACAAACAAAAAATATAAAATTACAAACATAAATGTAAATTGAACTTCAAACTCAATGTCAACATAAAAGGAAAAAGGAAATAACGCCCAATTGACATTTTAGAAAACAAAGATGAACAATATATTGATACACAAATTAGTATGAAAATGAATATTACTTTTTTGCATGTTCCCTAAAATTCATAAAAATCCGTAGTTAGACAACTCTGTGTCGATCTTACTTTGTCCTGATTCCACTTTATGCAATAAAAGAGATCCAACAAACTACCAAAAGAAAAAATTGTATGCTCTATAATATATAATATTAGTTGCTTTATTATTTATATTCTACTTCACTATATTATAAATATTATATCTTAAATGGCGTTTACCAGCAATGATAGTATGAGGCTTCTACCACCATTTGGAGCACCTTCTTTTTTTGTTACATTCACCTTCCATTAAAAAATATTCAAGTAATGCGGCCACATCCTACAACAAAATATATATATATATATATATATATATATATATATATTATTCAAAAGCGAACTGTTGAAAAACAAATGTTCTAGAAATATTAGAAACTAGTTGTTGCTTCGCGCGTTGCGCGCGTTATTGTGAACCGCTACAATTATATTCAATCAATTATGTGTGATAACATTTTTATGGAATATGTTAGCTTATATTTAAATATAAGTGATATATTATAAATTATAATGAAGATAAACAACGCAATCAAGTTACTGTCTTATAATGTATGATGATGCGACGGCATTTGAAATCTATAGTAATTTCTGAGTTTCCAATCCATCAGTAGGAAATCAAACAACTGAAATGGCACTCACATGTTAAAGCAAAATTCTAACATAAGAATAAAGAATAAAAAATAAGTAAATCAAGAAAACAAAAATTATATAAGAACAGGCAGAAATAAGAAAGAAAATAATAAGCAGAGCATAAGAAACATGAAAAAAACTACAACTTAATTTTCCCTAATCACACATTATAAAATAATTTCAAATTAAATCATTCTGAACAAAAAGAGAAAAAGTACAAATCTCATAACACCATGTGCCCTTTTTGAATATCACAACCATTTGTACAATTTGTGCCCTACTCCTAAGGAATATCCTACAGACGAACATACATAATTTGAATTTTCACTACTAAATGCATCGGTAAATCTTGTAGACTTATGGTATTCTTTATCACCTTGAAAGAAAGCATCTAACATCTTATGTATCCATCCATATTAACCCTACAATTTACCAAAGCAATCTGCATACTACCCCAATATTCATGCCAAGTGCACCAGATAGAAAGAGCAACACCTTTGTAATCTTCTAAAAAGTATAAAATAAAAAATAAAATAAATAAAGGACATAATCAATTTCATTGTTTAAAATATCATCTCTAGATTCACTTACAATATTGCATAAAATAAAAATAGGCGCGATAAAATTCGCTTTATTCTCATATATAGATAGATAAATTATAACTTTGATGTGCTTATTCTGGTCAAATTCTGATCATTTATTAGAATCTTCTTCATTTCTACATGCCTTTGTTTTTCTTTCCGTGTTCATTGTGCCAGATCAGTTCCATGATTTCATCATTAAATAATAAACTAATTAGATACGATTTCAATGAAAAAATAAATTAGAAATGGAGATCAACTCCAGTTAGTCATTTGAACAACTTTGAATCCAAGCTCCAATGACATGGCATGTATAAGAGCACTTTCGCCAGTCCTTGTGATAAATTTTGAATTCACTCATAGAAAACCATCTTTCTCTTTTTATTACTCCAGCCACATGATTCAGGTATTCTTGGCCTTGCCATTCCGCATCAACAAAATAATAAATATTATTTATAGAATATATGGAAATAATAAAAAAATAATGACTACAATTATCTTATTTCCTTCTTGTCTTCTCTTTCTTTGTTTCACAGTTCATAAACAGTGCAAACTACTTCATGAGTGCCTTGTATATTAGTAGCAAAATTGTACCAGTGACAAATACTTTTACAGCCTTTAATCCAGCTAACCCCCTTACAATCAATTTAATCCTAAGATGGTAAATACATCCCTTAATGCAAGTAATAAAAAATATAAACATTTGTTAATTACTCTCTTACATATTGAAAAAGATGCTATTTTTGAGTGCTTTCTCAATAAACCTTCATCCTCCAACAGCGATGAAATAACTTAAGCACGAGCTCATTTCAAAATTTTCCAATAAAAAATCCAGTCCACAGCTATCGAACGAAAATCCAGTTAACAATTTAATCAATAGAATATACTATTTAGCTATGTATTACACAAATCTGATCCAAGAGAAACAATCCATGAGAAAAGCAATCAAGATTGGGTTCAATCTCATTCAACGAATTTTCTCTTCTTCCATGGGGCACCGGATCTACTCTCATTGAGCTAGTGCCACTGTCACCGTTCATGACCTCACCATTGTAGCCATCTTCCGACTGGATCTCACCAGGAGCGGGCATGGCCTCTTGAACTGACACCGTTCAGGATCCCCTACGGCAGGAGGGAGAAGAACAACGACAGGAAGTTAGGGTTTCTTTGAATCAGAAAAGTGAGGATTAGAGTGGAGCGAGAAGAGGAGACAGGGAGATCGAGAGAAAGAAAGAGGAGAGAGAAAAATGGGCAGTGAAATGAAAAAAAATTTGGGGAAAAAGACTTATAAGTGTTTTGGATTTGGTCCATGAATGTATATCATACACCTACTATATGAATCAATTAAACTATGCCATATAAGCCATTTAGTCTTGGTTTATAATTGTGCTCTATAGATCACGCCAGAATGAAGATTAGGGATGTAAGATTAAGATCATACGGCCAACATATTTTTGGACGACGTGGCTTAATTTGGTGAGAGAGACCCGCCAGGATTAGGAATATAATATAATAGTATTTCTATGTATATACAAACATGTGTTTCTCAAATCGTACGAGTCAGATTTGCACGAGAATCTGAAGAGTAGTTGGCTTGTATTGAACACTCAACGCATACTCTTCCATTCCTGTGAGCGCAATTACTATTGCATGGCATCTCCCTGTAAAAACAAAGAAAACAACATCAATCTTGATTTCATATTTAAAAGTAATTAAGAAAAATATTTGACATCTCGAATATGGTCAGCACCAAGAGTTACTCATTGTATTTGCAGGCTTCATGTAAATATCTTAATGCAATATGTACATTTCTTAATTCTCCCTCCATCATAACTGCCGCGTTAATACACGTTTTAGTTGAGTTTGGAGGATGAGACGATACAAAGCTCTTTTCACCTATATGATTGAAGGAAATAACAGTAATATTCACTCAACTAATTTCACCAGCAAAAACCTGTAAAATAAAAACAATGCAAGAAAATAAATATATATGAAACTTGGTTCAGTTGCAGTACTAGTGCATACCTGCTGGTAGAGTAATTTTTTATTATTATCTGCTGAAAATGGATATTGGAACGACTAAGCTATGTGTCAAGCTAGGGGCTGGCATAGGCCCATTTCCTGTTATTGTACTATTAGGATCTGATTCAGTGTTGACTGCATTTGAATTTTGGATCTGATTCAGTGTTGACTGCATTTGAGTCTGTTAATCACAAAAATTTAAATACTGAGTAACCGAAAGATAATTGAGGCATAACTAGTGAAGAGTTGGAGGTTAGGTTGATGCAAATTAACTGGGTTAATTGCAAAATTCTTTATCCTTTCCTACAATATTGATGCTTAGAAATCGATAAAAATCAAAGTCAGACTAAAAGAATCTCTGAATTGTGGACTCGAAATTTCTGAAATTTCTGAGCTCTCTAAAATAGTTAGTCCTAGAAATTTTCTTATGGTTCTTTCTCATAAAACAATAGATTATGTAATAGACTAGCTAGAAGATGTACTGTGTATTTTTGTATTTAAGCCACTAACATAAAAAGTGACCATAATCCCTATATTATGTAAACTCTTTTATATATTTTTTAATTTATAAATGAAAATTCAAGTAGGCAATTGCCTACTCGAACTTCAAAAAAAAAAATAAAAGAATCTCGAGCATTTAAAAAAGAGTATTCTTTATAAGAGCAAAATGCAACCCAATTTAACTCTTTATGTTTCCTCATTAGCTCCTGTAATTAACTGAAATATGCATATACAAACAAAAATAAAGAAGTTCACAAAAATGCCTGCTTTACCAAAAGGATTCCTATGTTACACTATTTGATTATTGAAACAATTACACAAACACGAATTCCAGAATTTGAGACCCAGACTACTTTCTCAAAAAAAAAAAAGAAACAACCATTGCACAAGAATTAAGAGAAAGAAATAAAATACCTATCGCTTGATAGTAGATTCAAATTCTCACCCTCAATTGCCAAATGTAGCGAGTCGAGCAAAATAGGTGCGACCTTTCAGGTCAAACGGTTGATAATTGAGGGTGACATGGCTACAGACTGCTGGGACAGAAAGATGTGCAGCATTATATTATATTAGGGAAATGTCCGCGCGGTTCGCTGCGACTTTTTAGTTTTAGTTTTTGCATAGTTTGTAAACAACCTATTCGTTAATGTGATATGTGACGGAAAGCCAATATAAAAGATATTGTAAGAAAAGAATTAATTGGTAGAAAATTTAAGAAAAGTACTTTTGACAATCATGAGACAATGACATAGATTTGATGTTTTGCAAGCATATAATATAATCCGATGTTTTGCAAGCATACAATATAATTAAATATTACTAACAGCTGCATACATAAAATATGAAAAAGCAGTTCTACCAAATTATAATACAACAAATGGTTTGTAACTTATTAATAGAAAATGATTGGGTCTAGTGGTTTCTGCTAGTGCCCCTAAATAAAATACATGTTGGCACCAGATATTGTAGCAAGCCTACGCCACCAAATCAATGTACCAATGGCACTCATAAGTGAACCGTGAAACTTTGTTTTCAATGACATACTTTCTTTAGCAAATGCAGGGGCTATTTTGCAATTTCTCCAAAAAAAATAATATCATATCAGATAGGACCATTGTTTAAACATTACAAAAATACTTTCTTTTATTTATCATGAACTATTTCAAATCTCATACATACCAATATCACTATTCTCCACATAGATTATTCATTTCTAGCCCATTGTTAAGCATCCATATTTATTGATTTAAAAGTAAAATTAATAAATGGATAAACATGACATACATTGTAGTACAACAATCAAAAAGAACCCACATCTACTCCTTGAAACTTAACTACTTGTAAATTCTTCTATCTGCACAATGGAGATCCCCATTAGGAATTTGTTTCTTATATTGAAACATGCAAAATAAATTATCAATACACACGGACCAAAATAAATATTAAAATATTTATAAAAAAATCGTAGAAAATCAAGAATTGATACGACGAGAAAAAATGATTTTATATCAACTTCTTCCAGAAGTGGAATACAAGAATTTATCTATTTATCTTATTGAAGTAACATAAAAAAAGCTTGATCTCTAAATTACTTAAAAGAATCAATCTAGTGGTTTGATCCCTAAGTTATTTAAGAAGTAGCAAAGGACCTTATGTCAGTTTGATTATTGGTCATATTTATATATATTTATTTATATTGATGGCGAAAAATCTGATAAAGCATGGGTCATATTTGTAAAAACAAGGAACATTACTTATAGAAAAAGGAATATTAGATTTGTAAGGGAGACAACAAACATAGGCTTAAATGTTAAAAAACAAATATGCTCACAAACATTATAATCTTAAGTATGATTTACAGGCTAAAGAGTATTTTTTAAATTTCTTATTTTCAGAGAAGGAAAATATTATTTCCGACATTTCTTGAATAAATATCAAATAAATAAACATGATAAAGGTAGACTTTCCATCCTATTATATTTTTCCAAGAAAATATTTTAGAAGGATACTGTTAATTATTATCCGTTTAGAACCCACACATTCAATGGTATATTGATCAATAAATGATGAATATCTACTTTGACGTATCTCCTTTTTTTAATTTAAATTGCACAATGATTAGGTACATTTTCATAATATAGAAATAAGATGTTTTTTGTTGTAAAATTTGCAAAAAGATAAAATACATGTACACAGAAGATAAGAAGCATGAATCAACTTTTACCCTGTGTATCTGATTCTTTGGTTGCAAAGGCTTTTGTGATGCAAGACTAATTAACACAAAATAAACAATACATATATAACAGAAAGGTAATTTCTTTCTAATTCAGAAAAAAATATTTATTATTTACAAGATATGAAACTAAATAAATCACCTGATTTATTTTTATTCACCATTAGAAGAAGCATCCGTACCAGCGGTTCGATTACCCCCTTTTTGGTTGCAATGCCGAACCCTAGGCGCCACTCGTACACGCAACTGTGGTTTTTTGTGTTTCCTCTTAAGCCCGAAATTGGAGGAGACCATTTCTCCATCGCTCCAATTTGAATCTTGGTTGTCTTTCGAAGATTCAAATTCAATTTCTAGATCATTGTTGTAGATATTCCCTACATTGCTGGTATACAAAAATTGAACAAAATCTTACAGGTATGTAATACATGGGAATTGGTGTCGGCTCTGCCAATAACTTATCTTTTTGTATGAAACATGATGGTTGATAATTGTTCGCTCAATTAAGAATTACAATTTGTTGTTTATGATTTATGAACATACTGAGATATAAGGAAATGAAACCCGTAAAGTCATATTTAAATTGGTTGTACCTCTTTGGGTCTGACATTTGAGAAAAAGAGAGAGACGAAAACAGATCAAAATAGCTAAAATCTGACCTCAATAGTCCGACAAGGAGGCTGTCTCTGTATTATTTGATTTCTTTCTTAAATTGAGAATTGCTTAACGGTGAGAGGTATTGTTTTGGTCGAAGAGTATGAAGAAAAATAGGAGACAAGAGAGAAGAAAAACATGGGATGTGGGAGCTGATTTGACTCTCTCTCTGGCGACACCTTCTTGTGCGCAACCACGACCATGGAAGAACACATGGAAAAAAAACTTCAATTTAAACAAAACTCACCAATCCAGGGTAGTAATTACTACTCCAGCCGAAAGCGGCAAGAACCCTCTGCTCGAGATGTTAATCGCATTCGCACTCCCAATCACCTCTTGACTATCCGCCCCGATTAGAGATCGCGTGCGGCAGCCGGAAGGAGGGGAAGTAAGCGGGAGAGGAGGCGGACAGGGAAGAGGAGCGAGATGAGAAGCAGCGAAGTTTCATATAAGGTTGGAAGGAAGGAAGCAATGGTCGCACTTGACTGGAACTAACTGGAGAGAGTTCCGCCTAGGGCTGTTGATTTAGTTCGGTTTATTCTGTTAGCAGCGAACCGAACCGCTCCAGTTGGGCTAATTTCCGTTGTTCCGATATTGGGTTCGGTTTAAAATTTTCGGTTATTCGGTTAGTTCGGTTCGGTTCGGTTCGGTTTTCGTTAGGAAAAACCAAATTAACCGAACCGACCGAATTATATATCAAATTGCTAATTTATAATAATTTAATCATAATTTTTAGATTATGCATATTAATATTAATTACTATAATTATTAGTTAGTCTAACAAATATTAATTTTGACTTAATATTATTTGGAATCCTTTCTAATTCGGTTCAACCGAATAAACTAAACTAAATTTCGGTTTATTCGGTTCGGTTCAAAATTCGGTTCAATTTTTATTCGGTTCGTTCAGTCCTAATCCTATTCGGTTCGGTTTAGTTCGATTTAGCCTTATTCGGTTCGGTTTGACCAACCGAATGAACACCCCTAGTTCCGTCGTTTCAGATATGCGGGTGGAGGCATCGATATTTGGGGAGCGAGCCGGAAGAGGGAGATGATGAGGCGGAGAGAGTGGAGACGGTGGAGAAGCTCTAACGCTCTGTTCAACCAGCTCGTTTCGGCATCGAGAGAGAGAGAGAGAGAGAGAGGGGGGGGGGGGAGACCGAGCGAGGTATATTTCACACTAAATCTAGTATGCGATTTATTTTGCGGACAGATTTACTGAATGATAAAAAAAAATTAAAAATTAACAGTCGCAGTAAAATCACGTATTTCTATCGGGGGGGGGGGGTGGTTAATCCTTATGTCAATGGTCAGTTCGAAATGAGATGAGACATTTTTTAGAGGTGGCAAATGGGTGGGTCGGGTCGGGTCGTTGACTTGTAAATATTTTCGGGTCGGGTCGGGTTCGGGTGGGTCGGGTCGAATTTTCGGGTCAGGTTAGATTTTGTCAGCTCTAGTTACACACTGAGTTTAACTTGTAATGAAAAATCTTTGATTAAATATTTTCAATTTTATGCAAGCTATAAAAGGAGGCCGATGAGCTCAAAAATCCCAAATAGAATTTTATATCTTCGAAACCAATATAATTAATATATTATTTTCTAAAATAATAACTTGACATTATAAGAAGCAAAATAAGATATTATAAAATAATATATAATACTAGTATAACAGTAAAATCAACATGTGCATGACCATTCATTCATTATATGTAAGTTCAGATCATTTAGATTCGGGTCATTCGGGTCTGGTGTTATTCGGGTTTCGGGTTATTCGGGTCTGGGTCATTCGGGTCTCGGGTCGTTCGGGTCTCGGGTCTTTCGGGTTTCGGGTCTTCGGGTCGTTCAGGTTCGGGTCGGGTCGGGTTTCGGGTCGTTAGATTGTCAACATTTCGGGTCGGGTCGGGTCGGGTCGGATTTTCGGATCGGGTCAGATTTTGCCACCTCTAGGTCACATGATAAATAGAACATAAATATTAGTTAGAATATACTTTATAGCAAGGCCTGAAGATGTATGGGCTTTGTTTCTTACTTGAACTAATGATACAGCCCAATTCTTAACTCGAAGCCCAGACGAAATAAATACAAGCAAATGGTTTGAGAATCAATTCATGCCACTCGACTAATTAAAGGGTCTTTCCATAATGGGTCTTGTCAAGGTAGAATTTTCTCTGTCAAGCTAGAATTTTTCATAACTAGGAGAATTTTTACGCTCCGCTGCGATTTTTATCATTTTTATTTTTTAATAATTAACACATTAAATTTATCTTACGAATTAATAATCATAAAAAATCTATATAAATTATTATTAATAGTCATTATAAGAAAACATAATGGTGTGTTCGAAAGTATAACAATTGGAGTCTTGAATGAAAGATTTCATCATCCTTGTTATATTTTTCAGTTTTTTTTAAATTGAGCTATTGAAAAATCATATTTTGAAAGAAAACGTTAGGAAAAAATTACCTTAGAGAGAGTCACACACATGGAGCCTACATTCTTTTTTTTTTGAGAAATAATTTATTTATTTTCTTTTTTTTTAATTATTTAGGGAGAGAGAAAGAGAGAGCCCATGTTTTTTTTTTGAAAATTATTAATCTATTTTTTTTATTTACTTGAGGGAGAGAGATAAAAGGAGTGACACATGAGACCCGCATTTTTTTTGATAAATTATTATTTATTTTTATTTTTATTTAGGAATGAGTTATAATGTCATTTCACATCGTGATATTCAATCCAGCTGATTGAAGACACGAGATATTGAAAGTCATTATGAGAAAACATAATGGTGCGTTCGAAAGTATAACAATTGAGATCCTGAATGAAAGATCTCATCATCCTTGTTCTATTTTTCATTTTTTCACAAAAAAATGAGATACTAAAAAAATCATATTTTGAAATAAAACGTTGGAAAAAAATTACTTGAGAGAGAAAGACACATGGAACCCACATTTTTTTTTGGAAAATGAATTATTTATTTTTTTTTTTAATTATTTGAGAGAGAGAGAAAGAGGGCCCCACTTTTTTTTTTTTTTTTTTTGGAAATCATTATTTTTTTTATTAGAGGGGGAGAGAGAAAGAGAATGACATGTAGGCCCATTTTTTTTTTTGGATAAATCTTTATTTTAAAAAAATTATTATTATTTAGGAATGAATTATGTGTAGCGAGTATTCGGTGGTTATTGATATTATAACTCACAACACATAAGTTACACAGTTTAGTTTTCAAAATAATTAATTACATTTTTTTTTAGTTTTGTTACAGTCACTATATGAAAATTTTCTTTTGTGAAATTTGGACACGATTTAAGATTTTTTTTTTTTTTTTTTACTTACGTAACTTTTTTTAGATCCAACTCGTGTTCAATGAGTTGAGAGACTTCACTAAATATGTGTTAAATAAGTTTTTGTGTTTGCCGAGACTTGAACTCATAATCTCTTAATATACATGCAATATACTCTACCAACTAGTAAGTCATTTGCTGCTTTTGGAATAGAGATATGTATAAACTCGACGGCATGACCGTCGTGTCAGCACGACCATCAGCCACTATCTTTTTTCTTCCCGTCGTGCATTCTTCTCCAACACGACGGCTATATACTGTTATTGGCTGATATATATATTGTTTTGACGAATTATATACGTTATACCATATCTATTTACCATGTGTATATACTATTATATCATACATGTGTATTGATATATAATACTGTTATATGTGAATTATATAGTATTATATATGCTATTTTGTCTGAATTATATATAGGTATATCATATATATATATATATATATATTGTTGTTATTAGATTATAATATTGTTTGAATAATGGTATATATATTGTTATGGTCGTGATAGAAGTGTTATACGAAGAGGCTGGTGAGCCGACGTGATTAAGATTTGCTGACATCAGCGGATGTCAGCGGTCGTGGTTTCGTTGTGCTCTCCCCATTGTGCTCTATCATATTCCTTTGGAATAAGAGTGGAAGAGTGAAAGAATTGGGCTATTTCAGCTGAAAAGGGATGAAAGTAATTGAAATAAATAGCCGAAAGAGTGAAATTTCTTTATTTCATGAGGGGTGAAAGAACTATATTCTGTGGAATAAATCATATTTTAGAATGAAAATATTTTTCTTTCTTCCACCACAAGCTGATGTGCCAAGAGCATTAATTATTTTATTGATTATTTTTGGTATGACTCTTTCTCTCCCTCTCTCTCTTCCCCTCTTTCTTCTACTGACAAAAAAAATGGCGTGAGACCTCCCCCAACTTCCTTTCTCCGGCATATCTCTGGCGATCCGTTTATTGATCTTTTTTTTTTTTGAGAATACACAATAGGCGATCATCTATTGTTGCTTATATTATAAAATAAAGCATTCGTATTTACAACCAGTCATCACATCTTCGAATACAAGAAAATGAAGAAATAAGAAGAAGAAGGAAGGCAAGTTACAAAAAAAAAATTCCGACAACTCTACCCGACTCGATCAGATTATGTCATTAATTGTTATTTCTCCATTCGAGTATCATTTTGATGGTTCTTGTTGCAATAACTCGATGATTCGAGGTTACTCTTGTTGAAAATTCGGTTATTTCTTTTCAACCAAATGAACCACGATCCGATTAACCAAGTAGAATCCCAATGTTTCCTTGTGGTTGAATCCATGTAGTTTCTTGTCTGCAACCAAAAGTCTAGAACTGATGTCCCGCTGTGAAGTATGGTAATAGTTTCATTTCGCATTAGGTAGCTCCATACCCTGATCAAGTATTCACATTGGCTAAAGATGTGGTCTGTTGTCTCCGCCGCTTTCTTGCACAGATAGTAAATAGACGAGCCCATTATGCCTCTTTTCTGGATATTTGGGAAGATCAAATCTTATTGTTTAGGGCCAACCAGGCGATGATCTTCAACTTGAGGGCACCTTTGATCTTCCACAAACTTTGTGCCCATACACATTGTAGCCCAAAATTTATAATGAAATCATAAGCCGACCCTGTAGTGAACTCACCATTGTTCATCTCCATGTGGGGTTTATATTACTTTCCAAGGACATGCGAAAAATCGGGATTAGGTGGATTAGATCTTTAATGAAGAAAGAAGAGATCAAGTCAGGAATGTTCTTGATGTCATTTGCATCTATTACATTGTATAGTTATCTTAGAAATGAGGTCCAGATATAATTTTCTCCATTTTGGATTTGCCAAAGAGATTTTAAAAGCAATGCCTTATTCCTCACTTCTAGGTTTGGTAGCCCTATGCCACCAGCTTTTTTCGATAAACAGATCTTGTTCCATTTGACTAGATTATGTATCGGAGTACAGCCTTTGTCTTCTCGCCAGAAGAAAGTACATATGGCTTTGTTCTTGTCGTTAATTACACCTTTTGGTATTGAGAATGCTTGCATTAAGTATGTCGGCAAAGCCAATAAAACTGCTTAGATTAGTATTATTCTCCGACCATATGAGAGATATTTGCCTTTCCACCCTGCTAATTTATTTTGAGTCGATTTTATCAGCGGCATAAAGCATATTTTAGTTGGCCTTTTCAGGAAGAGTGGGAAGCCAAGAAATTTTGTAGAAAGTTGTTATTTTTCAAAACTCAATATGGACTTGATCGCATTATATAAATTATTGGGGATGACGATCGGGAAGAAACCACTCTTATTCTTATGTATTTTGAGGCCGGAAATCATAACATAGTATTTCAATGTTAGATTAATAATTTTTAGATTGTTCGCATGTGCCTCGTAGAATATGAGAGTGTCATCAGCGAATTGTAGTGTGGTTGGCATCAGTGTTGCCGCTGTCGTCATAACTGGAGTTAGATTCTCCATAATTCGTTGAAGTACATTCATGGCAAGTAAAAATAGAAGTGGGGATAATGGATCTCCCTGCCGTAGACCTCTCTGATGGAAGAAAAATGGACCCAAGTGTCCATTTACTTTCAGCGAGGAGCTTAATGAAATTAACAAATTATGAATCCATGTAATCCAATTCTGAGGAAATCCCCTAGGTTGCATTAGATTCAGTATAAATGGCCATGAAATGTTATCAAATGTTTTTTTTGAAATCTACTTTGAGCATTATAGCCGGGATTTTCCTTTTATGATAAAAATTTAGAGTTTCTCTAGCAGCCGAGAAAGTATCCACTATTGACCGTTTCTTTATGAATGCTATTTGATTTTTATGGATTAACTTATGGATTACCAACTGTAATATTTGTGCCAGAACTTTTGTTATTACTTTAATTGGAGCGGAGACCACACTTATCGGCATAAAGTCATCCATATTTGTCGAGTTCAATTTTTTTGGAATTAGAGTGATGGATGCTTTCTTAATTTTCCTCAGGTCTAAGTTGTTGCTGTTGAAAGCTTCAACCAAAGTCATAAGTTCATGTTTAATCAAGTCTCATTTGGACTGAAAAAATTCTAGTTCAAACAACTCTACTCATTTTTCTTTCTCCATCCGACCACCCCCAACTCCTTCACTTTTCGCTTCTTCTTCTTCATCTCTCTCGCTATGAAGTGTTACAAAGAGATACTATCCCTCCCGGAAGATATTATCTTGCTGATGCAAGATATGCTAATACCGATCATTTTCTTTGTCCATATCATGGACATATGTACCATTTAGCACAATTTTGACAAGTCTCACGGCCAAACCACTACCAATCCGGGGAGGATTTATTCAACTACTGTCATGCCCAACTAAGAAATATTGTCGAGAGAACATTTGGTTGTTGAAAAATCGTTTCATTCCCAGGGTCATGCACCCATACAAATATAAAAAAAAAAAAATTTAGTTGTTTTAGCATGTTGTATTTTGCATAATTTTATCAAAATACAAAATGAGATCCAAAGTGAATGCGATATGTTTTTCGATGAAGATGAAGAGATGGAAGAAGATGGGGATGAAGATGAAGAAAACTCTACAGAAGAAACTAATGCAACAATCTTGCATGTAGGAAAAATGCTACGAACGACTATTTCGTTCTATTCTAACATAAATCACAAATAATATTGCTACGTGTATAATTTAATTTAATGAAATTTTACTTTAATAATATATATTCCACAGTACTTTATAAGATGGCCCAAATCAATTTTTAACTGATGTTCAACCAAGCTAATAAATCAACACAACATAAGCAAGTGGCTATAGAATCATTTGACTAATACAAAAACAATTATAGTACATATTCTTTACACATGGAATAGAGTGAAAACAAATTTTTTCAATCTTTTTTTTTAATAAAAAAAATTGTATATAGTCAAAAAAATATTAAAAATAAATATATTACTAAATAAATTTATATTATACTTTTTTCAAATAACTAAATAATGAAAATTAATTACTAAATATTTTCATTCCGAATAAAATTGAGGAAAAAACCTATAAAAAAACCTCAATTTCAATCTTCTTCTTTTTCTTCTTCCTATTTCACCCTAATTCAAACAAATTTCGATCAATTTCAATCAATTCATTCAAACAAATCAAACAAATTAATTCAAATAAATCAACCTATTATGATCAACTCAAACATATTTTACACTAACTTCACTCAATTCAAACAAATCAACCCTAAATCAAGACTCAAAATCAAACCAAATAATTTACTTTATTCTTCTTCTTCTTCTTCTTCTTCTTCTCCTCCTTTATTTTCATTTATGGATTTTTTGAGTGAAAAATTACCCCCAAGTCACCCCATATCGCCACAAAAATCGTCCCTCTTTTTACTTGCGTCAGGTTAGGGTTTTGTTAAGGAGAGATAGAAACCCCTCGTTTTTAATGAGGTGTCCATTTACTAAGAATGGTTCCACCGGAGCCTCTGGCGGAACTGCTTGTTCCGCCAGAGGTTTTGGCAGAACACGTGTGTTTTTCATTTTTTTTGGGGTAAAAACCAAGTCAGAGAGTTTCACAAAAAAAGACATAGTTCCGCCAGGTTTTGGCGGAACTAGTGTGTTTTTCATTTTTTTTTTTTTTTTTCAGAACCAAGTCAGAGAATTTTGCAAAAAAAAAAGGACATAGCTGTCTATTTTGTTGTTCCGCCAGCCTCAAAAGTGGAATAAAGCAGATTCCGCCAGAGAATGTGACAAAACCATGAAATTTGTAATATTTAGCCTAATTTCCCTCTCTAAATTTGGAGTTTAGACAGAAAAAATAATATTTAAGGCTCCCAAATAGTTGGGATCAACAAAAAGCAAAAAATGCTTCTTCCACCATAGCCTCTGGCATAACCAACTCAGTTTCGCCGGTGGGTCTGAAGAGTGTTAGATGCTGAATTTTTTTTTAGTGATATTTGATGAATTATTTTTCTAACAGTGACATTTAAAAAAATTTGTCTACAAAGTCTAGAATCATTTGACCAGTAAATAAATAATAAAATAATTAAGCATAACCGCTTGATGGATGAGTGAGTAGATCTTCCGTCCCAAATACAGAAAATATTCAATACACTTTCAACCTAAGAAAAGTCTGGATCACATGTGGATTGTGTATACATATAATATATGTAGCTAGTCAATAATTTAGTGGTTTTAAAACTAAATTAAATTGTATTTAATGACTCATTTCACAAATGACTCGTACTTCCTTTTGAAGACAAGTCTGAGCTGGGGTATTTGCATACAAAACTATTTTTGAACTTATTAACTATAGGGATATTTGCATACAGCCCTTATATCTGTATTGTGCATAATTGAAAAAGGTCTCTCCATTGTCCAACTTTATATAATGTTTGTACATTGTATTTGTACTTCTCCCCCCCTATTCCCTCTACTTTTGTTGTGCTTATTAAACTCATTAATTTCTGTATTTGACTTTATCTCCCATCATTTCACCCAACACATGTTAAATAAAACTAAATACAAATCCTTCTAGATTGTATATTTTTTCTTGTTTAATGTTTCTTACTAATAATTTCCAATATCCGGTACAATTAAGCACAAGCCTCAAACTATATATTATGAAAAGAGAAAAGGTAAAAAGAATAAAGTCACAAACTAAAGTGGGATACAAAACAGATACAATTCAAAGGAGATCCTAATATTCAAAAAAAAAAAAAAAATCAAAAGAGGTCCCATTCATTTTTCCAAAGTGAAGTTATTAATGTCCAAGCACAGTACAACACTAAAATAACTTGAAAACTACTTTTTCCAATAAATATTTTTATGAAACAAAATTCAAAGCCATTTTGTTTCACTGCATCTTTATTATGGTCAAAATCCATCACCTCTAATTTATGAACATTCTACTTTTAAACATTCCTATTTTTTTTATTTAACAGAGAGGACTCAAAATTCCATATTTATTTTCGAAGAAACTTGATTTTATCAAAATATGAATTCATAATTTTTGAATTAGTGAGATAATATCTTATCAAACTCATGCTAACAGAGTTTTGGCTATACATTCCTATTTGAACGTCTCTTTCTTCTCTCAATGCATTTCATATACTACTCTCTTGTTCTTATTAGACTCATCATCTTCTTATTTGACTTTGCCTTGGACTCCAATTCCGAACCATTTCTCCCATCACCTTTGTTTTTTTGTTTAAAACCCGTGGGCTTTTTTCCCACATAAATGAAACTCCAACTATTATTAAATTATATATCTTTTTATTTTATAGCTGGACAAATACAAACATTACTTTACTTTTATTAGCAAATTTCCTACATCCTGTATAATTCGTCCCAATCCCCCAGCCTCTAAAATATGAAAAGGAAATGGTAAAACGAATAAAGTCTCAAATTAAAGCCGGATACAAATACAACAAATTCGAAAGTGCTTTCTTTTCATTTCATTCATTTTCAAAAAGAGCAGTTGCCAACTAGACCAGTCCATTTCCATTGCCTTTCCCCAAAAAACAAATTTCCTAATCTTCCCCTCAAATTTCAAAAAATCCCCAGTTGGCGTTTCTTTACTTACTCCGCTCATATCCAGTGCAGGTCTTTTCCGTTTTTTTCTCATAAATTTCTTCTCCTTCTCCTTCTCTTCTAGATCGCCATTGCAGAAGTAAGCTAGCTTTGTTTATTCAATCATGTACAGTGGGTGTATTGTAAAGTTCTGAAATGGGGCAGAAAGGTACGAAATTCTCAGCTTTGAGAGTGAGGTTTTTGGGGAAAGTAATCACGCTCGCCATGGCTAAACCCTCCGTTTCCTTCCTCACTGCTTCCTTTCTTCTCTCCTTTCTTGTGGGTTTTGGGTATTATCGGATTGTTGTTACTTCGTTTCTCAAGCCCGAACTTGGTTTTGTCGGGTGCAGACCCGATGGTGAGGGGTCTTGGTCGATTGGGATTTACTACGGGAAGAGCCCTTTTGCACTATCTCCTATTGAGTTGGTAATATTATTTTTTTTGGATTAAATTTCGAATTTTGGTTGCAAAATTTTGAGTCTTTCTTGTTCTAAAATTGGTTTTGGTTTGTTGAGACAGCATGAGAAGAAGATTAATGTGAACAACTCTGCTTGGCCTGTGGCCAATCCAGTGCTGACGTGTGCACACCCTTCTTTAGCCGGTTTTCCGAGTAATTTTGTCGCCGACCCGTTTCTGTATATTCAGGTTTTAATCGATTTTAAATTTAAGTCGAATATTTAGTATGTTTTTCAAATTAAGCTAATTGGTTCCCCCACCTTTTTCTAATTTTGATTTTGATTTTAGGGCGAAACGCTATACATGTTTTTTGAAACAAAAAACACAATCACATTAAAAGGTGATATTGGTGTGGCCAAAAGCTCAGATCAAGGCGCCACCTGGCACTTCATCGGAATTGCGTTGCAAGAAAAATGGCATCTTTCATATCCATTCATTTTCACTTATCAAAACCAAGTAAATAATAATAAAATAATATCCCTCTTAAATTAAATAAATCTTCAATTTTCTTATTAATTTTTGGTACTAACTTTTAATATATTTTTAATATTTTTAGATATATATGATGCCAGAAGGAAATAAAAAGGGGCAATTACGTCTTTATCGCGCGACTAATTTTCCTTTAAAATGGGAATTAGAAAAAGTATTAATAAACAAACCTCTTATAGACGCCTCAATGATTCAATATAATGGGTTTTATTTTCTTTTCGGGTCGGATTTTACCCGACCCGGTACGGAAAAAAATGCTGAGCTGGAAATCTGGTACGCTAAAACCCCGCTCGGCCCGTTTATTCAACACAAACAAAACCCTATTTATAAATACAACAAAGGTTTAGGCGCGAGAAATGCGGGCCGATTATTTATTTACCAAGGGAATTTATACAGACCTGGTCAAGACTGTAAAATCACGTACGGTAAAAAAGTCAAACTTTTTAGGGTTGAAAAGTTGACTTTTGACGAGTATGAAGAGGTGGAAGTGGAATTAGGGTTTGGGAAAAACCCTAAAAAGGGGAGAAATGAGTGGAACGGAAATAGGTTTCATCATTTCGATGCTCAACAGCTGGCGAGCGGTGATTGGATCGCAGTTTTGGATGGAGACAGAGTCCAATCAGGAGACGCCACGTGGCGCTCTCTCATTGGTTGGGTGAGTTTCGGATTTGTTGGGGTCGTGATTTGGTTTCTTGGTTTTATTAATGGGAGTTTAAGCTTTCAGAGTTTTAATTATTCGCGCGTTTTGAGATTTAACCCTCGATTGAACTTGAAATTACGGAAATTGTTTAATGGGTTTAATAAACACGGTTGTTATATTAGAGAGAAGATAAACCCTCGTAAAACATGGTTGGGTTTATTCACAGTTTGCGTATTTTCACTAATTTGTTTGGTAACTATTTGCATTTCGGTCCAATTTTTATACGGCAAAAATGGGGCCGAAACGGCATATGATTATAATAATATATATTCTCAATTTACTATGGTCACAATGACTTATGAGGCAAGATTATGGAACTTGAAAGTATATATTGAACATTATTCAAAATGCGAATCGGTCCGTGAAATTGTTGTAATTTGGAACAAAGGGGCCCCGCCTGACGAGTCAAAGTTTGACTCGGCCGTACCGGTACGAATTAGGGTTGAAAAAGTCAACTCTTTGAACAACCGGTTCAAACCCGACCCGTTAATCAAGACCAAGGCGGTTTTGGAGCTCGATGATGACATCATGATGACGTGTAACGACGTGGAAAAGGGGTTTAGGGTTTGGAGGGAAAACCCTAGAAGGATTGTAGGGTTTTACCCTAGATTGATCGATGGAGATTTGGTTTATAGGAATGAGAGATTTGCAAGAGGGAAAAATAAGTATAATTTAATTTTGACCGGTGCGGCTTTTTTGGATCGTGAGTTTGCGTTTGAGAAGTATTGGAGCGAAGAGGCGAAAAAAGGGAGGGAATTTGTGCATGAGAATTTCAATTGTGAGGATTTGTTGATGAATTATCTTTACGCGAATAGTAATTATAGTTATAATAATGATAATTTGGATTTTAGTGAGAGAATTGTGGAGTATGTGCATCCGGCTTGGGCGATTGATACATCGAAATTGTCTAAAGTTGCGATTAGTAGAAATACGCAAAAACATTATGATGTTAGGACTAAGTGTTTGAATAAGTTTAAAGAGTTGTATGGGCCTTTGAGGAGTGAGAAAGTGGAGTTTGGAATTAGGAAGGATATTTGGGACAAGTAAATGAGCTTTTATTTATTTTTTTTTCTTTTTTTGTGTGGCTAACCCAAGTTAAGTTAAGAGTGAGTTTTGGGGTTTAAGTGGTTAGTTAAGTGCAATGGTGAAAAAATTCACCTAGGGTTTTAACATGCATGTGGTGGTGTTGTGTTGTTTTAATGGAATAGATGTAAAATTTTAGTTAAAGTTGTCAAGTGTTAATCTTTTATGTTTTGTGGGTTCTTTTACCATTACCTTAACTTTTGGTTTGTAAATTTTTTTGGCGATCTTTTTGAAATATGTACATATTTTCTCTCTTTTAAAATATCATCATTGATTTGGTATATTTGAGTGGATTTTATTTGGAAATACAAGATTTCAAGCAAAGTTCTTTGTTTGATATTGTGAAATCGTGAATTAAGGGTTCAAATCTTGGAATTTTATAATATACTCAAAAGTTTGGTATTACACAATACACCAATTTATCAATTAATATAAACTAAAATAAATATATATTTTTGATAAATTTAGTCTATTCGGTCATAATTAAACATAAAATAAAATTAATCACTCAACAAAACATAAAATTTACGATTTTTAACAAAGAAAAAATCAAACAATAATATTTGAAATCCACAATTTAAAATCCATCAAATCCAACAACACACATGTATTATCTTATCCATGTATTGACATTTGACAATGATAGCACACAAGTAAAAGGTTGGATAATTTGATTTCTCGGATTTCCATGAATTCCGGATTTCAAACATGAGAAATCAAATCAACAAATCTCAACACGAGAATTCAAACACAGATTTTACTCCCGTTCTTCCTTGTTTGTTCGTTCAATCGAGAGAAATGACGAGTAGGTTTTGGAGGTGGTATGCAGATCGAGAGTTCTACAAATGGGAGAAGACGGTGGTGTGGGACATGATCGAGCCGTACCGCCGCCCCAAATCCTTCGCGCCTCTCATCTCCGTCTACGTCGCCGCCTTCTACACCGGAGTCGTCGGATCCGCCGTTACTGAACAGCTCTACAAGGTTTCCTTTCCTTCTTCATTTCCCTGTTCCTTCTTTCTTTGTTTTGATATTTCTCCTTCTCATTTCGTATTTTCTGTTAATTGTGTTGTGAGAATTAGGGGTTTGTCTGTCCAACTGCTCATATAAGCATTTCATCAAACAGTTTAGGAGCAATTATTAACCAACTTTAGAATCCTTCATCAAGACTAATGATTAAGTAATGTCGAATAAAAGCTATGCAAAATTAATGTCTATTATATAAAAAAAAATTCAATTTTGAGCAGAAGTAATGTCTAATAAAATTTATGCAAAATTAATGTCTGTTATAATATTTTTCTTTTCAATTAACCGACCTTAGAATCCTTCATCGAGACTAATGATTAAGTAATGTTCAATAAAAACTATGCAAAATTAATGTGTATTATGATAGTTATTTTTCAATTTTGAGCAGGAAAATTATTGGGAAGAACATCCGGGAGAAGCAGTTCCTCTGATGAGGCCAAAATTCTATTGGGGTCCCTGGAGAGTTATGAATGGCGAAGCCCTCCCTCCTATTAAGTGAAACATTTTCTTTTCTTTTGTTTTAAATCTTGTAATAATCTTACAAAATCCATGGTACAAACTACAAACAGTCTTACAAAAAACTTTCTTTTTTACTAATATTCCAAATGATGTATATCAAGAGCTACTGAGAGAGAGTGGGAGTATCTTCAGAGAGAGAAGGTGATGATTCAAAAAATAATGAAGGAGATCTAGAATTAGAGCTCCTACTCCTACTTCTACTACCCCTATCTCTAATTTCTTCAATCATTTTATACACCGTTTCCATTTTCGGTCGATTTTTCACTTCATTTGCTACACAAAGCAACGCGACTTGAAGCAAAGCCATCATTTCATCTTCTATCTCTTTAACACCCCACAATTCCATGTCATAAAGCTCAGATGCACATTCTTCTTTCACGATCGTTTGAACCCAATTTACAAGGCCTGCTTGACAATCTTCAGCCATTCTGCCTGTCAGAATCTCCAGCATAACAACTCCAAAACTATACACATCAGCCTTCTGAGATTCAAACGCCTCTTTTTTAGAAAGAGAATTTGAGATAAGACGGAGGAGTGAGAAATCAGATATGAGCGCATTGCCTTGTGAGTCGATTAGAATGTTGGAAGAAGTGAGATGTTGATGAGAGAGATTTGATTTTGATACATTGTGAAGATATGTTAGACCTCTAGCTGCATCTTGAGTGATTTTTAAGCGTGTTTGCCAATTGATTGGAATTCTTCCCGGCCCTCTATTTCCTTCAAAACAAAATTCAATTCAATAAACTAATCACAAAACTCATTTAACTTTTAAACTTCAAAATGGAAATAATAATAACAACATACCATGCAAGAGATGATAAAGAGAGCCATTCGTAACAAAATCAAAGACCAACAACAACTCGTCCGGCGAGGAATAAAACCCTCGTAGCGGCACCACATTAGAATGCTTAAGCCCTCCAATCTCCATTAAAACCCTTCTCTCTCTCCTCTCCTCTTCCTCTCTCTTCTCTCTCCTCACTCTCTTCACAACAACTCCATTTTCATCCCCTTTTCCTTGCATAACAACTCGATAAGTGGTCCCCACTTGTCCTCTTCCCAACATCTCGGCTGACCCTCCCATCAATTCCTCCATTGAAAACTCCTCTCTCTCTCCTTCGAAAAAGACCATATTTTCTGTCACCTCATTTTCCTTTATATCTCTCACTACACTTTGATCTATATGCGATTCTCTCATCTTCCTTTTCTTCATCAAATATAACAAAGCAACAATTGGCATTATTACAATTACGATCAAACCAATTGAAGAAGCTAATATTATTGAGATTCTGATCCATTTGTGAGGTTTTTGTCTCGAGATTTGAACTGGATCGCTAATGATAGTTTTATTATTAAAACAGTGACGTGGCAAAGGATTTCCGCAGAGTTTAAGATTCCCCACAAATGAAGAGAGAGGAAAGGAAGCTAGTGTTTGAGGGATTCTCCCCTCAATGTGGTTAAAAGAAAGGTTGAAATCAGAAAGTCGTGAAATCTTACTGATTGAAACCGGAATTTCACCTGAAAAGACATTATTTTCCAATCTAAGAGTAAAAAGATTCGGAAGAAAATCACCAATTCGAGGCGGTACAGCGCCTGAAAATTTATTTCCTGCTAGGTCTAATCTATGAAGATGTTTTAGAGAGAGAAACTCATGCGGAAATGGGCCTGAAAATTCATTATGAGATAGATATAACAGCTTGAGATGAGGCCGCCATGCGGCAATATCTAAGCCACCAAGTGAGCCAATGAAGGAATTGTTCTTCAGACTTAGAACAGAGAGGAAAGGCAGGGAAGCAAGAAGGTCCACGTGGCAAGCAAGTGAGAGCCCTTCAAGTATGAGTCGGTTCACTCTTCCGTGACGGCAAATCACACCTTGCCACGTGGCATTGCAGGGATCAGAGCTACCATTCCATGAAGATAGAGATTTAACAGAGTCCGAAGAGCAGGAATTTTTGAAGGATAGAAGGACTTTGGAATCAGGGTTTTGTGGAAGTGAGAGAGCAAAGAAAGGGTTTATCAGAAAGAAGGAGGATAGGATGAAGAAGAAGAAGGATTGCGCCATTGATGGACAGCTCATTTGGTTAAAGCTCTGAATGGTTTAAAGATGGCAATAAAAGAGGATTTATAGTGCGATTTACTGGAGCGGGAGTAAAATGGAAGGTGGTAAAGACGAATAAACAGTAACGTCTATCCAACTGCTGTGCTTATCTTTACATAAATCTCTGTGTGTTGAGTCTGTACAAGTATTTTTATGACTCGTTACATATTTGACTACAGAGAATTATTCGCTGAAGATCTTGAATGGAGCGGGTATGGCGCGGGAGTGTTCATGCAATCAATCGGCTATTGTTATTGTATACTTCAAATACTTCAGCCACACCCAAACAATTTCAAAACGGTTGGCATCAAGTACTTGTAGTAAATTCAAAAAATGAGATGAAAATGGATTATTTTTGGCATTTTCCAAAACTAGTTTTTGGTAAATTATTTCTTGAATTTTAAATCAAATACAAAATTGATCTATAAAAATATAAGGATTAATAAATATTAAAAGCCCATATCAGGCATTTGGGACTGAGGCAATCTGCCGGCTAATGCTCTCTTCGCTTCCGGAAGCTCCACCACCACCGCTTCTGTTGTCGTCATTAATAAAGAAACACTACAAAATAGAAAACAATAAAATAAAATAAATAAATAAATAATTATGTTTCATTTAAAAAAAGAAAATGCAAATAATAAATAAATGCATAAATAAATACCTAGAGGCATCAAGAAGAGCTGTTCTGATGACTTTCAACGGATCCACAATTCCGGACTTTACCATGTCCACATACTCCCCTACAATTGCCACATATTTCAAGTTCGTACAATTCGCTAAATTTTAACTGTTTCGAATAAACAAAATAAATAGATAAAAAAAAATCATATTATATTATACCTTTGGCGGCATCATAACCTAAATTAAGGTCATTTTGTTCGAGTAATTTTCCAGTTATAATTGCACCGTCCACACCAGCATTTGATGCGATTGTCATTACTGGCACCTAAATTTAAAAATATAATAAATTAATATAATTTCATAATAGTACAATTGAGAAAGAAAAAAATATATTTTACCTTAAGAGCGTTTTTTATTATATCAACACCCATTTTCTCATCGTGATTATTTGCTGTTATTTTATCCAACTCTCGACTCGCGTAAAGCAAAGCCACACCGCCACCTAATTAAAATAAATAAATAAATAATAATAATAGTTATTTTAATAATTGATAAATTAAATAAAAATGCTGACCTGGCACGGTTCCTTCTTCAACAGCAGCTCGAGCTGCATTTAATGCATCGGTAACCCTGTCTTTTCTCTCTCCTACTTCTAATTCACTCACACCACCAACCTTAATAAAAATAATAATAATATTATAATATTAAATAATAAATAAAATAATAAAATAAATAAAAAATATGTTGTTAATTAATGAATAATTAATTAAACCTTAATTACAGCAACACCGCCAGATAATTTAGACAATCTTTCTTCAGCTTTTTCTTTATCAAATGTTGCTGTGCTCCTCTCTATTATTTCCCTAAGCTAAAATACCAAATTAATGAAATAATATAATTAGCCTTAAATTAATACTGCTAACAATAGAACAAATATTAATAAAATAATAATAATATTATTATTAATAATTAAATTACCTGCTCACATCTCTCTTTTATAAGCTGTTTATCGCCTCCTCCATGCAGTATAATTGTATCATCCAGAGATATTGTTACCTTAATGAAAATACAATATATTTATATTTATAAATTTTCAAATATATGGTAATATATTTGCATTTTTCAAAACTAAAAAAAATATGAACCTCTTTAGCAGTGCCAAGCATTTCTAATTGGATTTTATCAAGAGTTAATCCGCGATCTTCAGTAATAACCTAATATTCCAAAAATAAAGTATTATAGAAGAGCAAAATAGTAATTTTATATTTTCTAATATATATATCTTATAGAATAAAATTAATAATTAATAAAACCTCAGCTCCAGTAAAAACAGCCAAATCTTCCAAATTTGCCCTTCTTGCTTCACCAAATCCAGGCGCTTTTATTGCACAAACCTTTATTTAAAATTACCAAATATTAAAAATATATAATAATAATATTAAAAATATTAAATATTAAATTACCTTAATTCCAGCGCGATGTTTATTAAGTATAAGTGTGGCTAAAGCATCAGATTCTACATCTTCAGCAATAATTAATAAACTCCTGTTTGTCTTTATTAATTAAAAAAAATGTTAATTGAATTAGTATATAATAAGGACTATTTTGTAAATAAAAAATAATTAAGGTTTATATTTAATTTACCTTTAAAACCAGCTCCAATATTTTAACAACAGAATTCATGTCTGAAATCTTCTCGTCATGAATAAGTATTAATGGATTTTCCAACACCTGTAAATTATTTTAAATTAGTGAAAAATAATTTTGAGATTTTTTGAGGGTAAATAAGAAAAAAAATACTTACGCATTTTTTGGTTTTATTATCCGTTACAAAATAAGGCGAAATATATCCTCTAGATAATTTCATGCCTTCTTCAATTTCTAATTCATCATCCAATGTCTTTCCATCCTAAAAAGTTATAACTCAAAATCAAAACATTTTTTTTAAAACTAAATTAATATTTATTTAATTACATATTAAAAAAAAAACTTGCCTTAACAGTAATAACTCCATCTTTTCCAACTTTTTCCATTGCATTTGCAATTAATTCTCCAATTTCCCTTTCATTATTAGCAGAAATTGTAGCAACCTTAAAAAAAATAAACCTTTCAAAAAATAAAATTTACAAAACTAGAAGGTGTAAAACGTAAAATTAAAATACGATTAAAACCTGAGTAATTTCTTCTGGAGTATTGATAAGAAAAGCTCCATTCTTCAAGTGAGAAACAATCAAATTCACAGCTTTATTTATTCCGTTTCTCAAATCCATTATATTTACGCCAGCTGCCACTGCCTTACATCCTTCAGTTAATATCGCTTGTGTCAATACAGTCGCGCAGGTCGTACCTGTTCGTAAATTGCAAAAAAAAAGAGGGTTAGAGTCATAAATGTCAAAAAGAAATGTATGATAAATCACAATTCACAAAAGAATTTAATGTTTATGAAATTATTACCGTCGCCGGCCGTTTTATTGGTGGAATTAGCGACTTGTTTGACAAGACTCGCTCCGAGATTTTTGCAGCTGTCTTTGAATTCTATGCTTTTTGCAACCGTAACCCCATCTTTTGTGATTTTCGGATCTCCGTGACTTTTCTCAATTATCACCATTCTTCCCTGTCAAAATTAAGAAATTTGCATAAAAAAGACTTGACTTATCAAGTATGAGAGAATTAATGTGGAGAAGAAAGGGGAGAACTTTGGGGCCCATGGTGACTTTGACGGCATTGGCGAGCTCGTTAACTCCTTGAAGCATGGCGGCTCGAGCTCCGATTCCGAAATGGATCTCTGTCGCGCCATAGTTTCTCGCTTGTGATAGTAAATGTGGAGAGACAATCTATATAAAAAGTATACTGAGCTTTCAGCGATCCAAAAGCATGAAGAAATGAGAAATGAAGAGAAAAAAAATGGATTGTTGAGCTGTGCATATCACCTGTTTGTTGAAATGCGATGCCCTGAGTAAGAAAGGAGAATGAAGATTAGATAATGAAAATGAGAATGACAAAGTGAGAGGGAGGAAGAGAGATTCGTACCGGCTTAGGGAGGAAGCGAGGGAGGCGGCAGACCGGTACCGGTACATGGCGGAGCTGGTACAGTGAGAGTGAGAGTTGGACTGGAGAGGAAATGGAGACGATAGGGTTTATGCCTGTTCAGTTTGGGTTTATGTTTATGTATTTTTCTGAAATGGATCAGTTATTGAGCTGGATTTCAATATTTAGTTTATCAGGCCCAAGCAAGTCCCAGAATATATAAGCATGTAAATAATTTCATAATAAAGTGATAGATTATCTTGATTAAGATTAAAAAAAAATGGGATGCATCAATTGAGCCATTTTCTTTATAAAAAGATTTTGGCATGAAAAAATGTAGGATTTTAATTCCCAAATTAGCAAAAATCATACAAATTAAGCCTGCAAAGAGAGGATTTAAATTCCCAGTTATGCAAGAATCACACGTTAGGTTACCAACTAACCGGTACCGAAGTTTTAACACAAAACCTTAATATGAAAGAAAATACAATATTTTACAACTCAGCTAAACATAAACCTAAATGAAAAATACTAAATCATGCACAGAATGAAGAGTCATTTTCGTAATCAGTTGCATAACATAAATTAATGAATTAAACTAGTCTATGCAAATACATAACAAATGAAATAATGTTGCAGTTACACCATACACAAGTCCATCTTGTTACAATACAAATCTAACCATTTATATCCTAATCCTTTCTTCTCAAAGAAAATTACAAACTCACCGCAAAAATGACAGTAATTATTACTTTGTTTGGTTTTAAAATATTTTTAATTATTTCAAGCAACAGTTTGAGATTTGAACCAGCTGTGGTCTGGCAAATTTTGAACTGGTCCAATTGCAGCAACCGCAACATCCTAAACCAAAAAGATAATTCAAAATTTATCAAAAATCATCATAAATTATATAATTATATTGAAAACAAAATAAAAGAAATATTTTACCTTATTAAGAATAAAATGTTTGGCAGTTTCCATTACTGTATTTGCATCAACTCCATCAATCCGCGCAAATAGTTCCAAAAATGGCATTATTCGCCCATAAGTTAACATCTATACAATACTCAAATATTCATAAATAAATATTTACAAATTATTATACATTGTCATTTTAGTAATTTAATATGTATAAATAAATCCAAAGTACCTGACGCCCATTATTTTCAGAAACAGCAGTGGATCCATCGATATGAAGCAAAAGTGCAGATTTTAACTGCCCATTAATTAAAATTAATAATGTGTAACAAAATATAATTAAATATAAACAAAATAACAATAAATAAATACCTGATTTCTAGCACGTGCAACATCTAATTCTTTCACATCATATGTAAGTCTCTTAAGTTCTTCCATTATTGCGTTAGACAAATCATACAAACTATCAGGCTGTACAACAAGTATCAATAAATAAATAATAATTAATATGAAAAGTAATATAAATATATTAAGAAATTAAATAAAAAAAGATTACCAAAGAAGTGCAATAAATGCCAAATAAACCAGTATCGCGATAATTCGTATTAAATGCCATCATACTTTCCGCTAAATTATTCGTACTAATTCTCCTCGCCAGCTCAGACCTTCAAAAACAAACAAATTCATATCATAGTCATATTTATTTCACAATTAACATTTAAAATGTATTTAATAAAAATGAAAATAAATAAATGAATAAATTACCCTGAACAATTACCAACTCCTAAATTTTTATTCCAAGAGCCTAATAAAGTTTGTAAAACCATAAGTGGAATTGAATTTGGGTCAATCCAAGCCGCTCCTTCGAAAGCCAATGCGAAATGGACAAGTGGCAGCTCCTCATTGGCCACTCTCACCTAATCACAAATTAAAAAAATTATTATATCAAAATTAAATGAATAGAATTTCTATCGAAATTAAATGAACAGAATTTTATATCGAAATTAAATGAACAGAATTTTATATCAAAATTAAATCAATATTAATTTTGTACCATAATTAAAGGAATTTTTGGGGCATTTGCAAAAAAGTCCCTCCATTATACCAAAATTACAAAAAAGCCCCTAACATTGTTGGAAATTGCAATTCAGCAATTTCTAAAATTGATTTTTTTTGCAATTTTGGTAAAATGCAGATTTTTTCCAATTTTCAACAATGTAGGGGCTTTTTTGGCAATTTCGGCACAATACAGGGGCTTTTTTGCAAATTTCTCCAAAACTTTGACTTACATCTGATCCAGTGAAAATAGCTGGGTTGGATTTAATTAACTGATCAGCTGTAGTTGGATCGTTTGAGAATTTCGTAAATAATTTATCGACTTTATTTACTATTTCTTCATGATTTACTCCTCCAGCAGCAGAAACAACCTAAAAAATCATTAAAAACTCAACATTACAAGTCTTCTTGCCAAAATATGCAGAATGTGAGGGTTAATTCTGTAAATAAATACCATTCGAGGGCCGGTGTAATGAGTGGAAATGTATTGCTGCAAATCGGATTTTGAAATTGATCGGATATTTTCTTCAGGTCCCAAAATCGTGTCCCCAAGTGGGTGATTTGGAAATGCGGCTGTGTGCAAATGATCAAATATTACTTCTTCCATATTGCCTTGCACCTGACTAATCCAAAAATTCAATCAATCCATCAAACATTCTCAAAAAGAATGAAAATGTATCCTAAAAACGATGATAAAATTGACAATAATCAAATAAAGTCACAGACTTTAGTAGAAAATTAATCTCAAAACTGATTTGCGATCAGAAAAAAAAGCAAGGAATCTCACCTCTTCCATCTCACGAAGAATCACGCCTCTCTCTCTTCTTATCGCATGCTCAGGAAACTTGCAGTTCTGTAATATATCGGCCAAGACATCAATGGCGACATCAACATCTTTCGACTGTACATCCGCAAAGAAAGTGGTTTGCTCGCGCGACGTATACGCATTAAGCCTCGCACCCAAGTTCTCTATCTCTTCCTCCAAGCTATGCGCAGTACGCTTATTCGTACCTTTGAAAATCATATGCTCGAGGAAATGAGCGGTGCCGTTGGTGCCCAGCTCCTCAAACCGGCTGCCGGAATCGACCCACACACCAACGGAGGCCATGCGGGTGGAACACGGGTAGGCTTGCGTGGCGACCCGCAGCCCGGTGGGTAGCGTGGTGACGCGGACTTCAGGGAAGCGGAGGAACGGAGAGTGGTTTATGGGTTTGGTTCTGGCGAGGGCGGTGTGGCGGAGGAAGCGTTGGTCGGGTCCGGCGGGGTAGGAGGCGGCGGCGAGAGAGGAGAGGTGATGAGAGAGGAAGTTGGTGGTGGGTTTCTGGCGTAGACGAGAGAGGAGAAGAGACATGGCGATGAATGGAAGGGGAAAGAGAGTGAAAAGGGAGGAATTGATGCAGTTTATGTGTTTGAGGAAATGCTGAGACTTCCCGCCGCCTCTTGGAAGTTGAAAAAGGAGTGTTAGTCTTTTTTGTTTTATTTATTTTGAGAGGAAGCTTTTGGTTAATAAATGTTTGATATTCTTTTGGGCTTTGAAAATAAAATAATTTGGGGTGGTGAGATGCGCATGAAATAATTTAATAGGAATAAGAAATTATTTAGGAAAATAACAGTTTTATTTTTGTTATATAATGTTCAATTATGTGAGTTAAAAAGAAAATTATAATCTCAATAATAAATGTACTAATAATATGAAAATCTCTCTAATTTATTAATAGTATCATTCTTGTTTATTTTCAAATTTATTTTGTATGTTCAATTCAATCTCATTCATCCAGATCCAGATTTTATTTTTCCTAAAAAACTTCAATCACTTCGATATTTTTTTTAAAAGAAAGATATTTTTTTTTCAAAATTATCAATTAAGTCAATTTTTTTAATTATTTAGTATTTGAATATAGTATTTTTTTTTTCAAATAGCATTTGGACATTTTTTTGAGTTATTTTGGAGAGGACTTAAAATATCTCTCCTTCAAATGGCATTTGGACACTTGATATCTTATTGTTATTTGTGTTTTTGAATTTTTAATTTAGAAAATATGTAATAAGATTATTTATAAATAAAACAATATTAATTACTCATTATGACATTTTTATTTACTTGCCATCAACTACGAATTCATGAAATTGCATAATAATGAATTTTTTTTTATTCTTGTATACCTTTGTGTAAGTATTTAGCTTGCATTTTCTAAATCATTATTTGAATAAGCACATTAATATTAATATGTCTAAATATTTTATGAACACGAATAATTAACCTTGAAAAGATAACAACATATTATAAAATTGAAATTTAATCTAATAAAAAAAATTGGTTATTTTAATGAATAGCAATAGATTTGAAGGTTTTGAATTTTGATGATGATTATGTCGGAAAGGGAAATAATCAATAATAAAGAGTAGTGTACTCTTATCTTTTTTAACTCAATTAATTGGTATTTATAAAAGAAAGATAAAGATGTCTTTTTATTATAATTTTTCCTGCTCGTATCAAATCATTTCATGCCCATATCATTTCCCAATAATTTAGGCCTAAACTATACATGAAGAGAGGCCTTAGGGGTGTCAATGGATCGGTTTCGGGTCGGATCCAGGTAGTATCCACATGCGAATCCAATTCAAATTCAAAAGATCCAAATACGAATCCAAATCCATTAACGAAACGGGTTTCAGATCGGATTTTGGATCGTGCCATTAAGTTTAAAAGAAAATTATAAACGAGTAAATCTCAAAAGATACATGATTTCTTGCCAATTTTTTCTTACCAAATATTCACCCTAATTAATTTCTTACATATATCTCATAAAATACATGATTTATTGCCCATTTTTTTGCATTTATTATTTTATTGTTACATAAATAAAGTATAAACATATATTAATTGTTGGATTCATAACGGGTTCGGATTCAGATCTTCCAAGATCCAAATGAAAATCCATTAAACTAGCGGATCTTTTTCAAAAATCCAAATGCGAATCCATTTTATTATCGGACACATTTTTTCGATCCACATGCGAATCCGATCATTCGGATTCGGATCGGGTTATCGGATTATGGGTATCCATTGACACCCCTAAGAGGCCTTTCCAAAAAGAGAAAACATTTCATCCAAACCAAACTTTTTATTATTATTATTATTATTATTATTATTATTATTATTATTATTATTATTATTATTATTATTATTATTATTATTATTATTATTATTATTATTATTATTATTATTATTATTATTATTTGTTCGATAGCTCATTCAAACCACGACTGAAATAGCTAAGAAGTTATCAGGGACGGAGCCGGGATTTAAAATTAGAGGGGGGCTCGACTGGCTGAAATAAACACAGACAAAAAATATTGTAGTGTTTTCATAGTTCCTGAAAAATAATCTCCAATACATTATTTATATGTTTTGTCAAAACAAAGTTTTAATTAATCGGGTCTCATTCATATCAATGAATTTAGTAAAATAGAAATTTACTATGTTCAATACTGACAAATTTTAAGAAAAGACAACACAATAATACTACTATTTGAAATTTTTAAACTAATATAATATAAGTTAAATTATGTCAATTATATGATATCACTAAAACTAGTTATTATTATTTTTTTTGATAAAAAAATAACCTTTACATATACTTAAATATGATATTTATGTGCAATATGAAAATTTGTAACTACTATAAGAAAATAACTAGTTCAATACATTGATAAAGTAAAATATTTCATGCCTTTAATGTGTTGAATGATTTATATAGTTTTGATGATTCAATTTATATATTATTTTACTGTGAAGTCCCAGAAAATCTAAACTAGCATTTAATTTGTACTGTGATAATGTTTTGGCATTTTTTTTTCTTTAGTAATTTTACTCATATAACCTTCCAGCTTTTATGTATTAAACAATAAAAGATCCAAATATGATTATTAAGGACATGATGTCAATGTTGCAGAAATTGCTTACCGGGATTAATCGGACGGGCCGAAAATTTCCGAGTAGGAGATTAATCGAGATTAATCGGAATTAAACGATTTGATCTAATCGGACTGAATTTTTATATATACTTCAAATAATATTAACATTTATAACAAAAATATTCAATATCATAAACTCATAATCTAACAAAATATAAAATTTAAAGTTCAATACATAATTTCAATTAAAACATAAACGATAATTCAATGCATAATTCAAATTAAACAACACACATCAAAGTCCAAAATAAAACATAATCCAAATAAACACACATCAAAGTTCACCGTTACATTTGTGGGACTAGGACACGCCGTTACAACCCCTTTTATCTACAATAATTTCACAAAGAAAAAAGTTAATAAATTTAGGTTTTCTAAAAAATAAAAAAAAATCAATAATTTTATGTGACTGAACTTACTCTGGTAATGTGCTTATTAAGACGATTGACGCCAGAACAAACAACTTTTTGGCAAAAGTTGCATCTCAACCTGTCTAAAACTAATTGCTCGATTAGCAATCTCACCAGTGATGTGCGTCGTCGCCGATATTGTGAAGGAGAGACGTGAATCGGAAGAGGAGAGGAAAGGAGGCAGGGGCAAAGGATTCACTGGAGTGTGACGTCGAGAGGAAAAAGAGAAGGAAGGAGATTAGTGATTTAATTTGTTTAATGAGCCCAAAATTATAAAATAAAATAAAATTTTTTTGGGCCTAATCGGTATAAAAATGAATCAAAATGGGTCCAAAATAATTGGCCGTTTATTCCTACCGATTAGGTATTTTTCTGAACGGCTTGAGTCAATTAGCGATTAATTCTTTTTTTTGTAAGACTGCTTGATGTATATTATATAAGAATTTTTATTGAATTATCGTTTTATGGGGGGGGGGGGCTAAGGCTCCTCCTTGCCGCCTACCTCCTAGGTTTTCTAGCGATAATGATAATGATACTAATTTCATTTTTTTTTATATATATAAGAAGATTGAATGAGACGTCCAGTAGAATTTTAGAGAATTTTTTAGATACAATTAGACAGTCTCTTAGTGCGCGCGTGTGTTGTGTCCATGTTCTTGTCAAAAAAAAAAAAAAAAAAAGACAGCCCTTTCAAATTATTATTGCAACAATTTGAGTGTATAGTGTATACTAATAATTGATCTGGACCAGCTCTCAGCTAAAAGAATAGTCAAGGAGTCAATAATAATTAATAAGTGAGAAAATGATGACATGGCCATTCAATGTTAAGAATCTTCAATTATTGTACACATAAAAACTAGATATTGAATATGTTTTTTTATTATATTGTATTTGCTTAAATTTTTTATTATAAGAAGTTCAAATTAAAATATTTAAATAACATAATTAATATATACTTCTTAATCATAAAAAAAATATTACTGATAACAATTTAACATCCCACATGAGAAAATCTAGATTTTATTAGCTGAAGGTTAAACTATCAATGATTTTGTAGTTTTTGTTGGCTGAATTATCACCACAAAAATAATGATTAATTTTTTGAAAAAAGAAAAATCTCATCCAAATTAATGAAATTATCATATCCATCTTGTCCTCCTTTATTCACCGTACCATTCCTCTCATCTTGCTAGATTAATAAGGAGAGAAAAAAAAGAATGAAATAGAGCTATGATTATCATCACACGTTAATTTTTGGACGGACTTTTTTATATTAACGGTGTTAATTTTAGCCTATTAAATTTTGAATAACTTGCATTAAATAAATTTACTAGACTTACATTTAAATAGATTTGACATGTATGTTTTAAATGCTACTGTTATTGATAACTCAGTCTAACTAAAAATTAACTCATGATATTTTGGACCAGGTTGAATTACTAGCATGGTCCAATGATGTTATTCTGAATTGCTAATGAAATTAGTAAGGTGAGATGGGGAAATATGGGGACAGGTTGTATGAACTCTTTAATTTATAGTATACATACCAATTATATGTGCGAAGGTGCTTCGCAAAACGTGTTGTCAAAATCCAGGAAACCTCCTCCCTGGTCTGATTAGCCTGTCTTATCCTGTCGTGTTATGAATCCATCGATTTGGACTTGCTATTGTATCAACGACTCGGCAAATATCCAACCACTATAACTAATAAGCTAGTACTATCCAACCACTATAACTAAGCTAGTACCGCCACTCATTTTTCATCCCAAAAGCTAAGAATATAATTTCTTCGTCCTTGTTCCGCACTGCACTTCCCTCTTTGCAAACTACAGATAACCATTAATGGCGGATCAAAATCAAGGTGATGTACCACCCCAATCGAACCCAAACTTGCTAGAACTACTCGGCTCGAACCACTGGTCTGGTCTCCTTGACCCGTTAGACCCGTCTTTACGGAGCCTGATTCTTCTTTGTGGAGATATTTGTCAAGTCACTTATGATTCGTTCATCTCAGATGAACACTCAAAATACACTGGAAGCTGCCGCTTCTCCAAATCCAATTTGCTCCAAAAGGTATAATCTATTTTCCATCATTACAATCCCAAAATTATAGATATTTTATTAGTTTAATAATTAATTAAGTTTATATGTATGATTTTTCTACTAGGTTTTATTTCCGGCAGTTTCTGATTTGACGGTCTCTGCATATATATACGCCACGTCTGAGGTTTCTGTGCCAAAAGAATTTCTTCTCTTCTCTCACTCTAAAGATGCATGGAGTAAAGATTCAAACTGGATCGGTTACGTTTCTATTTCCTCTCCTTCTCCAACTACTCGTCGTCGGATTATTTACATCGCATGGCGTGGTACGATCCGCACCTTAGAATGGGCGGACGTGTTGGAACCTTTGTTGGTCCCACTCGGTTCCATTCTCTCTTCTTCACATGATGAAGACGGAAAAGAACCGAAGGTGATGAAAGGCTGGCATACTATTTATACTTCCAATAACCCTAATTCTAAGTTTTCAAAACTTAGCGCGAGAGACCAAGTCTTGTATGCGGTTAAAGAGCTTATATCGCAATATAAAGATGAGAGCGAGTTAAGTATAGTTTGTATAGGGCATAGTTTAGGAGCTGCGCTTGCCAACTTATGTGCATTTGACATAGTTGAATCCGGTTTAGCTAAAATAGACGAGAAAACAAACATTCAGGTGACTTCTATCGTTTTTGGAAGTCCACAAATCGGGAATAAGGAGTTCAAAGAGAGATTTGAATCTCATCAAAATTTGAGAATCTTACGCGTCAAAAACAAGCCTGACGTGATACCGTTATATCCAACCGCAGTTCTAGGGTTTGTTAACATGGGAGACGAACTTCTCATCGACTCAAAAAAATCGCCTTTTGTAAAAAAAGATTCCACAAATGTTGGGGATTACCACAATCTGCAGGGGATTTTACACACAGTCGCAGGCTGGACTAGCGAAAAAGAAGAATTTAAATTACAAGTGAAGAGAAGCATCGCACTTGTGAATAAATCGTCGGAGTTTTTGAATGATGATAATCTGATTCCCGGTTCTTGGTGGGTGGAGAGAAACAAAGGCATGATTTTAGGAGAAGACGGCGAGTGGAGACTTGAAACTCCACCAGATGAAGATCTGCCTATTCCACCGCCAGAAGGGAAGGCTGATATGATTGCGAGTTCTGGACCCGATTTTGAGAATAAAATCGAAGGAAGTAAAAAGGAGAGTGTTAGTAAGCCTAATGGAATGTTGGGCTTATTCGGTAATTGTTTTACAGCTTAATTATCATTTTTGGTTATTATTATTTGTTTTTATTTATTGTGTTTTGGAAAGTGGGAACGTGTAATTTGAGTGGCAATTTTGCATGTGATTTTGATTTGTATAATAATATTGTGATATTTGAGTATATTATGGAATTTTTTGTTAACTACTGGTTTCAATTTAATTGAAAATGCAATTTTGTGATCCATGTATTGAAGATGTTTTCAAAATTAAAAGTGATGATGCTCTTGGCTAGGCCTTAATTTGATTGATTATGTCAGAAAAATAAAAAAGTTGCAAATACATTATTATTATTATTTATTTATGTTTATAATCTTGAAAGGTCTTATCTACAGTCTCTTCTCTCAAGTAGCCACGTCAGTCTTTTAATTTTAAGTCGTTGGATAAAGTTTGGATGCCTATTATGCCATATCTTTTTGTGTGTTCACCCCGAGTGTAGATCTTCTGCGGCTAGCTGCACGGCTACAGAAGATCAGGATCATCCATCATATTTGATAAAGTGTGAGAATCATTCATCGCATTTGATGAATGGTAATGGATGATCCTCGTCTACCCCAGCTCAATTCTCCATTATTTCAACTCTCTCTCTCACTACCACTGTTGCTCCAACTGCTGCCATACCATTCTGTCGCTGCCACTGCAAAGCTCCAAACACCTTTTATTCACTTTTGTGTTCTACAATTTCAGCAAAAGAATAAGACAAATTATTTTAAAGCAATTGATATTACTTTCTTTTGCTATTGATATTTCTCTTTTTTTTTGCTGACTTACTTTAGATGCTATGAAATGTTGCTTTTACATTTCATTCAAAGGGAACCCGCAAGGTGCTCGATTCTTTGCCTTAATGAGATAACACTTCATTCATGATTTTTATTATCTATATTTTAGTTATTTTGTGTGGTTAACAAGCACGGAGCTTGACCAAAATCATAGGGGGGCCAAAATATATAGACAAAAATAGAATAATGCAAAATATTTTTTATTTCTTATACTAAAATTGTAGGTTAATATTGTGTTACAAAATATACTAATTAAATATAGTTAGAATTGTTTCAAAAGAGACAAAATATATAAGTATAACTGAATGCTAATGCATTCATTCTAATTTCTAATATACTCTAAAGTAGAGCTCTTCGCTCCTTTAAATTTTTAAAATCTTTCATAATTTCCTCTAAAGTGAAATTCTCCGCAATTTCTTTTTCAATATACACAACCAAATTATCGGCAATAAATTCATCTTCCATCCGATTACGGAGCCTTGATTTTACTATTTTCATTGCCGAAAATGCGCGTTCAGCGGATGCAGTAGAAACGGGAAGCGTTAGAATCAAACGAAGTAATCTATCAACTAATAAGAAATTAGAGTGTTTTCCGGTCTCTACAAGGACCCGGCATATGTCCGAAATGGTTTCCAAATTTTGAAACTTATCATTTTGGGGAATATCAATAATGAAATGACGCAATTGATATTTCAACACTTCTCTTTCTTGATTAGTGAAATTCTTGGGATAGTATTTTTCAACCAAAGAACAAATTTCGTTAACATTAAGATCTTTGTAACCGCCTTTTGGAAACAAAACGCTAGTAAGAGTTAAAAGCTCCATTGCGGCCTCATTAAATCTATTATTCAATTCTTGCATTTGTATATCGAGAGTCACAAAAAATACCTCCACCTTGTAGTAATGTTCGGTGGTGAAATGATTCGGTTGATGTCGAGCACGCCCTTCACACAAAATGTAAATCGCGCTAAAATCGGGAATAAGCACACCATGTTCTTCACAAAATTTGACTATAATAGCAAGTAATTTTTCCCAACCATTTGCTCTAAGATCTTGAAGAAGACTTTTGGTGGATGAAACCAAATTTGTCGCATTCAAAATAACTTGGTCTCACTTATGCAAAGCTTGACAAAGAATATTCGTTATACCCATTATTTCTCGCATCATTAGTAACATAAAAACAAATTCGAATGAGAACAAATATTGGTAGGAAGTATCCGCATCCGATCGGAGAGAACTCGAGGAATCTCGATCGGTGGTAGCATCTTGAAGAACGGTACTTGTTGCATTAAACATACTAATCATGCTAGATATGGCATTGTAATGTGAACTCCAACGAGTATCTCCTGCCCGCTTTAAAGTATCAACTTGATTTAACCCTTTACCGGTCTCGAGTTCATTGATTTCCAATAAATGCGCCAATTCAACTCTTTTAGCATTTTGTAATTCATCATGACGTTTAGAAGAGCCAACAACCGTATTAATTATGAAAGTGAGCTTTAGAAAAAATTGGTTAGCCGGAATTATATCTTTTGATGCGGCAATTAGCGCAAGTTGTAAGCGATGTGCGAAGCAATGCACATAATAAGCATATGGGCAATCTTTTAGAAAAAGAGCTTGTAAGCCATTCCATTGTCCCCTCATGTTACTTGCACCGTCATATCCTTGCCCTCGAATTCATTTAATATCAAATCCGTGTTGAGAAAGAACATCACAAATTTTTTCCTTAAGAGTAATTGCTTTAGTATTTTTAACATGGATTAAATCAAAGAATTGCTCTTTCAGACAACCTTTTTTATTAACAAATCTCAACACCAACGCCATTTGTTCCCTCTTTAATACATCACAGGTTTCATCCACTATTATGCAAAAGTTAGAATCACCAATTTCTTCACGAATAAAAGAACGTACTTTACTTGCAAAAATATTTAAGATTTCCTTTTTGTATATCGGGTGATGTGTATTTAGAATTGTATGGAGCATTCTCCACAACCTTAGCAATTTCAGGATTAGATTCGGCTAAAAGTTTAATCATCTCAAGAAAATTACCTCGGTTCCTAGAGTCCGGACTTTCATCGTCGTCCCTAAATGCACAAGCTTGAAACACGAGCCATTTAACCACAGCTATGGATGTTTTCAATCGCAACAGATTCTTCATTCTTAATTCATCACTTTGAATACTCAACCGATTATTAATGTGACCGGATTGAGCTAATAAATCCTCACATGCTTGCACCGCTTGGTTATGTGGAGAGCAAGGATCGGTTCCTATATGCTTTAGAAACGCACAATTTTTACCATTATTGATTTTTTTCCAATTTTGAAATCCCGTTATTATAAATGCGTCGACTCCATTGCGGCTAGTAGGTTTAGCAAAAACAAAACAAGGAAAGCAATATGCGGCATTTTTTATCTTTGAATACTCTAACCATGAGAATTTACTAAACCAAGAATATTGAAAACGCCGAAGATGTGTTTTGCCGGTAGAAGGGTAATTTTTGAATTTCTTATGCATTGGCCCCCATTTTAAATAAGCTCTTCTAACATCATCTCTTTGCTTCACATGATATGCCCAAATTTGTGGTCGGATTCCGGGATCACGCTTCAAGGTTTGGTCATCAAACTCAATATATTGAGTCTCCGGAGTTAAAGTGTGTTCTTCTTCTTGCGGGTTAATTATTTGAGGTGAATAATTGGGAGGTGTTGAGTTTGATGGCTTTGAGCTCGAGACGATATTACTTGCTTCTACATTAACCGCCTCTTTCTTGAAAAATGAATTTATTGTCTTGTAATTCTTATTTTTAACCATATTTCCTATTTGTCACAAAAGAATGATAGATAAATTAGATTCCTCAATAAAAAATGAGAAAAATATTAGTGCATTTCACTTAAGCATTTCATCAAACATCTAACTAGCGATAAATAACATGCGTATATAATAATGAAATATAGAATTGTGATAGCAAGTAACAAATAACAAGTAACAAGTAACAAATATGATGACAAACAAAAAAATTAATCTTTAAAAGATTTTATCAAACACCTCTCTCAAGTAACAAACACATAGAAAATAGAATGTATTAGAAAATGTATTGTAAAATCAAGAACTAACAAATAGAAAAGAGAGATAATAAACCTTATAAATTGTGCCCTTTTTACTAGTTTCATCAACTCTTAGTCTTCTCCTTCTCTTCTCAGGTTTCTCTTTATTTTTTAATTTCGAGTGGACTTGGGACTTGCTAATATCATTAGCCAATAGCCATCCGTTTTTTTTTGGGATAGAAGAAAAAGTGAAAAAAAAAAAAGCTATTGAAAAGAGAGATGGGGAGAGCCTGTTAAAAAACTTGTACATACTAAATAATGACAATTTACTCTGGGCCACTAGTTATTGAAAGAGACAGATAACCTTTTATAATTTATTTTGGCCCATTTATATATGATGATAATTACTTTGGTCACAAATAAAAGAGGGATAGAGAGAGAGGCTATTTTTTTATTACTAGGAAGAGGAGGTTAAAAGGGCTTTAGACATACATTATTTAATTTACATGAATAATAATAATTTATTTTGTGAATGAGCTTGATTATTTTTTTTCTATACAGGTTATATGAGTATGTTTTTTTGGGGGGCCAATACATACAAATTTTTAATATCTATCAAACTGTAATAATGTACAAGAGTATAGTAATATATACTATTAGTTAAAAAATCTTGGGGGGGGGCATGGCCCCCCCAGTACTTATAAAGCTCCGTCCCTGATGGTTAACGATAATTTTTGTATATTAATGCTAATTGTTTTGTTTAGCAGCATAACATGTGCATGATTTAATATTCAACTGTTATAGTTAAATCAGAAATGAGGCATACTCCTTTTCTTTTTTGAGTATTTCATTTCAGTAATAAATTTCTGATAATTGTTTAAAGTTTCAATGTGTGGGTTACTTTTAATTATTTGTAGGTAGTATAAGTTAGTGATTTGGATTTGCAAGAATGAAGCCTCTGTGAGGAGTCATGACTGCAAAGAGCGGTGAATATTGTCGGATGGGGCCAGAGTTAATTTCCTACCAATGTTTATTTTTTTTTGGTGGGAAATATGCAAACATGACCCGGTTGTATAGCACTCCTATCAGTTCCTTCCGTCTTTTCTTTCTGTCACTCTTTCTTCTCCAGCACATCGGCTATATACTGTTATTGGTTGATTAATACAACTATTTTGTCTGAATTATATAGTGTTATATCATATCTACATACGGTAATAGCATATCTATATATTACATATATATATTGTTATATCATATATGTATATTGATATATATATTATTTTATATGTGAATTATATAGTGTTATATATATATTGTTTTGTCTGAATCATATACTGTTATATATATATATGGCTAAATAGCATACAAAAGCAAAATGAAAATTTTGCTTACGGTCCAAAAAATTACACGTATCATCAAAAATTCAAATTTCAATTGTACGGATGGAATATATATGTTTTAAATATGTTGTAGATTAATTTTCACAAGAATCAGAATATTATATTATTGCCATCATGTATTATCAAAATAGATATAATTGGAATATATATATATATATATATATATATATGGGAGATGCTAAAAAACATACTATGTTCGAACATACATTTTTTTAAAATACCCGTAAAGTGATTATAAAAAGTAAAAATTCAAATTTCAACCGTATGGATGTAATATATATGTTATGAATATATTGTGGATTAATTTTCACAGGAATCAGAATAATATATCATTGCCATCATGTATCATCAAACTATTATTCCGATATATATTTTGAATAGTGCTGCATATTTTTGATGATATATGATGGCAATGATATAATATTTTGATTTTTGTGAAAATTAATCTTCAACATATTCATAACATATATATTACATCCGTACGGTTGAAATTTTTATTTTTATTTTTTTAATACGTATTTTGGGTGTGGCAAAAAACGTATGTTGTGCATACGTATGTTTTTTAGCCACACCCTATATATATAGTGATGAATTTTGATTAATATTTAATTTTACATAATTTATTTAATTTTAATTTAATATATTTAATTATTTAATATTTAATTTAATTAATATTTAATATTTAATTTATTAGTATTTTAAGTTTCATTTTAATTTGTATTATTTATTTATTTATTTAATTTAATATATATTAATTTAATTTGTTTAATATTTATTTTTTATTAATTAATTTAATATTTTTTAATTCATTTAATTTAGTATATTTAATTTAATATTTTTTATTAATTTATTTAATAATTGATATTTAAAAAATAATTAAATTTGAATCGAGAAATACCGCATTTTGGCTTGAGCGTTATCCCGCATTTTATGAAATATTACGAAATAGTTCAAAGCTATCCGAATATACTGTATTTGATACAAATCAAACAAAAAATTTTATCCTAAATGCTTCATTTCACTTTACAATCCCCTAAAATTATACATCAATTCAATCAAACATAAAAGCTGAAAATTCCTGAATTATTGTCATTCAGGATTTCAATTCCCGGAAAAACCCAGATTCATTTCCACGTTTTCAAACTAAAAACCGAGAATTTAAATCCACGACTCTCTTCTCTCTTCATCGTCTCCAATCGAACTAAACTTCACTCCAATTCATGTCAGCTCGTTCAACCAAACCCTCAAAACCCTAACCCTCACTCAAAACCCTAATAATGGACGCGAAGGACATCCTCGGCCTGCCCAAAACCGCATTTCCGGCGAACCAGGAGAAGAAGTCCCGGACTCCGAAGGAGCCGCAGCGCCGGCCCGATGGCGTCCATCGCGAGGCAAGATTTCACCATTTTTCTCAATTTTATTACAAGTTCTTTCTTAATTTTGTTGTGATTTGTTTAATTTTGAGTCTTAATTTTGTTTTGATTTGTTTAATTTTGAGTTTTGAGCAGGTGTATGCGCTGACTGGAGGCGTGGCGCCGTTGATGCCCGGTTTGGAGCCTTCGCACTTGAAGAAGAGACCTATTGTTGGTAAAGAGAAGGTTAGTTCGTAATTTTTTGCATTAATTATATGATTTTATACTCTTAGTCAGTTTATTATTGTATGATAAACATATATTTATTTAGTAATTTAATTTTATTGCAATTTGTTTGAGACAGATTGCATGGAAATGGTTGCCTTTCACATCTTCGGCTCGAACTGATAATTTGCAATTGTATCACTGGGTTTGTTTTACCTCATAATTACTATTTTTTTAATATTAAATAGATATTATTTATTTTATTTTAATATACATGTATGTTTGTTTTCTATTTTTCTTGAATATTATATTATATTATATTATTTAGGTGAGAGTTGTAAATGGAAATCCACCAACAGGAGACTATGCATTTGCAAAGTATAATAAGGTAATTTCAACTAAAAAAAATGATATTTTTTTTAAAGAATTTTATTACTAATTTAGTTTTTTTATGGTTTAAAAATACAGTCTGTGGATGTACAAAAGTATACAGGCGAAGAATACGATAAATATTTAACAGATAATGTAGGTAAATATTTAAACCATACATAAAACTTACACATAAATTCATTTTTCCCAAAACATATTTATTTATATTTCAATGCAATAATTTTATACAGGCTTGGACCAAAGAAGAAACAGACGAATTATTTGAACTATGCAAAAGATTTGACTTGCGATTCACAATTATTGCTGATCGGTTCTCTAAAGATAAAACCGTTGAAGAATTGAAAGCCCGCTATTATTACGGTAATTTATTTTATTTTATTTTATTTTTGATATATTATTTAATTGTCATTTAATTTTTTTAATCTTTGTAGTTACAAGGAAGCTTTTAATCGCAAGAGCAGCTTCACCTGACGAAGTTTCAAATCATCCTCTTGTCAAGGTTCATTTTCATAAAATAATATACCATATACCATAAATCATATAATTGGTATTAAACATGAACTTTATTATTTATTTATTTATTTATTTTAGGAACAATATAATTTGAAACAAGAGATTGAAAGAAAGAGAGCCTTGTCAGCAATTCTCTCTCAACCCAAGAATCAAGACCGCAAGGATTCTGAGGCAATTCTTTTTATTCTCAATTTTTACTTTCCAAACTTAATTAATTAATTAATTAATTTTATTTTTATTTCCTTTCCTCCAGGTTTTGGCTGAAGCTAAACGAATAAAAGAGACAAGACCACCTACCAAAGTAACAACACAACACTCTCCCATCAACAAACTAATTTCCTCATCCTAATAAAATCTATATAATTAATTAATTAATTAATATTTTTTTCTTACATTTTGGATGGACAGAGTGAAGAAGAAGGGGAGGAGGCAGGAGGAGGAAAGAACGAAGAAGGAAACGGCGAGAAGCTGACAGAGGAAACATCCTCTCCAGTTCCTACATCCACTCCACTCCAAACTGACAATAACAACAACAACAATACTTCCTCTATTCCTGCCTCGCTCCGCATGGTAACAAACACCGTTCCATTATGTTGTTCTTTTTTAATTAATTAATTAATGGTATTGAATTGTGTTGATTAAATGTGATTAATTCGGCAGTTGAAGGTTTATTTGAGGAGCCAAGCGTTGGAACAGATGGTGCAGGCCGTCAGCTCGACGTCTGGCCGAACCAACGCTCATGTCGAGCAGATGGTTCAAGAACTTGGGGTGATTTAATTTTAATTTATTTATTTTGTTATGTTAATTGATTAATTTTAATGTTGTAATTTTGTTATTTTTTTGTAGGTTAATGTGAAGCCGAAAGTTCCTACGAAATCCGTATGTGCTGAGCATCTGGAATTGAGAAAAGAAATTCTAACTTTACTCAATTTACAGAAACAAGTTCAGGTTAATTAAGCTTAATTATTTAAATATTTTTAGGGTTGTTTTTTGTTAATTTTGTATTTTTTTTATATTTTTATTTTTCTTGTAGGTTCAGAAGGGGTTAGATGCAACATCCAGCCAGGGGCCCAGCACTCCTAAGGTAATTAAATTAATTAATTAATTAATTAATTATGTCTCATTTAATTTATTTAATATAATTTTTTTGTATTTTGTTAATTATGTAAATATGATGTATTTTTTGCGAATATTTTAACAGCGCTCCAATAGGGATGTGGATCGACCGTTTAATCCTGATTCTGTTGGTTTTGGAGGTATTTTTTTTTCCTTTTAAAATTTCGGAATAAATTTTTTGAATAAATTTTGGAAATTAATTTTAATAATTTGGTTTCTGAATTGTTGATTTTCAGGTGAAAGAACAAGCAAAAGGGATCAGAGACGCAAGGTTTATTATTTATATTAAAATATATATAATATGCAGACATTATTATGCTTCTTTTTGTTTATTAATTTAATTTAATTTTTTATTTCTTTTGCAAAAAGGCCCCCGGAAGATTTGTAGAACCGCCCTCATCACCATCTCAGTCCAAGAGACCGAGCAAATTCAAATCTCCTGCTTAATAATATTTAATTATTGTATTAATATATGTGCTTAATTGTATGATCAAATTTGTATTTTGGCTTTGATTTGTATTTTCTTGAACTTTGGTTATAATTAACATTTATCTTTATTTCATATTCTTGCATTATTTTTTTTCTTTTAATTACTACCCTGGATTGGTGAGTTTTGTTTAAATTGAAGTTTTTTTTTCCATGTGTTCTTCCATGTTCGTGGTTGCGCACAAGAAGGTGTCGCCAGAGAGTCAAATCAGCTCCCACATCCATGTTTTTCTTCTCTCTCGTCTCCTATTTTTCTTCATACTCTTCGACCAAAACAATACCTCTCACCGTTAAGCAATTCTCAATTTAAGAAAGAAACCAAATAATACACAGACAGCTTCCTTGTCGGACTATTGAGGTCAGATTTTAGCTATTTTGACCTGTTTTCGTCTCTCTTTTTCTCAAATGTCAGACCCAAAGAGGTACAACCAATTTAAATATGACTTTACGGGTTTCATTTCCTTATATCTCAGTATGTTCATAAATCATAAACAACAAATTGTAATTCTTAATTGAGCGAACAATTATCAACCATCATGTTTCATACAAAAAGATAAGTTATTGGCAGAGCCGACACCAATTCCCATGTATTACATACCTGTAAGATTTTGTTCAATTTTTGTATACCAGCAATGTAGGGAATATCTACAACAATGATCTAGAAATTGAATTTGAATCTTCGAAAGACAACCAAGATTCAAATTGGAGCGATGGAGAAATGGTCTCCTCCAATTTCGGGCTTAAGAGGAAACACAAAAAACCACAGTTGCGTGTACGAGTGGCGCCTAGGGTTCGGCATTGCAACCAAAAAGGGGGTAATCGAACCGCTGGTACGGATGCTTCTTCTAATGGTGAATAAAAATAAATCAGGTGATTTATTTAGTTTCATATCTTGTAAATAATAAATATTTTTTTCTGAATTAGAAAGAAATTACCTTTCTGTTATATATGTATTGTTTATTTTGTGTTAATTAGTCTTGCATCACAAAAGCCTTTGCAACCAAAGAATCAGATACACAGGGTAAAAGTTGATTCATCATATAATATAATCCGATGTTTTGCAAGCATACAATATAATTAAATATTACTAACAGCTGCATACATAAAATATGAAAAAGCAGTTCTACCAAATTATAATACAACAAATGCTTTGTAACTTATTAATAGAAAATGATTGGGTCTAGTGGTTTCTGCTAGTGCCCCTAAATAAAATACATGTTGGCACCAGATATTGTAACAAGCCTATGCCACCAAATCAATGTACCAATGGCACTCATAAGTTAACCGTGAAACTTTGTTTTCAATGACATACTTTCTTTAGCAAATGCAGGGGCTATTTTGCAATTTCTCCAAAAAAATAATATCATATCAGATAGGACCATTGTTTAAACATTACAAAAATACTTTCTTTTATTTATCATGAACTATTTCAAATCTCATACATACCAATTTCAAATTCTCCGCATAGATTATTCATTTCTAGCCCACTGTTAAGCATCCGTATTTATTGATTTAGAAGTAAAATTAATAAATGGATAAACATGACATACATTGTAGTACAACAATCAAAAAGAACCCACATCTACTCCTTGAAACTTGACTAGTAAATTCTTGTATCTGCACAATGGAGATCCCCATTAAGAATTTGTTTCTTATATTGAAACATGCAAAATAAATTATCAATACACACGGACCAAAATAAATGTTAAAATATTAAAAAAATCGTAGAAAATCAAGAATTGATACGACGAGAAAAAATGATTTTATATCAACTTCTTCCAGAAGTGGAATATAAGAATTTATCTATTTATCTTATTGAAGTAACATAAAAAAAACTTGATCTCTAAATTACTTAAAAGAATCAATCTAGCGGTTTGGCCCCTAAGTTATTTAAGAAGTAGCAAAGGACCTTATGTCAGTTTGATTATTGGTCATATTTATATATTTATTTATATCGATGGGGAAAAATCTGATAAAGTATGGGACATATTTGTAAAAACAAGGAACATCACTTATAGAAAAAGGAATATTAGATTTGTAAGGGAGACAAGAAACATAGGCTTAAATGTTAATAAACAAATATGCTCACAAACATTATAATCTTAAGTATTATTTACAGGCTAAATAGTATTTTTTAAATTTCTTATTTTCAGAGAAGGAAAATATTATTTCCGACATTTCTTGAATAAATATCAAATAAATAAACATGATAAAGGTAGACTTTCCATCCTATTATATTTTTCTAAGAAAATATTTTAGAAGGATACTGTTAATTATTATCCGTTAGAACCCACACATTCAATTAGTAACTTACTTTTCACCTTACTTTGTGAAAGACGTATATGTCATCTTGTCTAATAAATAAGTTGCATATATTTCAAATGATTCAAAATCAAATGAATTTGAAAATCCATCTTAATGGATTTAATAAATGCTCATCTTATTTAAGTAGACCAAGTGACAATGCTAGATTTAAATACTTAATATTAATGTTATAGACAGACTTATAATTATCTTGTTCGATATAACAAATAAGGTAATTTTTCTATTGGAACATTTCCAAAGAAAAATGACATTTGTTATTGGTGAAATTATTATTCTCAAGAACAAATTAATGATCATTCATAGTTAAACACGAACTATAGATAATACAAAATTTATTGTCGACATTAAATAACAATTATTTATGTCGGCGATAAGCCCAAAAAGACAATGTAAATAAATGAGTTACTTGAGAAAATACGGCAACTTTTGTTACATTTGTCATTCATCTGTTAGCATCATATTTACTCAATAGTCTACAATTTAGTCAGCATATTTTCACAAATGTGTGATTCACATCGTGTATCTAATACATATGCTGTGAAATAGACATGTTAATTTCTATAACAAAAATATTTGAAGCGGTAGCCACACTACCCTTTCATTCCTTTTTTCATATCTTTTTGAGAAATTATGGTTTCTTTTAATGAACCGATTCATTGCGAAAGATACTAATTTCTTACCTAAAGCGGATGCCCCGGGCAACATCTTGTCCTTATCTTTGGGAGAACTTTTTACATTCTTTTTAAGCACGAGAACATTATTGACAACACTTGTCCATGTTCATTTTAACAATTATAAGCATCTTATGCTATCTGTCCTTCTTAAGGATCTATTGTGAGATATAAATAGATATACTATTCGATTTGAATAATATGCAAAGACTATTATTCTTTAAATATTTCATATAATGGCTCTCACTATTTTTAATCAAATCAATAACCCTCAATCGCACTGATTCGGAAACTTTCAATCCTTGAATTTTCATAGTGAGACAAGATCCATATTTCAATTAAGTCCTAAGTGAGTTTTGGCTCATCGCCCAGAACTTAACTTATTTAGGTAGGAACAATTCTAATTGTATCTCATACAACTCTTGAACAACATAGGATAAGCATCATATACCCGACGTATATATCCTATCGTATGCCCCGAGCCAAAGTCCGACTTGATAGCCTAGTTAATTCAAACCATATCTAATCATCGGCAAAATAGTACCCAACACACTCAGCTTTGGCATGACCTATGTTGGCTCCCATTTCCCGCATTCTCTCCTCCTAAGATTGTCCCTACATACTCAGCTTTGGCATGACCTATGCAGGGTCGATCAGAGTATCGAGAGATTTAGACTTATGGAAGGCACTTCATGACTTAACATTGTTTTGAGGGATTTCATTTAATATTATATGTTATTATGCAATTTTCAAAGAACATCACATGTACTAATAGAATGAAGATAATAACGATGATATATTATGGCGTTGATCTTTATGAACTAACATAAAGATTTCCTAATATATATTTCATCTCCATGAAATTTTTCTTAGATTGTATATGGAAATCTTATCTCCATGTATAGAAATCGATGAACTCTTTCATCGCCATGATGTGTGGTTGAAAATGAACTTATCATCTTAATGATATATTCATGATGGACGATGAACTCCTTCATCTCAATGATGTATGTGTTATGCCTAATGAACTCTTTCAATATATCAACACATATCAACAAATATATCAAATATAAACATAATCATATTATGTTTTGATTATTTAACCATTTATAAAATATATATATAAAACTTACGAATGCGAAATTCCTGGCGCGGTCATCATTGTCAACATTTGGCAGGTCAAAACTCAATGTTTGATTTGGTCAACATTTGACTCGGTCAACGATCAATATTTGACAAGGTCAACAGTCAACGGTCAATATTTTGACCAGGTCATGATCAACTTTTGACCAATTCAATGGTCAATAGTCAAGGGGTAAATTAGTGTAGTCAACCTGTCAACAATTAACAGTCAATACAATCAACAGTCAACATAGTCCACAGTCAACACAGTGTGTCAACAGTCAACTGTCAACATGATCAACATGGTCAACACCTGGTCAACTTTGTCAACACACATTTTTCTACACATTAATACATCATAGGCATCTTTTCATGAATTCAATACATCACATGCAACTTTTCATTAAATAATGCATCACATGCACTATTTCAAAAAGGTAATTCATGGTATGCACCCTTTCATGAAGACATAACTATTCAAGAGGTCGCAACTCTTGCGATTGCACATTTTCGGTCGTACTTCTTGGTTGCGCATGTCGATTACACCTGTTGGTCGCACCTCTTGGTGGCAACCTATTGGACGTGACATTTGGATCATATCCATTGGTCGTAACCTTTAGTCACACCCATTGACCGCAACTCTTTAGACACAACCTTTTGACGCATCCCTTGGATGTGATATTTGGATCGCATCCTTGGTCGCACCCGTTGGTCGCAACTCTTGGACTCAACCTTTGGATCGCATCCCTTGGCGGCGTCTTTTGGACACAACTTCTGGATCACATCCATTCATCGCATCGTTTGATCGCATCTCTTGGACATAACTTTTGGATCGCATCCTTTGGACATATCCTTTGGTCGCATTATTTGAATGCAACTCTCGGATCATATCCATTAATCGCATCTTTTCAATTAAGAATATTCAACACTTGAGTACTCTATATGCAAGCCTTATAATTATAAATCAAAATTATAAATGGTATCTAAATAGTATATATCTCATATATAACGTCTCAATTTAACCGAACACGTACGTCGCTCTGATACCACTGTTAGGTTTTGGACGTGCATAACGCAGCGGAAAAATAAAAATTTCGTCCAAAACCAATCCGAAGATCCGTGCGTATCGGTTAAATCGAATAAATAAAACTTAAAGATACCTTTCGGATTACACTTAATCCGTGACGCTCAAATCATGCGTGTTGTCCAAGCGCCTTTAAACCGATTACCGTCTTAACCGATTTTTCGTCCGTCAAGCCCGTCTAGGTCGGATCATGAGGAATCCATCTACCACACATACAATCGGTCTCCACTGAAACTCTCAACAACCCGTTCTCATCTTCTTAGGCCGAATAGATCACAAGAGCCGAACGTACGAACGTCTCTACCGGTATCCACACGAACAAACTTCTTAAAACGGGAAGAAGTTTTATTTATTGAGATAAAAATTTCGTCCAAAACCAATCCGATGAAATAATGAGAGAGAGAGAATGATGTGATGTTATGAATTTGGAGCCCTCTATGTCCTTATATAGAGGTGAAGAGTTATGTCTATTCACACTAAAAGATGTGTATGAGATCACTCATCATTATCCATATGCCATCATCTAGACTCTTCTAGATTACATGATCTTTTGTGCTCATAGTCTTTATATACATATATATCACATCTTATCACATAAGATGACAATATCTTTTATGACATTCTTATGTAACTCATCATATAAGTCGCTCGGATTTTCTGTGCCTATTTCAGTTTGTTCATTGTGTGTGACCCTGTAGGTTCACTTAATATTGGCAATAGACTTGACAGTCTATAAAACATGAGCGGACTCTAGCAAGTCATCATGACTACCCAATTTAAGTGAATATCGGTGATCCGATTTACATAATCAACAATCACTTATTTAGTCCCTTTGTCACGCGATATCTGTATCGATCATAAGGCATGTAATACGCCATTCTTACATTAATCGATTAATATTTCTTGATCCCAAATTAAATTGAACAAGAACAAATGACATTAATAACTCTTATTAATTCATTTGAGTATGGCCATACATTTCTTCAGTTCAATTCATCAAGAGGCCTAAAGATATCTCTCTCATTTATGAGAGGAACAAATCCCGTCTTGATTGTACTCATCCCTCTACATGATTCACTATATACCTAATCATAACCGTTATGACTACCCGGTTAAAGATAGTGTTAGATTATATTAAAGTATAAAATTACTCATGTTGGGAACTGAGACAATCTCAGGTCAAAGGACTATAAATACTTTATGTTACAAGAATCGCTAATGACGTAAAACATGTAGCATTCTTATGGCGAGCCAGTCCAGTATATGGTCTCTAACATATACCTATGTTAATGACTTGATAACTATTTATCCATGATCAGTAAAACATGATCATCAGTCAACTAATATACTGATGTGCATTTATATTTTGTATATAAATATATATTTATTTGTATCCGCAAGTATATTTGTCTCCACAAATATCCTATAAATGACCAGTGACGATTTAGAATAGCATTCATAATACTTGATAGTTTTACTATGAAAGTCACGCACTTTGATGATATAAAACTGAATTGCATATTCATGGTCTATTTTAATTATATTAAAATAACCTATACACACATATTATATGAAATATCTTAAAATAAATATTATGTTTGTTATTACAATCCATCATCTAGGTCACAAACATTTTGACCTAGGGCATAACACCATCATAAACAAATGTCTATTCAGATAGGTTTATGATCGCTGATTATTTCATTTAACATGGGTAGTCATGACATCAGTCTAGAGGTTATTCATGACTTACGATCTTTAGAAAATCGTTGCCAGCGTTAAATGAAGCCTACACTGTCACACAATGAACTCCATTCATACGGGATGAAAATGCCTCAAAATAGTTATACATGTGATGTATAAATTGGTGAACGAAATAATTAATTATTGGATAATTGATTGTGCAAAATAACATTATTCCGTTCGGAACGGATTACCCTTCCTTGGCTGCCAAGGTTTTATACATAGAGGGGTAGAATTAGGGTTCTAGTTATGGTAACTGAGCAATCGTTAATCTCTTTCTTTAGTATAAATAGAATGATAATCCCTTTCTATTCAATATACAATTCTCTAGGCTTAGGGGCCCTCTAATACAGAAATAGAGAGAGAGAGAGTTTTGAGGTAATTTCAGAAGGTATTTCCGGACTCGTCTAGCCTAGTTCGGTAATTCCGTGTGTCTGAACTTCGCGTGGATACGAGTAAAGATCTCCTACTTTGGAGATAAGCGGGCGATCAAGTTCTTCATCCTTAGGAAGAGCAAGGAGGTTCTTGGAGTCGAGCTTCAGGAAGGAGAAGATTGCTAGTCAGAATCGTTCAGACCTACATTCATTCCCCGTCTCGCGAATCTGGAAAATTTGAGTTATAAATTTTAATAGTAAATGTTGTATTTTTATTCTTTTAACGATGATCCTAGGGAGGGTTGGATTCATAGGTTCCGCTGCGCATGTAACGTGTTAGGTTACATGCGCAGCGGAACCTACGGGTTAAACCCGTCCTAGGATCTATGTTAAGGGAATAAAGGTACGGGATTATGCTATTAAAATGTATACCTTGGAACTTCCTGATCCGCAAGATGAAGAACGGATGTAGGTCTGAACTATTCTGACTCGCAACGGTCTCCTTCCTGAAGCTCGGCTCGCGAAACTCCTTCCTGAAGCTCGGCTTGAAGAACTCCTTCTTGAAGCTCGGCTTGCGAAACTCTTTCTTGAAGCTCGGCTCGAAGAACTCCTTCTTGAAGCTCGGCTCGCGAAACTCTTGCTTCTTCTAGGGATGAAGATTGATCGCTCGCAAGTTCTCAAGATAGAGAACCTCTACTCGTATCCACGCGAACTTCAGACGAACGGAATAACCGGACTTGGCTAGACAAGTCCGGAAACACTTTCCCAATATCTCTCAAGACTTTCTCTCTCTTTTCTGTGTATTACGGCAGCCTGGAGGCTCTGTAATGTGTATATAATAGATAGGCACTGCCCTTCTATTTATACTAAAGAGAGATGCGAACGATTGCTGAATTACCATAACTAAAACCCTAATCTACCCCTATTCCGTTGCCAACGGAATAGGTATTTCCATAACGAAATACTTGACAGCTAAGGATATCACAGTTTCCATGTCTATTCCGTTGCCAACGGAATGACACTGTTTTGTTCAATCAATTATCCAATAATTGATTATTTCATTCACTAATTTATACATCGTATGTATAACTGTTTTGAGGCATATTCATCCCGTACGAATGGAGTTCATTGTGTAACCATGTAGGTTCCATTTAACGCTGGCAACGATCTTCTAAAGATCGTAAGTCATGAGTAACCTCTAGACTGATGTCATGACTACCCATGTTAAATGAAATGATCAGTGATCATAAACCTATCTGAATAGACATTTGCTTATTCCTTTTGTTCTACGATATACATCTTGATCACAAGACACAATAATATGTCATCCTTGAGTTTGATCAAAGTCTCTTTTCTGATCGAGAATTAGACTGAATAAATACAAAATGATATTAACAACACATGTTAATCCATTTTGAGCATGGCCATGCATTTCCTTCAGTCCTAGTTCATCAGGGGGCCCAGAGATATCTCTCTCTTAACGAGAGGAACAAATCCCATCTTGGTCACTCACATTCCTCGTCATGATTCAGTGCATACCTAATGATGAGCCTAATGATCATCCCGTTACGGATGACGTAAGATCATATTAAAGTATGCATTTCCTCATACAGGAATCTATGGTGACCTCAGGTCATAGGAACAAGCACACTATTCATATGAGAATCACTAATGACATATACCATGCATATTCTCATAGTGTGGTAAGTCCAGTACGTGTTCTCTAACACGTGCCTATATTCCATGATCAGCAGAACATGATCATCCAGTCTGCGAATATACTAGTGTGGATATGTAGCTTCTTACTTGAAGTATGTTTATCTCTATAAGCATTCCACATATCACTAGGGACAGTTTAGAATGCCATTCGTTGGTTCACAGTTCTACTATCAGAATCACGTATTTTGATGGTGTGAACCCGAAGTGTCATTCATGGTCGATCTACTATACGTAAATATATTAGTCATCCATACACTCATTCATATATGAACTGAATAAACATGTTTCTCATAATCTAATCTCTAGTCCAACACTTTGGCCTAGGGCATAATTCCTTCAGTCTCCCACTTGCACTAGGCCAATCTTAAGCATCCAATGCTTATTTGGCAACATGACTTTCATGTTGTATTAGCGGAAAATATATGCCTATCAGATTATAGAAATTTATATTGCAAACTTGTAACGACTACAATTGATCTCTATCATTAGTCGAGAATTTCTTGAAACAGGTACTTATTTTCTTGTAGCTCTATTCTGAGCGACTCTTCGTTCATAACATAGATCGTCAGTACTTAGGAGCAATCGGAACTAATCTTAGTTCAAATATCAAGTTTTAATCCGAGCATACCTATTGTTTGCTTCTAAAGCAACAATATGGGGTCTTGTTTCAGTTACAGTACCTTATTTGGAACTCTTTCCAAATTACTTTATTCAAAATAAACAAATTGCGATAATGATCCATGTTAGGAAGGTGTAATAACGTACCACTACCTAGTTCTCTGGATATCTTAGTTCTTCATAAGAACTTAGATATTTATTATAGTCATCAAATGACTATCATTTGCTCTCTTATGCTCTAAGCATATTGCATAGTACATTGTATGGCTTGAAAAATCTTATTCATTCCGTTATCAGGAACTATTTCTTGTATATTGAATCTTTCAATAAACGGATGATAAACGTTTGTCTTCATTATATGAATGTCGTAGGCAAAAATTCTTTCTTTCATATTGAACTCTTTCAATATATTGTTAAAAGCATAGAATCCAATTCATGTGACTTCCATTGTTCATATTAGTGCCACAAACAAGAACTCTTTCTTGTATATTGAATATTCAATATATGATTGAAGGCATAAAATCTAATTCTTATACCATTTTATTGTTCATGTGAATGTCATAAGCAAGAACACTTTCTTGCATGTTGAACATTTCAACGTATGGCTGAAAGTATAGAATCTCATTCGTTTACCTTTTCAGCATTCATATGAACACCATGAGCAAGAACATTTCTTGCACATCGAATTCTTTCAATATTTTACCAATGTGCTTTATCTTGTAATCAGAAGTCTGTATAGACTCCAACTCCTAAGTATTAGGATGTGTAAGTTGTTGTAATGCAGGCAAATTGCTATACTCCCATTGAATTTCTTGAAATCAAGGTGGTCATATCTATTTCGATTAAGTCAAATTCTTCAATTTACTTTTTCAAATAGATTCATCCTGAAATGCTCGCCTTAGTCCATTCATGAATGAATTTACCTTTCAGAATTCTTGCAATCACAAAACTCTTTGCCATATATCAAAGATACATCCACAGTAAAGTTCCTATAAAGGAATGTGAGTTTTATATCCTTGTTCCATCATTCACAATCACATTGTGCTATGGAAGTTAGAATTCGTAATAGCAACAAGTGGGAAAGTCCTTTTACTATAGCCCATATTATAGCTATTTTCTTTGCTATTTATAGGTTATCCATGTATTGTATGCAATGGCCATCAAGCCATTGGATACTCCAATCAAGTTTCAAACATGATTTCTCGTACATGCATTGCATCTCAGTTCTCATGGTCAAACCATTTTGAGAACTTTGTCTCTTCACAGTCTCATCGGTAGAAAGTCGACTCATCTTCTATGAGCATCTTTTATGAGAGATCATATCTCTCACCTTAATGTCTACTAGGTCTGTGAGGAGGACCTTATGTTTCAAGTACAGGTTCATCGCTAGTATGTGAGTCTCGAATCTTTCGAGATGTATTACACTCCCACCGCTTCTTTAGGAGATGAGATCTCTTTTAAAGAAGTCTGAATTATGAGTAGCAAACAATTTAAACTCATAATGGATGTAAGACAATATCGAGTTGATATTCCAAAAGATTTTTGTGTTGACACAATCAAACCTTTTGGCACGAGTCGTACTTCAACCTTTAAAGATAATTTGGGACTATCCCAAACCCATATCATATATGATGTCTATTTGAACCTTATGATATTTAGTGTTTAGTATATTCAAGAGTATAAACCTATAAGAGTCTTGGAGGCATAAACTGAATCTTATCGAATAAGTTTCTTTTTCTTCTTTATGTGCATATCGTGAGATGCTGCATATAGAATTAATTGTGAAACATTTTCCATAATTTCTAAAATAATTGTCAAACTATTGACTCAAATACTTGACACTTTGATTTGATCGAAGTGCTCTTCGAATTTCAATCTTAAATGCTTTGAGCATTTCAAATACTTTATGTTTGATTAAGTAAATCTTTTACTTAAAAGACAATTTTAATATGAAATTTTGATATTCCTTATTTTTAGCTGGCTTTCTTTTGTCTCTCATGCATCTATATGCATGAGACTAACCCATTAACTTCGTGATGATTGTCTATTTTTGTCATCCTGTTCGATAAATAGAATTTGTCATCCTGTACGATAAATAGAATTCGCACGTTTCAATTGATCCTAGATCCAGTGAGTCAAACTTTCCACATAGAGTGGAGTTTTAGAAATGCGATTCTTATCTTGTGACTTATTAACAACAAATTCACAGACCAGTACTTCCCACAAAACAGTGCCGATACTTCTCTCAATACAGCCCTTATTTTCTGCCCGAGATGAACCTTGTACAGCTCTTATATTCCGACTTCCACCCCACAAATTCACGTTCAAATCTTGCACACTTGACTCCCACAAATCCCACAACAGTACCAAAGATTATATCCCAATATTACTTCACAAATCGCACAAACAGAGGTCAGCGGCAGAATTTGAAGAACTGCCACAAACAACTCGAGTTCAGCCCTTCTCTTCCACCCTAAGGCTAATTAACACACACCACCACTTTTCACACCTTCTCTACACCCTTGAGAACACCCTTGAAGTCGCCCTTCACCCTTGCAACCGCCAGAGAAGAACTTCGCCAAAGAACCGCTGCTACTCAAGCAACAGCCTGGCAGGACAGAAACAGTGTTCTTGTTCGAGTTCCTCTCCTTTTTCTTACACAATGAAGGTAGGAAATTGGTTGAGACACTTCTCCTGTATGTTTAGAGGCTTCTTCCAAAGAAATTTCGTCCAGAAAGCTGATGGCTAGGGGTCGGGAGGCATCTTCATGTATTGTCTCTCCTACTTTCCTTCTCTGGTCTCCGCGAGGCAAAAAGGAGACCATTTCTTTAACCTTAAATACATGGAAGCTCATTCTTGCATTCTTTGGGGCTGTAATCCTTCCACAAATCACGCCAAATGCACCCCTAAACAGGCCCATTTGGATTCCTTGATCTTCTAGTCACTCCATTTCCAAGCTTTTGAAAAATTTCGGATTTAGGTTCCGTAAGGTGAAGTCAAAAAATATGGAAGCGAGACTTGTTGCGAAAGATTACAATCAACAAGAGGGGATAGATTATGATGAAGTATTTGCTCCCGTGACTCGAATTGAAACCCTCTGACTTCTCATTTCGTTGGCGTCTCAATCGAATTGGCCTATTTATCAAATTGATGTTAAATCGGTATTTTTGAATGATATTCTTGAGGAAGAAGTCTATATCGAGTAACCTCCCGGTTATGTGAAAATCGAAAACTAAGATGAATTGTTGAAACTGAGAAAGTCATTGTACAGGTTGAAGCAAGTGCCTAGATCATGGAATACATGAATTGATGCGTATTTTAAAGAGTGTGGGTTTATACAATGTCCGTATGAGCATGCATTATATGTAAAGGTGCAAAATGGAGATATTATGCTTGTGGCTTTATATGTGAATGAGATAATAATCATCATATGATTGATGATTTTAAGAAAGTCATGACGCGTGAGTTTGAAATGAATGATTTGGGGCTTATGTCCTATTTTCTCGGTCTTGAAGTGAGACAAAGCAATAATGGTATTTTCATTTCGCAAGAAGCTTACGCGAAAGAAAAACTTCATAGGTTTAAGATGGAGGATTCCAATCCGGTAAATATATCGGTTAAAAGTGGCATAAGATTATCTCATTTTGATGAAGGCAAGGTGATTGATCGAAAGTTGTATAAGAGTTTAGTTGGGAGCTTACGGTATCTTACATGCACAAGATCGGATATTTTATATGGCGTCGGCTTAGCAAGCGGTATATGGAGGAATCCAAATATACACATTCGAAAGCATTAAAACAAATTCTTCATTACATCCAAGGTATACTATCGCTTGGATTATTCTATTCGCATACTAATAATTTTGTTTTGGATAATCATATATTGATTGGGGAGGAGACATGGATAATAGAATGAGTACTTCGGATTTTGTGTTTTATATAGGTGACACGGCATTTACGTGGATTTCCAAGAAATAACCAATTGTAACATTATCGACGTGCAAAGCAAAGTACATGGCAGCATCTTCATGCGTGTGTCATGCGATATGGTTAAGGAGGTTGTTAGGTGAAATGAGTTTAGTTCAAGATGGAGCAATAAAGATTCGTGTTGACAATAAGTCAGCAATCGCATTGGAAAAGAATCCGGTGCATCATGAGAGAAGTAAACATATTGATGTGTGATTTCATTTTATTTGAGAGCACGTGAAGAATGGTGAAGTGGAGATGATTCATGTGATGAGTAAAGATCACGTATATGTTATCTTCACAAAATTCCTTACGGTGAAACTTTTCAATAAGTTCAAGAATCTTCTCAGGATGCGAGATGAAAGAAAATATTAAGTTTAAGGGAGGGGGGGTGTTAAAATAATATTATAAACTTAATATTTGATTAACAGATGTATTTAGTTATTTGTGAAAGGGTGTGTAGTTATAGTTATTTGTGAAAGAGTGTGTGTAAGTGTGAAAAGGGGTGTGTATTTATGTGAGAAGGTGTGTATGATAGGCGTATTTTATATAGATAATTGCCGCCTATCTTATATCTTACTTTATGCACTTTTGTTAGTTATTTTAGTATTTTACTTATTTTTTAGTCGAGAATTAAGATATTGCTAGAGTTCACTTGTGTTTCAGGAAAAGAGCGCATAAAGAAAGAAAACAACACATTTGGATCACATTTGGAACAAGAGGTGACTTGGCATGATGCCAAGCACTTCATGGTAGGAAAATCGGCAGTTCCAGCACCTATCCTCGAACTCGCACCTGGAAGCCTCAGACTCAAAGAAATGCATAGTCATTCTCAAAATTGATTAACATGTGTTGTTAATATCATTTTGTATTTATTTAGTCTAATTCTCGATCAGAAAAAAGACTTTGATCAAAGTCAAGGATGGCATATTACCGTGTCTTGTAATCAAGACATATATTGTAGAACAAAAGGAATAAACAAACGTCTATTCAGATAGGTTTATGATTGCTGATAATTTCATTTAACATGGGTAGTCATGACATCAATGTAGAGGTTACTCATGACTTACAATTTTTAGAAAATCGTTGTCAGCGTTAAATGAAGCCTACACGGTCACACAATGAAATCCATTCATACGGGATGAAAATGCCACAAAACAGGTATACATGTGATGTATAAATTGGCGAACGAAATAATCAATTATCGGATAATTGATTGTGCAAATACAGCACTATTCCGTTCAGAACGGAATAGATATGGTAACTGCACTTCCTGTTGGGGAATTCATAACCATGTACGTTACATGTGCGACGGAACCTATGGATTCAACCCGCCCTATGATCATCGTTAAGGGAATAAAAGTATGAGATTAACCATTAAAATTTATACCTCGGATCTTCCTGATCCGCGAGACGAAGAACGGATGTAGGTCTGAACTTTTCTGTCTTGCAACCTTCTCCTTCCTGAAGCTCGACGAACCTCCTTGCTTCTCTTACGGATGAAGATCGATCACTCACAAGTTCTCAAGTTAGAGAACCTCTACTCGTATCCACACGAACTTCAGATGCACGGAATAACCGGAATCGGCTAGACGAGTCCGGAAATACTTTCCAAAAATAACTCAAAACTCTCTCTCTCTCTATTTCTATGTATGACGGCTTCTAAACCTTGAGAATTTTGTCTATAATAGAGAGGCATTGCCCTTCTATTTATACTAGAGAGATAGGTGAACGATTACCATAACCTGAAACCCTAATATGCGCCTATTATGTTGCCAACAGAACTATTCCGTTGCCAGCGGAATAGGTATTTCCTTAACGGAATACTTGGCAGCTATGATTATTACAGTTTCCATATCTATTCCGTTGGGAACGAAACTATTCCATTGCCAACGGAATGATGCTGTTTTGTTCAATCAATTATCCAATAATTGATTATTTCATTCCCCAATTTATACATCATATGTATAACTGTTTTTGAGTTATTTTCATCCCGTACGATGGAGTTCATTGTGTGACCGTGTAGGTTCCATTAAACACTGACAACGATCTTCTAAAGATCGTAAAGTCATGAGTAACCTCTAGAATGATGTCATGACTACCCATGTTAAATAAAATAATCAGCAATCATAAACCTATCTGAATAGACGTTTGCTTATTCCTTTTGTTCTACGATATATGTTTTGATCACAAGGCATGGAAGTATGCCATCCTTGAGTTTAATCAAAGTCTCTTTCCTAATCGAGAATTAGACTGAGTAAATACAAAATGATATTAACAACACATGTTAATCCATTTTGAGCATGGCCATGCATTTACTTCGGTCCTGGTTCATCAGGGGGGCCAGAGATACCTACCTCTTGACGAGAGGAACAAATCCCATCTTGGTCACTCACATTTCTTATCATGATTCAGTGCATACCTAATGATGATCGTAATGATCATCCCATTACGGATAACGTAGGATCATATTAAAGTATGATGTTCCACATACAGGAATCCATGGTGACCTCAGGTCGTAGGAACAAGCACATTATTCATATGAGAATCACTAATGACATATACCATGCATATTCTCATAGTGTGGACAGTCCAATACATGTTCTCTAATACGTACCTATATTCCAGACTTGACATCTCAATGTCCATGATTAGCAGAACATGATCATCCAGTCTACGAATATACTAGTGTGGATATGTATCTTCTTACCTAAAGTCTGTCTATATCTATAAACATCCTACATATCACTAGGAATAGTTTAGCATGTCATTCGTTGGTTCATAGTTCTACTATCAGAATCACGTATTCTGAGGATGTGAATCTGAAGTGTCATACTTGGTTGATATAAGATTTACATTCACAACCCATACACACAGATATATATGAAACAAGCTTTATTGAATAAATAATAATATCTTAATACATAATCCATTTCCTAGGACAAATACATTTGACCTAGGGCACTAATCCTACAGTCTCCCACTTGCACTAGGCCAACTCCAAGCATCTTATGCCCATAGACCTAACATGACCCTCATGCTTCGCTTGCGGACGTGGTTTAGTTAGTGGATCGGCGACATTGTCGTCCGATGACACTTTATAAATTTTAACATCACCCCTTCGTACGATATCACTGATCAGATGGAAGCATCGCAGTTTGTGCTTGGACCTTTGGTGAGATCTCGGTAATCTCGGTTCCTTTGCTTGTGCGATCGCTCCATAGTTGTCACAATATAGATCCATTAGTTCCGAGTGATGGTGTTATGCCCTAGGCCAAAGTGTCTGTGACCCAGATGATGGATTGTAATAATAGACATAATATTTATTTTAAGATATTTCATATAATATGTGCGTATAGGTTATTTTAATATAATTAAAATAGACCATGAATATGCAATTCAGCTTTATGTCATCAAAGTGCGTGACTTTGATAGTAAAACTATAAAGTGTTATGAGTGCTATTCTAAATCGTCCCTGGTCATTTATAGGATATTTGTAGAGAAAAAAATATACTTGCGGATACATATAAATATATATTTATATACAAGCTATAAATGTACACCAGTATATTAGTTGAATGATGATTATGTTTTACTGATCATGGATAAATAGTTATCAAGTCATTAACATAGGTATATTTTAGAGACCATATACTGGACTGACTCGCCATAAGAATGCTACATGTTTTACGTCATTAGCGATTCTTGTAACATAAAGTATTTATAGTCCTTTGACCTGAGATTGTCTCGGTTTCCAACATGAGTACTTTTATACTTTAACATAATCTAACACTACCTTTAACCGGGTAGTCATAACGGTTATGATTACGTATTTAATGAATCATGTAGAGGGATGAGTGCAATCAAGACGGGATTTGTTCCTCTCATAAATGAGAGAGATATCTTTAGGCCTCTTGATGAATTGAACTGAAGAAATGTATGGCCATACTCAAATGAATTAATAAGAGTTATTAATGTCATTTGTTCTTATTCAGTTTAATTTGGGATCAAGAAATATTAATCAATTTATATAAGGATGGCATATTATATGCCTTATGATCGATATAGATATCGCGTGACAAAGGGACTAAATACGTGATTGTTGATTAGGTGAATCGGATCACCGATATTCACTTAAATTGGGTAGTCATGATGGCTTGCTAGAGTCCGCTCATGATTTATAGACTGTCAAGTCTATTGCCAACATTAAGTGAACCTACAGGGTCACACACAAAGAACAAACTGAAATGGGCGCAGAAAATCCTAGCGACTTATATGATGAGTTACATAAGAATGTCACAAAATATATTGTCATCTTATGTGATAAGATGTAATATATATATATATATATATATATATATATATATATATATATATATATATATATATATATATATATATATATATATATATATAAAGACTATGAGCACAAAATATCATGTAATCTAGAAGAGTCTAGATGATGGCATATGGATAATGATGAGTGATGTCATAGACATCTTTTAGTGTGAAGAGACATGGCTCTTCACCTCTATATAAGGACATAGAGGGCTCCAAATTCACAACACAACACATCATTCTCTCTCTCATTATTTCTCATTCTCTTTTGTGAGACAAAAGAAAGAAAATATACTTTCTAATTTGTATGACAAAATTATGAAAGGGTGTTTTCTTTTTGTATGACAAAAATAAAAGAGTGCGATTATATGAGAGGAATTATATACATCTTTTGTGAGATAAAATAAGAAGAGCTTTCTTATGCAAGAGGAGAACAAGTTACTAGCATATATATTGTTCTTCTTCCCGTTTTAAGAAGTTTGTTCGTGTGGACACCGATACAGCCATTCGTACTTTAGGCGCTTGTGATCTATTCGACCTAAGAAGATGAGAACGGTTTGTTGAGAGTTTTGGTGGAGACCGATTGTGTGTGCGATAGATGACTTCCGCACGATCCGACCTAGACGGACTACACAGACGTAAAATCGGTTAGAACGGTAACCGGTTTAGAGACGCATGGACAACACGCATGGTTTGAGCGTCACGGATTAAGCGTAATCCGAAAGGTATCTTTAAGATTTATTTCTTTGATTTAACCGATACGCACGGATCCGCGGATTCAAGTGTTGAATATTCTTAATAGAAAAGATGCGATTAATGGATATGATCCAAGAGTTGCATCCAAAGAATGCGACCAAAGGATATGACGAAAGGATGTGATCCAAAAGTTATGTCCAAGAGATGCGATCAAAAGATGCGATGAATAAATGTGATCCAGAAGTTGCGTCCAAAAGATGCTGCCAAGGGATACGATCCAAAGGTTGCGTCCAAGTGTTTCATCCAAGAGTTGCGACCAAGAAATATGATCCAAAGGTCACGACCAAGGATTGTGTCTAAAAGGTGCGACCAAGAGATGCGATCAAAAGATGCGATGAATAGATGCAATCCAGAAGTTGTGTCCAAAAGATGCTGCCAAGGGATACGATCCAAGAGTTGCGACCAAGAGATGCGATCAAAAGATGTGATGAATAGATGTGATCCAGAAGTTGTGTCCAAAAGATGCTGCCAAGGGATACGATCCAAAGGTTGCGTCCAAGTGTTGCATCCAAGAGTTGCGACCAAGGAAAGTGATCCAAAGGTCACGACCAAGGATTGCGTCTAAAAGGTGCGACCAAGGAAAGTGATCCAAAAGTTGAGTCCAAGAGTTGCGACCACAGGGTGCGACTAAAGGGTGTGACCAACGGATGCGATCCAAATGTCACGTCCATAAGGTTGCGACAAATAAGTGCGACCAAAAGGTGCAACTAACGGGTGTGAACAAGGGATGCGATTCAAATGTCACATCCAAAAGACGCAACGAAATGTTGCGACCAACGGATGCGACCAAAGGGTGAGACCAAAAGGTGCGACTAACGGGTGTGACCAAGGGATGCGATTCAAATGTCACATCCAAAAGACGCAATGAAAGGTTGCGCCCAACGGATGCGACCAAAGGGTGCGACCAAAAGGTGCGACTAACGGGTGTGACCAAGGGATGCGATTCAAATGTCACATACAAAAGACGCGACGAAAGGTTGCGACCAACGGATGCGACCAAAGGGTGCGACCAACGGGTGTGAACAAGTGATGCGATTCAAATGTCACATCCAAAAGACGCGACGAAAGGTTGCGACCAACAGATTCGACCAAAGGGTGCGACCAAAAGGTGCGACTAACAGGTGTGACCAAGGGATGGGATTCAAATATCACATCCAAAAGACGCGATGAAAGGTTTCAACCAAAGGGTGCGACTAAATGATGTGACCAATGGATGCGATCCAAATATCACGCCCATAAGGTTGCGACGAATGGGTGCGACCAAAGGTTGTGACTAAAGGGTGTGACCAATGGATATGATCCAAATACCACGTCCAATAGGTTGCGACTAACGGTTGCGACCAAGAGGTGCGACCAACGGGTGTAATCGACATGCGCAACTAAGAGGTACGACCGAAAAGGTGCAATCGCAAGAGTTGCGACCTCTTGAATAGTTGTGTCTTCATGAAAGGGTGCATACCATGAATTGCCCTTTTGAAATGGTGTATGTGATGCATTATTTCATGAAAAGTTCCATGTGATATATTGAATTCATGAAAAGATGCCTATGATGTATTAATGTGTAGAAAAATGTGTGTTGACAAAGTTGACCAGGTGTTGACCATGTTGATCATGTTGACAGTTGACTATTGACCCACTGTGCTGACTGTGGACTATGTTGACTGTTGATTGTTTTGACTGTTAATTGTTGACAGTTGACTACACTAATTTACCCCTTGACTGTTGACCATTAAATTGGTCAAAAGTTGATCATGACCTGGTCAAAATATTGACCATTGACTGTTGACCTTATCAAATGTTGATCGTTGACCTAGTCAAATGTTGACCAAATCAAATATTGGTTTTTGACTTGTCAAATGTTGACAATGACGACCGTGCCCCGAATTCACATGCGTAAGCCTTATATATATATATATATATATATATATATATATATAAATGGTTAAATAATCGAAACATAATATGATTATGTTTATAGTTGATATATTTGTTGATATGTGTTGATATAATGAAAGAGTTCATTACGCATAACACATCCATCATGGAGATGAAGGAGTTCATCGTCCATCACGAATACATCATTAAGATGACAAGTTCATTTTTTACCACACATCATGGCGATGAAAGAGTTCATCGATTTCTATACATGGAGATAAGATTTTCATATACAATCTAAGAAAAATTTCATGAGTAAGAAATTGGTATCTTTTGTAATGAATTGGTTCATTTAAAGAAACCATAATTTCTCAAGAAGATATGAAAAAGGGAATGAAAGGATTGTGTGACTATCGCTTCAAGTATTTTTGTTATAGAAATTAACTTGTCTATTTCACATCATGTATATTAGATACACGATCTGAATCACACATTTATAAAAATCTGCTGACAAAGTTGTAGACTATTGAGTAAATATGATGATAACATATGAGTGACAAATGTAGCAAAAGTTGTTGCACTTTCTCAAGTAACTCATTTATTTACATTGTCTTTTTGGACTTATCGCCGACATAAATAATTGTTATTTAATGTCGACAATAAATTTTGTATTATCTATAGTTCGAGTTTATCTATGAATGGTTATTAATTTATTATTGAGAATAATAATTTCACCATTGACAAATGTCAATTTTCTTCGGAAATGTTCCAATAGAAAAATTACCTTATGTGTTATATCGAACAAGATAATTATAAGTCTATCTATAACATGAATATTAAGAATTTAAATCTAGCATTATCGCTTGGTGTACTTAAATAAGATGAACATTTATTAAATCCATTAAGATGGATTTTCAAATTCATTTGATTTTGAATCATTTGAAACATGTATAACTTATTTATTGGACAAGATGACATATACGTCTTTCACAAAGTAAGGTGAAAGCAAGTTACTTATTGGCTCTCATACATAGTGATGTATGTTCATCAATGAGTGAAGGTGCTAGAGAAAACTACTTCACCACTTTATTCAAACAATAAATTTGAATATTTTGAAAAGTTCAAAACTTTCAAATAATGAAGTAGACAATAAGCTTGGCTTTGAAAAATCAAATTTCTTTGATGAGATCGAGGAGTCGAGAGCCAAGTGTTTTATGATCATGATAATGATATCGAACTTTATTAGATATAGTTCGATTATGATGAGTCAAATATATCTTCTATTTTTTTTGGGGTTACGCTCTTATTGCGTTCATACTGAATATAATTCCATCTAAAGTAGTTGTAAAAGACTCCATATGCGATATGGACTGGTAGATGTATCAGATTATCTTTTATCAAGATTTGAGGATATGATACTTAATTGAAGCATCATGCATCTAATCGGATTAGTGCTTATTGTGGAATATCCTAAGAAAAGTAAATGATATTACTTCTATAATTAATATGAGAACAAAATGTTTGTTTCTCGACAATTATGTCTCTTTGGAAGAAGTGTTTCCAAAAGAATTAGTGGGAGAAAATTTGAAAAGTTCAAATTCCACATACTAACAGTAATGCTCGGAGGAAAACTAATTCAGATTTCAACTAGTGATTGAGTCTGAAATTAATCAACTAGACTCCCAAGATGTTGAACAGTCTGAGTATATAACATAAGTGTATTCATGTAGATCTATTAGAATTTATCGCAGGCTCGAAAAATATAGATTTTTCGTGTCTAATGATAAAAATTTCGTACTCACAGATGATGAGTCCACATTCTACTAATAGACTATGATGAGTCAAGGCTCTAATGGTTAGAGACTTTGAAAGTTGAGATGTAATCCATGCCAGACAATCAAGTTTTGGATTTGATTGATCCATCAGATGGAAATACGGTTTTCAAAGAAAGACCGACATGGATAATGTGCAAACATATAATGCATGATTTGCGGTTAAGTTAAACTCATAGTATAAACTATGATAATATTTTTCCAAGTCATCATGCTTATGTATTTCAGAATTTTCTTGGGCATATGTTCATAGTATGACTATAAAAGATGCCAAGTGGATGTCAAGACATTGTTTCTTAATAGAAACATATGAAAGTATGTATATGATACAACTTGAGAGTTTTGTCTATCCTAAATTTTTTTTGAAAAGAGTTTGCAAGTTGCATAAATTCATTTATGAATTAAAGCAAACATCTCTAGGTGAATATTTATTATTTGATGAAATAACCAAACAGTTTGGTCTTATCAAAAATTAAAGATAAATCTTATGTTGACAAGAAATTCAGTGGGAGCATAATTACATATGATATGAATTAAGTATAACAAGCACACATAAGTTTAATCTTAGTGAAAGTCACTAAATAATAATCAAGAGTATGATTATATACTTGAGAAGGATAAAGTATTCTTCTTAGATTATGGTGGACATAAAAATATGCAAAATATTTGCATATGACAAGGTTTGATAATCCATTTAAGAACCCAATCCCTTAAATGATGGTGATCATGTTAGGTCAACTGGTATGCCCTTGGCCAAAGTGTTTGTGACCTAGATGACGGATTGTAATAGTAAATATAATATTTATTTTAAGATATTTCATATAATATGTGCGTATAGGTTATTTTAATATAATTAAAATAGACTATGAATATGCAATTCAGCTTTATGTCATCAAAGTGCGTGACTTTGATAGTAAAACTATAAAGTGTTATGAATGTTATTCTAAATCGTTCCTCGTCATTTATAGGATATTTGCGGAGACAAATATACTTGCGGATACATATAAATATATATATTTATATACAAGCTATAAATTTACACCAGTATATTAGTAGACAAAAGAGAGAAAATATACTTTCTAATTTGTGTGACAAAATTATGAAAGAGTGCTTTCCTTTTGTATGACAAAGATGAAATAGTGCGATTATATGAGAGGAATTATATACATCTTTTGTGAGATAAAATAAGAAGAGTTTTCTTATGCAAGAGGAGAACAAGTTACTAGCATATATGTTGTTCTTCTTCCCATTTTAAGAAGTTTGTTCATGTGGACACCGGTAGAGGCGTTTGTACTTTCGGCGCTAGTGATCTATTCGGCATAAGAAGATGAGAACAGTTTGTTGAGAGTTTTGGTGGAGACCGATTGTGTGTGCGGTAGATGACTTCCGCACGATCTGACCTAGACGGACTAGACGGACGTAAAATCGATTAGGACGGTAACCGGTTTAGAGACGCATGGACAACACGCATGGTTTGAGCGTCACGGATTAAGCGTAATCCGAAAGGTATCTTTAAGATTTATTTCTTTGATTTAACCGATACACACGGATCCTCGGATTGGTTTTGGCCGAAATTTTTGTGTTTCGCTGCGTTATGCATGTCTGAAACCCAACATCGAGATGCTCGGAACTACTCTTAGCTCCTCCAAAAAGTTCTTTATCCAAACAGCTTCTTTAGCCACTTCTGCAGCAGCTATATACTCTGCTTCCATTGAAAAATCTGCTACAGTACATTGCTTGGAACTCTTACATATCACTGTGCCTTCATTTAAGCAAAACAAATAACCTGATTGCCATCTAAAGTCGTCTGAGTCTGTCTGGAAGCTTGCGTCGGTGTAACCCTTAATTCTTCGTAAGTACTTAAGGATTCTTTTAACAACTATCCAGTGACTTTTACCTGGATTAGACTGAAACCTGCTTGTTGCGCTCAATGAGTATGACACATCTGGTCTAGTACATATCATGACATACATGATAGATCCTAGAGCCGAAGCATATGGGATCTTATTGATGCGTCTTCGTTCCTGCTTACTTGTAGGACACTTTGTCTTATTGAGAGAAACGCCATGTGATAAGGGCAAAAATCATTTCTTAGATTCTTGCATTCTGAACCGTTTCATGACCTTGTCTATGTATGTACTTTGACTCAGACCTATAAGCCTTCTAGATCTATCTCTATAGATCCTGATTCCTAGCATATAGGAGGCTTCTCCTAGGTCTTTCATCAATAAATTATCTCCTAACCATTTCTTGACATTCAATAATGTCGGGATGTCATTTTCCATGAGTAATATATCATTTACGTAAAGCACCAGAAATACTACCGTGCTTGCACTGAACTTCATGTAAACACAAGGCTCACATTCGCTCTTTATCACTCGCAGGACACTTTGTCTTACTGAGAGAAATGCCATGTGACAAGGGCAAAAAATTTCTCTTGGATTCTTGCATTCTGAACCATTTCATGACCTTATCTATGTATGTACTTTGACTCAGACCTGTAAGCCTTCTAGATCTATCTCTATAGATCCTGATTCCTAGCACGTAGGAGGCTTCTCCTAAGTCTTTCATCAGGAAATTATCTCCTAATTATTTCTTGACATTCAATAATGTCGGGATGCCATTTTTCATGAGTAATATGTCATCTACGTAAAGTACCAGGAATACTACCGTGCTCCCACTGAACTTCACGTAAACACAAGGCTCACCTTCGCTTTTGGTAAAACCAAAACTTTTAATAACTTCATCAAAATGAAGGTTCCAGCTTTGAGACACTTGCTTCATTCCATAGATGGATTTTTGAAGCTTGCAAACCTTAACAGAATTCTAACGATCGACAAAACCCTCAGGTTGCATCATATTGTTAGTAGTATGCCCTAAGCCAGTATATTTGAGACCTAGATGTATGGATTATGTTAAACAAACATTGTGTTTATTTAGAGATATTTTATATAATAAATTCGTATTGGTTATTTTATTCTTATTACTAAAATGAACCTTGAATATGATATTCAGCTTTATATCATCAAAGTATGTGACTTTGATAGTAAAACTATAAAGTATTATGAATGATATTCTAAACCTTCCCTGATCATTCATAGGATGTTTGTGAGACAAACATACTTTATGATAAGCTATAAATGGACATCAGTATGTTAGTTGACTAATGGTCACGTTTTACTGATCATGAATAAGAGTTATTAAGTCATTAACGTAAGTATACTGGATTGACCCACCGTGAGAATACTACATGGTTCATGTCATTAGTTATTCTTAGTAAAGAATGTATCTGTAATTCTTAGACTTGAGATTATCTCAGTTTCCTACATGAGAAATTTTATACTTTAATATAATCTAACATCGTCTTTAACCCGGCGGTCATAAAGATTATAATTAGGTATATAATGAATTATGAGGAGGAAAGAGTTTAATTAAGATAGGATTTGTTCCTCTCATAAATTGAGAGAGATATCTTTAGGCCTCTTGATGATTTGATTGAAGAAATACACGGCCGTGCTCGAGTGAATTAATAAGGAGTTATTAATATCATTTCATGTTCAATCAAATTCGGTGTCAAGAAATATTTATCGACCAACGTAAGGTTGACACATACCATGCATTATGGACGATATAAATATCGTGTAACAAAGGGATAAAATGCATGAACATAAATTAGGTTTGATCAAATCATCCATACTTGCTTAATTTGGGTAATCATGATGTCTTGCTAGAGGCCGCTCATGATTTATAATCCGTTCTGATTATTGCCAACATTAAGTAAGTCTACAGGGTCATACACAAAGAACAACTATTGAGACGTACACAGAAAAATCATAACTTATGTGATAAGTTGTATGAAGGGCAACATACTCAAGTGACATATCCAATCCTACATCTTATATGATAAGGTGTGTTGCATATATGGTTACATAGTTACCATGTACATAGGATATGAAACTTATGGACTATATAGGCACAAGAGACACCCCAAAATGATTGATAAAGGCATATTATTTTCGTCCAACTTTTGTGAGACAAAAGGAGAGAAAAATCCGAAAATTATTCTCTTGTTATTTCTGTGAGAAAAATGAAGAACGAATACTAGCATATATCATTCTTTATCCGTTCAAAGGGGTTGTTCGTGTGGATATCGGTAGAGGATGAAGCGAAGTGCAGCATCTTTGTGATTCAAGTTGAAACCGTGGTTTGTTTGGAGAATCGGTTTGTTTGGAGAATCGGTTTGCTTGGATAATCGGTTCGTTTGGAGATCGCTTGGAGATAGGTTTGTGAGACCGGTTAGGCGAAACATACAAATGATCGGTTTGAAAACCGGTTTGGAATCGGGCAAAGAAAAGCGTCAACCAAATTTACTTTCGATCATCACGGATTAAGCGTAATCCGAAGGTACAAAGTTATGAACTTTTCTTTGATTTAATTGTAATTCACGGATCCTTCTTTTGGGTTTCGAATTCGATTTTGTTTCGTTTTTGTTTTTCCGCTGCGTTATGAACGGTAGAAACCCAACAGTGGTATCAGAGCCAAGTGAATTTTAATTAAATTAAGATGGATAAACCATTTTCGAAATATTTCTTTTGATTTTGAGGCGCTATTTTTCAATTGTTGAATTTTCGTGATGAACGGTTGCGATTTCATGAAAGGATGCGACTTCATGAAAGGGTGCATGTGATGTATCTTGATCATGAACGGTTGCGATTTCATGAAAGGATGCGACTTCATGAAAGGGTACATGTGATGTATCTTGATCATGAAAGGTTGCAACTTGATTGAAAGGATGCGACTTCATGAAAGGGTGCATATGATGTATCTTGATCATGAAAGGTTGCGACTTGATTGAAAGGATGCGACTTCATGAAAGGGTGCATGTGATGTATCTTGATCATGAAAGGGTGCGACTTGATTGAAAGGGTGCCTTGGGTATGTCATGAAGGGATGCATGTGATGTATCATAACCTTTGGATGGGTGTCTAAATTTTATGGAAAGGTGTGAAACTACGTATATGATACACTAAATAAATTTCGAAAAGATGTATTCAACACATCAAGTTTTTTAAAGAAATTTTGAGTTTCGGCACTATATAAAATAAAATTTCTTCAGGGGCGCTAGCCCTTGAAACCCTGTGGGAGCCCCGTTTTTCGGGGCCACGCCCCGAACCCCGCACTCACGCATAGATTAATTGTAGATCCCGAATTTCATATTTGTAACGCCTTATACATATTTCGTAAAATGGTTTAAAGTACAACATAATGCATATAACATGGCCTATTAGATATGTGATGAATGGTTGTGATTTATGTGTGATGATGTGATATATGTAATATATGTATGTATGTAAAAACTGGCATGGTTCCATTCTTGGTTGATGTGATGTAATTTATTTTGATGGTTAATTGTGACGGGCATGGTTCCGTTCATTTTATATATAATATAACTACCACGATCATACGCATCCTGGAGATGAAAGAGTTCACCGTCCGCCTCATACACATCATGGAGATGAAAGAGGTCACCGTCCACCTCATACACATCATGGAGATAAAGGAGTTCACCGTCCACCTCATACACATCATGGAGATGAAGGAGTTCATCAATGCCTTGTGGTTGAATGTATCTTAGGAAATGATCTTAATGATTGGCTCATTTAGATCATCAAGGCTATGTTATATCATATTATATTTATTTTATCTATGCATGTGATGTTCTGTGATGAAATACATGATAAAATAAAACAACTAAAACAAAAAAAGGTTAAACATAACAATCCCTCATATAATATTGAATCATAGAAATGCCTCCCATGTATCTATACTTATCATCCCTTCGATCATGCAAAATTTGGGTATGCCAAAGCATAGTGAATTAGCATAATCTTAAGGTGATAAGAAGCGAGAAATGGTGATTCTCGATATTTAGACATGGTTAGATTCAACTGAACTATCAAGTCAGACTTGGGTTCGGGGCATATGATAGGATGCATATGCCGAGCATATGATGCTCATCCTATGGATTAATCAAGAGTTGTATGAGATACAATTGGAAATGTTCCTACCTAAATAATTAGGTTCTAGGCGATGAGCCAAAGCTCACTTGGAACTTGATGAAATATGGATCTTGGCCCACTATGAAATTTAAAGTTAAAATTTCCGAATCAATACATTTGAGGGTTATTGGTTTGAATAAAATAGTGTGAGTTAAAATTATATTAAAATATCTCAAATCACATATTAATATAAACCTTCATTTAATTATGTGTAGAAAATGGCAACAAACAACACATCAACTTTAACATTGCGATCCGTCCTTGAGAAGGATAAGCTCAATGGGAAAAACTTCCTCGACTCGCATCAAAATTTGAGAATTGTTCTCAAACAAAAAAGGAAGAACTATGTCCTTGAAAGGCCATTCCTTACCAGCCCGCTAATGATGCTGATCAAGAAGTAAGAGACAATTATGCCAAGCATACAAGCGACTCTAATGATGGGACATATCTCATGTTAGCCACCATGTATGCCGATCTTCAAAAGCAGTTTGAAAATTTATAGGTATTTCCAATGTTGGCACAGCTCAAGGAAATGTTCCAAGAACAAGCTAGAAATGAGAGGTATAATGCATATTGTGCATTAGCAAGTTGTAAGATGTGGTTCCCAACTCCTCGGTGAGTGCTCATATTCTGAAAATGAAGGGGTACCTTGATCAACTTGAGAAACTAGGGGGCAAAGGTTGTCAATGAGATGGCTACCGATTTGATCCTTAGGTCTCTTCCTCCGAATTTCAAGCCATTTATAATGAACTATAATATGCATAACATGGACAAGAGTCTCACGAAGTTGCACGTCATGTTGAAGAACTTCGAGGGGACTACGAAGGCAAATATTGTCAACAATGTTCTCTTGGTTCATAAAGGCAAGGGTTAGAAGAGAAAAATCAAGGGCAAAGTCAAGGGAAAAGGTAAGGGTAAGGTGTTGTCCGAACCTAAGATCAAGAAACCCAAGGAGGGTGTTAGTTTCTTCTGCAACAAACCAGGCCATTGGAAAAGAAATTGTCAGTCCTACTTGGAGGATCTAAAGAAGAAGAAGAAGAGTAGTGAGACTACTACTTCAGGTATTAATGTAATTGAAATCAATTTATCTACTTCCTCATCTTGGGTATTAGATACCGGATGCGGTACTCACATTTGTAATAATGTGCAGGGCCTGCAAAGGAGTAGAAGATTAGCGAAAGGTGAAATTGACCTCCGGGTGGGAAATGGAGCAAGAGTTGCTGCATTAGCCGTGGGCATCTATTTATTATCTTTACCTTCGAGACTTGTAATAAATTTAAATAATTGCTACTATGTACCTGCTGTGAACAAGAATATTGTATCTGTGTCGAGATTGGTTTTGGATGGTTTTAAGTTTGTTATTGAGAATAATAACTTTACCATAAGTAAAGAAAATCTTTTCTATGCGAATGGTCAATTAGAAAATGGTCTTTATGTTTTAAATCTTGATCACGAACATTACAAGTCTATCTATAGCATTAATACAAAGAGATTTACATCTAATGATTTGAATCCGACATATTTTTGGCATTGTCGTTTAGGACACATAAATAAGAAACGCATTTCTAAACTCCACCAATATGGACTTTTAGACTCATTTGATTTAGAATCATTTGAGACGTGCGCATCTTGTTTATTAGGTAAGATGACAAAGGCTCCTTTCACAAAGAGAGGTGAGAGGGCAAGTGAGTTATCGGATCTCATACATACAGATGTATGCGGACCAATGAGCACACCAGCTAGAGGTGATTTTCGATACTTCATTATTTTTACTGATGACTTAAGTAGATATGGATATGTTTACTTAAAGAAACATAAATCCGAATCTTTTGAATTGTTCAAAATTTTCAAGAGTGAAGTAGAAAACTAGCTAGGTAAGAAAATAAAAGCACTTCAATCAGATCGAGGTGGCGAATATTTAAGCCTAGAGTTTGATGATCATCTTAAAGATTGTGGAATAGTTTCACAACTTACTCCTCCTGGAACATCTCAATGGAATGGTGTCTCGGAAAGGAGAAATCGAACTTTATTAGATATGGTTCGGTCTACGATGAGTCAAACAGATCTTCCGATATCCTTTTGGGGTTATGCCATTAAGACTGTTGCGTTCATACTAAACAAAATTCCATCAAAAGCTATTCAAAAGACTTTATATGAGATATGGACTGGGAGGAGTCCCACATTGTCTTTTCTAAAGATTTACGGTTGTGAAGCTTATGTGAAGCGTCAAATTTCTAACAAGTTAACACCGAAATCTGATAAATGCTTATTTGTGGGATATCCTAAAGAAACTAAAGGATATTACTTTTATAACCCATCCGAGAACAAAGTGTTTGTTGCTCGAAATGGTATCTTTTTGGAAAGAGAATTTATTTCTAAAGGAACTAGTGGGAATAAAGTACACCTTGAAGAAATTCAAGATCCACTAATTAGCAATGAACAGCCATTGGAAGATCCACTAGTCTCTTTAAGAGTTGACGAGTCTGGTCTTGAAACACAAGATGTTCCTCGTAGATCTGGTAGAGTTCGTCATGAGCCCGAGAGATATGGATTTCTCGTGACTGATGATAAAAATGTGGCGCTCAGAGATGATGAACCCACATCTTACCAAGAAGCTATGAAGGATCCTGATTTTCATAAATGGTTAGAAGCCATGAAAACTGAGATGCAGTCCATGTATGATAATCAAGTTTGGAACTTAATTGATTCACCTGAAGGTTCTAAGACCATTGGGTGTAAATGGGTTTTCAAAAGGAAAACTGACATGGACGGAAATGTGCATACCTATAAAGCGAGACTTGTTGCGAAAGGTTTCTGACAAGCTCATGGTATAGACTATGACGAAACTTTCTCACCAGTTCTCATGCTTAAATCGATTAGAATTCTGCTTGTCATAGCTGCATATTATGACTATGAGATATGGCAAATGGATGTCAAAACAGCTTTTCTTAATGGAAATTTACTCGAGGATGTGTATATGACACAACCCGAGGGTTTTGTAGATCCTAAGAATTCTGATAAGTTTTGCAAATTGCAGTGATCCATTTATGGATTAAAGCAAGCATCTCGGAGTTGGAATCTTCATTTTGATGAAGTAATCAAAGGTTTTGGTTTTATCAAAAATGAAGATGAACCTTGTGTTTACAGGAGGGTTAGTGGGAGCGCAATAGTTTTTCTAGTACTTTATATAGATGATATATTACTCATTGGAAATGACATTCCGACTTTAACAAATGTTAAGACATTTTTAGGAAAGTTTTTTGCAATGAAGGACCTAGGAGATGCCGCTTATATACTCGGCATTAAGATCTATAGAGATAGATCTAAAAGGCTCATAGGTCTAAGTCAAAGTACCTATATTGACAAAGTGTTGACACGATTTCGAATGGATGATTCGAAAAGAGGTTTCATACCAATATCACATGGCATAAAATTGAGTAAGGCTCAACGTCCTGCTAATCATGAAGAACGAAATCGTGTGAATAAAATTCTGTATGCTTCGGCTATTGGATCTATCATGTATGCCATGCTTTGTACTAGACCAGATGTATCATATGCATTAAGTGCAACTAGCAGATATCAATATGATCCCGGTGAAAGTCACTGGACAACAATCAAGAATATTCTGAAGTACTTGAGAAGAACTAAAGATTCATTCTTGGTTTATGGAGGATTTGAAAGTGAGCTAGTTGTAACAGGTTACACGGACTCAAGCTTTCAAACCGACAATGATGATTTTAGATCGCAATCTGGTTATGTGTTTTGTTTGAATGGAGGTGCAATAAGTTGGAAAAGTTTCAAACAGGACACTGTAGCGGATTCTACGACAGAAGCGCGGTACATAGCAGCTAAGGAAGCAGTTTGGATGAAGAAGTTCAATGAAGAACTGGGTGTGATTCCTAGTATCGCAAATCATGTAGATCTTTATTGTGACAACAATTGGACAATCGCGCAGGCAAAGGAACCAAGATCGCATCAGAGAACCAAACACATACTTCGACGTTTCCATTTGATCAGGGAGATCATTGCGAGAGGAGATATTAAAATATGCAGAGTTGATGGTGATGATAATGTTGCCGATCCGTTGACTAAACCACTTTCTCAAGCAAAGCATGAGGGTCATGCTAGGTCGATGGGTATTAGATACTTGTTAGATTCGGCCTAGTGCAAGTGAGAGATTATTAGTAGTATGCTCTAGGCCAATATATTTGAGACCTAGATGTATGGATTCTTTATATCATCAAAGTATGCGATTTTGATAGTAAAACTATAAAGTATTATGAATGATATTCTAAACCGTCCCTGATCATTCATAGGATGTTTATGAGACAAACATACTTTATGATAAGCTATAAATGGACATCAGTATATTAGTTGACTGATGGTCACGTTTTACTGATCATGAATAAGAGTTATTAAGTCATTAAACATAAGTATATGTTAGAGACCATATACTTGATTGACCCACCGTGAGAATACTACATGGTTCGTGTCATTAGTTATTCTCAGTAAAGAATGTATCTGTAATCCTTAGACTTGAGATTATCTCAGTTTCCTACATGAGAAATTTTATACTTTAATATAATCTAACATCGTCTTTAACCGGGCGATCATAAAGATTATAATTAGGTATATAATGAATTATGCGGAGGAAAGAGTTTAATTAAGATAGGACTTGTTCCTCTCATAAATTGAGAGAGATATCTTTAGGCTTCTTAATGATTTGATTGGAGAAACGCACGGCCGTGCTCGAGTGAATTAATAAGGAGTGTTGCGTATATGGTTGACAAATAAATTCGGTGTCAAGAAATATTTATCGAACAACGTAAGGTTGACACATACCATGCCTTATGGACGATATAGATATCGTGTAACAAAGGGATACAATGCATGAACATAAATTAGGATTGATCAAATCATCCATACTTGCTTAATTTGGGTAATCATGATGTCTTGCTAGAGGCCGCTCATGATTTATAATCCGTTGTGATTATTGCCAACATTAAGTAAACCTACAGGATCACACACAAAGAACAACTATTGAGACGTACACAGAAAAATCATAACTTATGTGATAAGTTGTATGAAGAGCTACATAGTCAAGTGACACATCCAATCCTACATCTTATATGATAAGGTGTGTTCCATATATGGTTACATAGTTACCATGTACATAGGATATGAAACTAATGGACTATATAGGCACAAGAGACACCCCAAAATGATTGATGAAGGCATATTATTTTCGTCCAACTTTTGTGAGACAAAAGGAGAGAAAAATCCGAAAATTATTCTCTTGTTATTTCTGTGAGAAAAATGAAGAACGAATACTAGCATATATTGTTCTTTATCCGTTCAAAGGGGATGTTCATGTGGATACCAGTAGAGTACGAAGCGAAGTGCGGCGTCTTTGTGATTCGAGTTGAAACCGCGGTTTGTTTGGAGAATCGGTTTGTTTGGAGAATCGGTTCGTTTGGAGATCGGTTTGTGAGACTGGTTAGGCAAAACATACAAAGGATCGGTTTGAAAACCGGTTTGGAATCGGGCAAAGAAAAGCGTCAACCAAATTAGCTTTCGATCATCACGGATTAAGCATAATCCGAAGGTATAAAGTTATGAATTTTTCTTTGATTTAATTGTGATTCACAGATCCTTCTTTTGGGTTTTGAATTCGATTTTGTTTCATTTTTGTTTTTCGGCTGCGTTATGAACGGTAGAAACCCAACACATATGCACGGCCTCGATCAGATTTCCATTTAGAAAAGTTGTTTTGATATCCATTTGCCATATTTCATAGTCATACTATACTGCTATGGCTAATAAAATTCTGATGGATTTAAGCATAGTTACAGGTGAGAAAGTTTCGTGACAGTCAATACCATGAACTTGTTTGAAACCTTTCGCCATAAGTCGTGCTTTGTAGTTTTGTACCTTTCCATCCACGTCAATCTTCTTCTTGAAGACCCACTTACATCCAATGGTCTTCAAGCCTTCGGATAGATCAATCAAATTCCAAACTTGATTTTCTTGCATGGATTGCATCTCGGCTCTCATGGCCTCTAACCATTTCTGAGAGTCAGAACTCTTCATAGCATCTTGATAGAACGTGGTTTCATCATCTATGAATGTCACATCATCATCATTAGACACGAGAAATCTGTATCTTTTGGGATCATGACGAATCCTACTAAATCTACGTTGAGTCTGTTGTGTTTCAAGCTCGCAAATTTTTTGAGAGCTTGTTTGGTCTTCCGTCACAGGTTCTATAACTGTAGGTGAGTCTCGAATTTCTTCGAGTTGTACTTTACTCTCACTGCTTCTCATGAACACAAATTCCCTTTCTAAGAAAGCACCATTGCGGGCAACAAACACTTTATTTTTCGATGGATTGTAAAAGTAATATCCTCTTGTCTCTTTAGGATATCCCACGAACATACACTTATCAGATTTGGGTCCGAGCTTATTAGAAGCTTGACGTTTGACATAAGCCTCACATCCCCAAATCTTAAGAAAAGATAACTTGGGACTATTTCCCGTCCATATCTCATATGGTGTCTTTTGAACCGCCTTTGATGGAATCTTGTTCAGTATGAATGTAGTTGTCTCAGGAGCATAACCCCAGAGAGACGTTGAAAGATTCGATTGACTCATCATCGATCGAAGCATATCCAATAAGGTTCGATTCCTCCTTTCGGGCACTCCATTCCACTAAGGAGTTCCTGGAGGAGTCAGTTGTGAAACTATTCCACATTCTCTGAGATGATCTTCAAATTCCTGATTCAGATATTTGCTTCCTCGATCAGATTGAAGTGCTTTAATCTTCTTGCCAAGTTGATTTTGTACTTCATTCTTAAATTCTTTGAACACTTCAAATGATTCAAACTTATACTTCATTAGGTAGACATAACCATATCTATTGAAGTCGTCCGTGAAAGTTATGAAATACCGATATCCACCTCTAGCCGGCGTACTCATTGGTCCACATAAATCAGTATGTATGAGTCATAATAAGTCATTCACCATTTCACCAACTTTTGTGAATGATTTCTTAGTCATCTTTCCAAGTAAACAAGACTCGCATTGATAAGAGGTATTTTTGCAGTCGTTTTACACTTACTAAAAAAATTGCAACCCTAAACTTAACTACAATAAAGTAGACAGTGAAAGTAGGGGTCGAACCACAGAGAGCTATTTAGACTAAACCAGGTGAAAAGATTACTTCTTGAATGGACTCAATAAAATAGAAAACTAAAATAAAGAGAAACCAAGACCGTAAATAAAACCAAACACAAGACCTAAAACAAGATACACAATTGGGGGGTTGTTGATTGGTTGATTGCAACAAAATGAAAGTAACAAGTAAAGAGGAAACTTAGAGTAAAAATCAAGAGATGTGGTGGTTTTATGAATTGAGGCATAGTTTCGTGTAGTGAATTTGTGTGTAACTTTGTCCTTGATTATAATAATGAATTGGAATTAATCTCTTAAGTGCAGTTGATGAGCTCTAATTGATAAATAACTCAAACAAAAAGATAGGGTTTTAGTTTAGATGAGCTCGTAAATAAAAACACTAACCTACTTGAATATCATAACCAATTCAATAAAAATCATTAGTTATTTAAACAAATCAAAACCTCCTAAACAATGAGCTTGTTCAGAACTATTTAGATCGTTGTGAGTTATTTGCACTTGGCTATTATTCAAATTCTAATGGATGCTATTGAGCAAAGCAACCATAGGAATTTTGTGGCCCTTATTAATTACTATTGAATATAGAATTGACCGAAATAAACTAGCATGAAAGATAATAAGTAAATGAAAACAGAATAATAACCGTTCAAATAAAATTCATTATTAATGGTCTCAAAAGTTACAACACAAAAACATAAACGCTAACTATGCCTCGAAGGGCTTACTCGAAATACATGAAAAAGAAAGAAAATAAAATAATGATAGAACCCATTAATGAAGCGCGGATGGAAGAATAAAGCTTGCTTGACTTGCCCAACTCCAAAGACCCATGCAAAGAGTGTGAATGAGCATGGCAAAAACATGAAGAGTGAATGCAAAGTGCATGATAGATCTGTCCAGAAGATGGTCAATTTGATACATGTAGACTTCGGAATTGGGCTCTGGTTATATGAAATGAATTGTGGGCTTTGTTCTCTTCTTTCCAATGGTATATTGTTTGCATATAGAGATGTCCCAGATTGTGAGTTATGGACGAAATACTAAGCTTGTATCGGCAGGTCCGAGTCTTGATTATTATCTCCATCTTGTGCTCCAACATCTTTTCTCCGAGCTATGCTCCATCCAAATTGCACCTGAAATCACACAAATATCTCTTATAACTATCCAAAGCTAGACTAGAAATAGAAATAATATTTATACACATAGCAGGTACAAAATAACAATTATTAAGTACTAATACAAGTCCACCAGGCAAAGTCAATAAATAAGTTCCTACAGCTAATGCATCAACTCTTGCTTCATTTCCCACACGTAGGTCGACTACGCCCTTAGCTAATCTTCTACTCCTTTGTATTCCCTGCACATCATTACAAATGTGAGTACCACATCCAGTATCCAATACCCAAGATTTAGGAGTAAGTAAATTAGTTTCAATAACAAAAATACCTTAAGCGGTAGTCACACTACCCTTCTTGATTTCGTCCTGATAGAGTTTGCAGTTTCTCTTCCGGCCAACCTGGTTGCAATGGAAGCAAACTCCATCCTTGTCTTTCGTGATCTTAGGTGTAGGCAACACCTTGCCTTTATCCTTGGTCTTGTTCCCGGTCTTCTTACCCTTCTTCTTGTGAACCATTAAGACGTCTTTGACAATATTTGTCTTCATGTCCTTCAGTACGTTCTTAAGCATCCCATGCAACTCGGTGATGGATTTCTTCATCTGATGCATATTATAGTTCATGATGAATTGCTTAAAACTAGGAGGCAATGACCCGAGAATTATGTCAACAACCAATTCTCTGGGCATAGCTGAATCAAGCATCTCCAATTGATCAAGATAGATCTTCATCTTGAGTACATGAGCACTCACAGATGAACCTTCAACTATCTTCGTATCAGTCAGAAAGACGGTCGCTTTGTAGTGCTCAACTCTAGCATGCTCTTCGAATATTTCTTTGAGAGTTACGATCATATCGTAAGCACCCATGTCATCCAGTTACTTCTGAAGCTCGGAGGTCATGGCCGCTAGCATGAGACAAGATATCTGTGTGTCGTCTTTGACGTATTTAGCATACGCGTCTCGGGCAACCCTCGCGGCTCCCTGTTCTGGTTCTTCTGGGTAAGCCTCTTCAATGACATACAATTTATTGTCAGCCTTGAGAACAATTCTCAGGTTTCTAAACTAGTTAAGGAAGTTAGACCCATTGAGCTTATCCTTCTCAAGGATAGATTGCAAATTCAACCCAGTTGAATTGTTATTGTTTGCCATTATTCTACAAGTTAAAATGTAAAGTGCCATTATTATTTATTCATTGGGGTTATTTTATTTTTGGTGTTTCTTATATTGTACTCCCACTATTTTCTTCAAATCAACCACTTTCAGTAGTATTGATTCGGAATCTTCAATTAAATGAAGTTTCATAGTGAGTCAAGATCCGTATTTTATTGAGCAATAAGTGACTCCGGCGCAACCCTTAATGCTTAACTATTTAGATAAGAACACTTTCCAATTGCATCCTATGCAACTCTTTCCTTTTATGGAATGAGTATCTTATACTCGGTGTATTATCCCATCTTGTTCCCTGAGCCCAAGTCCGACTTGCTTGCTCAGTTGTATGAGTATCGGCAAAGCAGTTTCTAGCACACTCAGCTCAAGCATGACCTGTGCTAGTCACTACTTCCCGCGTGCCCCTTTCAACAGACAATCCCCCACACGCCCAGCTCCGGCATGAATCATGTGGAAAACTGTCTGTGTACTGAGGGTTAGAGTATGGGAGGCACTTCATTACTTAATATTATGAAGGATTTTGTATTAGATTTATAAATATAAACATCACAGTAACAAGATAAATATAGTATGAGCCTATTCCTCACGAGCGATCATGAGGTTCTAAATCCTAGATCTATCTCTAGATTGCAGGTGAAACTTCAATGAACCCTTCGTTGTGTGTGTGCGAAGATACAATGCAATCTTCCGAAGATTGCGCCAAGATCCTCGTCTCGTCTTGATATAATATCTTTCCTAACTATCATATTGCTAGAAAAAGTAATTTACAATTTTGGACAATTCACTGGTTGCCATAATTATAACTTTGGACAACTCACAGGTTACCATAGATATTAAATAAAATACAAGCATTCACACATAAGATTACATCACGGAACAATCACAGATCTTAGGCTCATACCATATTTATATAAGAATTAAATTCCTTGTATAACAATAATTATGGTGTCTTGCAAAATCATTCTTATTCCGTTGGGAACGGACTATTCCGTTCTCAATGGAATAATGCTAAATAATTTTGGCAAAAATTCCAGCATATTCCTTTCTGAACGGAACTATTACGTTCGGAACGGAATAACGCTGACTTTTCAGTTTCCTTTAATTTTAATTATGTTTCCAAAACAGATTCCGAAAAACTATTTTTTTGAAACTCTATAAAATCATAATATCCAATATTATATTCCTAGAAACTATTTTCATGATGTTTTGAAATAATATTTTCAAAACCCTAACATTTATTATACTAGAATTTACTAAATTTTAAAATTATAACCGACGATTATTTCCTTAACGAACACTCTGATACCACTGTTGGGGAATCCATAGCCATGTACGTTACATGTGCAGCTAAACCTATAGATTCAACCTGCCCTAGGATCATCGTTAAGGGAATAAAAGTACAAGATTAACCATTAAAATTTATACCTCGGATCTTCCTGATACGCGAGACGAACAACGGATGTAGGTCTGAACTTTTCTTGACTTGCAACCTCCTCCTTCCTGAAGCTCGACTCCGCGAACCTCCTTGCTTCTCCTAGGGATGAAGATCGATCGCTCGCAAGTTCTCAAGTTAGAGAACCTCTACTCGTATCCACGCGAACTTCAGATGCACAGAATAACCGGAATCGGCTAGACGAGTCCGGAAATACTTTCCGAAAATAACTCAAAACTCTCTCTCTCTCTCTCTCTCTCTCTCTCTCTCTCTCTCTCTATTTTTGTGTATGTCGGCTTCTAAAGCTTGAGAATTGTGTCTATAATAGAGAGGCACTGCCCTTCTATTTCTGATGGTGTTATATTTGTGACCTAGGTTGACGGATTGAATTAACAAATATTATAATTATTCTAATATATTTCATATAAGATGTGCATATAGGTTATTTTAATATAACTAAAATAGACCATGAATATGCAATTCAGTTTCATGTCATCAAAGTGTGTGACTTTGATAGTAAAACTATAAAGTATTATGAATGCTATTCTAAATCGTCTCTGGTCATTTATGAGATATTTGTGGAGACAAATATACTTGCGAAGACAAATAAATATATATTTGTAGACAAGCTATAAATGTACGCCAGCATGTTAGTTGACTGATCATCATGTTTTACTGATCATGAATAAAGAGTTATCAAGTCATTAATGTAGGTGTATATTAGAGACCATATACTAGACTAACCCGCCATAAGAACGCTACATGTTTTACGTCATTAGTGATTCTTGTAACTAACCCGCCATAAGAATGCTACATGTTTTACGTCATTAGTGATTCTTGTAACATAAAGTATTTATGGTCCTTTGACCTGAGATTGTCTCGATTCGCAACATGAGTAATTTTATACTTTAATATAATCTAACACTGCCTTTAATCGGGTGGTCATAATGGTTATGATTAGGTATATAATGAACCATGTAGAGGGATTAGTGCAATCAAGACGGGATTTGTTCCTCATAAACGAGAGAGATATCTTTAAGCCTTTTGGTGAATTGAACTGAAGAAATGTACGGCCATACTCAAATGAATTAATAAGAGTTATTAATGTCATTTGTTCTTGTTTAGTTTAATTCGGAATCAAGAAATATTAATTCGATTAATATAAGGATGACGTATTACATGCCTTACGATCGATATAGATATCGCGTGATAAGGGACTAAATATGTAATTGTTGATTACGTAAATCGGATCACCGATATTCACTTAAATTGGGTAGTCATGATGACTTGCTAGAGTCCGCTCATAATTTATAAACTGTCAAGTCTATTGCCAACATTAAGTGAACCTACAGGGTCACACACAAAAAACAAACTGAAACGGGCGCAGAAAATCTTAGCGACTTATATGATGAGTTGCATAAGAATGTCACAAAAGATATTGTCATCTTATGTGATAAGATGTGATATATATGTATATAAAGACTATGAGCACAAAAGATCATGTAATCTAGTTGAGTCTAGATGATGACATGTGAATAATGATGAGTGATGTCATACACATCTTTTAGCGTGAAGAGACATAACTCTTCACCTCGATATAAGGATATAGAGGGCTCCAAAATTCAGTACTACACATCATTCTCTCTCTCAATATTTCACATTCTCTTTTGTGAGACAAAAGAGAGAAAATAGTATCCTTTCTAATTTGTACGACAAAATTATGAAAGGATGTTTTCTTTTTGTATAACAAAAATGAAAGAGTGCGATTATATGAGAAGAATTATACATCTTTTGTGAGATAAAATAAGAAGAAGAAAATGGATTTTCTTGTGTAAGAGGAGAATAAGTTATTAGCATATATATTGTTCTTCTTCCCGTTTTGAGAATGTTCGTGCGGATACCAGTAGAGGCGTTCGTACTTTTGGCGCTTGTGATCTATTCGGCCTAAGAAGATGAGAACGGGTTGTTGAGAGTTGGTGGAGACCGGTTGTGTGTGTGGTAGAGGACTTCCGCACGATCCGACCTAAACGGCCTAGACAGGCGGAAAATCAGTTAGGATGGTAACCGGTTTAGAGGTGCTTGGACAACACGCATCGTTTAAGCGTTACGGGTTAAGCGTCATCCGAAAGGCATCTTTAAGTTTTACTTCTTTAATTTAACTGATACGCACGGATCCTCGGATTGGTTTTGGATGAAATTTTTATTTTTTTGCTACGTTATGCACGTCCGAAACCCAACAGTGGTATCAAAGCGACGTGCGTGTTTCGATTAAATTAAGATGGTATATATGCGATATATACTATTTATATACCATTTATAATTTAGATTTATAATTATAAAACTTGCATATTGAGTATTTAAGTATTAAATATTCTTAAACGAAAAGATGCAAATGTATTTTAATTGAAATGATGACTTTTGGATAAAAAGGCATCTTTTATTTCTAAGATAAAACCGTGCCATATAGAACCGTGTCATATGTGTCATGAGAAAGTCTCATGATTTATGGCCAAATTGATATACAACTTTTGGCAGTATACATGGCGGTGCCATTTTGCAATGAAGATTTATAATCTTATTTGGTCAAACCCATTAAGCAAAGTATTAAAAATCATATGGTTGGTGCACGTGACATATATTGACCATATTTTATGGTTAATATGGTCTAATTATATTTGATATTCATATCGTGTATTTTGTTTGATGCATGAACCTGACTTCACGAAATATAGTTACGACTATGATTAAATGATGCAATGAATGAATGTGATCCAAAAGTTATTTTCGAGAGTTATGTCTTAGAGATACGACCAAAGGATATGATTCAAAGGTTGCATTCAAAAGTTGAGTTCAAAAATTATGATCAAAGAATATGATCCAAGAATTGCATCCAAAGAATCCAACCAAAGAATATATGACCAAAAGATGTGATCCAAAAGTTATGTCCAAGAGATGTGATCAAAAGATGCGATGAATTGATGTGATCTAGAAGTTGTGTCCAAAAGATGCCGCCAAGGGATACGATCCAAAGGTTGAGTCCAAAAGTTGCAACCAAAAATGCGATCCAAATGTCACATCCGAGAGATGCGTCAAAAGTTTGTGTCTAAAGAGTTGCGGCCAATGGGTGCGACTAAAGGTTGCGACCAAAAGGTCCGACTAACGGGTGCAATCAAAGGGTGTGACAAATGGATATGATCCAAATGTCACGTCCAATAGGTTGCGACTAACAATTGCGACCAAGAGGTGTGACCAACGGGTGTAATCAACATGCGTGACCAAGAGGTATGACCGAAAAGGTGCAATCGCAAAAGTTGCAACCTCTTGAATAGTTGTGTCTTCATGAAAGGGTGTATACAGTGAATTGAATTCTTGAAATGGTGCATGGGATGTATTGTTTCATGAAAATTTGCATGTGATGCGTTAAATTCATGAAATGATGCATCTAATGCACTAATGTGTAGAAAAATATGTGTTGACCGTGTTGACCATGCTGACAGTTGACGTTGACCCACTGTGTTGACTGTATTAACTGTTAATTTTTGAAAGTTGACTACACTAAATTTATTCCTAGACCGTTGACCATTGACTTAGTCAAACATTGACCAAGACATGGTCAAACGTTGACCGTTGACCGATCCAAATGTTGACTAAGCGAAATATTAATTTTTGACTTGTCAAATGTTGACAATGACGACCGTGCCCCGAATTCGCATTTGTAAGATATATATATATATATATATATATATATATATATATATATATATATATATATATATATATATATATATATATATATATATATATATATATATATATTATAAATGGGTAAATAATCGAAACATAATATGATTATGTTTATATTTGATATATTTGTTGATATGTGTTGATATAATGAAAGAGTTAATTAGGCATAACACATACATCATGGAGATGAAGGAGTTCATCGTCCATCATGAATACATCATTAAGATGGCAAGTTCACTTTCAACAACACATCATGGCGATGAAAGAGTTCATTGATTTCTATACATAAGATAAGATTTCCATATACAATATAAGAAAAATCCATGGAGATGAAATATATATTAGAAAATCTTTATGTTAGTTCATAAAGATCAAGGCCATGATATATCATCGTTATTATCTTTATTCTATTATTACATGTGATGTTCTTTGAAGATTGCATAATAACATATACTATTAAATAAAATCTCTCATAACAATGTTAAGTCATGAAGTGCCTTCCATAAGTCTAAATCTCTCGATACTCTGATCGACTCTGCATAGGTCATACCAAAGCAGGGTATGTAGGGATAATCTTATGAGGAGAGAATGTGGGAAATGGGAGCCAACATAGGTCATGCCAAAGCTGAGTGTGTTAGGTACTATTTTGCTGATAATTAGACATGGTTTGACTTAACTGGGCTATCAAATCGGACTTGGGCTCGGGACATATGATAGGATATATACGTCGAGCATATGATATATACGGACTTGTTTAAAAGTTGTATGAAATACAATTAGAATTGTTCCTACCTAAATAAGTTAAGTTCTGGGTGATGAGCCAAAGCTAAGTTAGGATTTAATTGAAATATGGATCTTGTCTCACTATGAAACTTCAAGGATTGAAAGTTTCCGAATCAATTCGATTGAGGGTTATTGATTTGATTAAAAATAGTGGGAGCCATTATATGAAATATTTAAAGAATAATAGTCTTTGCATGTTATAGTATATCTATTTATGTCTCACGATAGGTCCTTGAAAAGGACAAATAGCATAAGTTGCTAATAATCGTTAACATGAACATGGACAAGTGTTGTCAATGATGTTCTCGTACTTAAAAGGAACGTAAAAGGTACTCCCAAAGATAAGGGTAAGATGTTGCCGGGTTTCGCCCTTAAATAAGAAGTTGGTATCTTTCACAATGAATGGTTCATGGAAAGAGACAATAGTCTCTCAAGAAGATATGAAAAGGGAAAAGAAGGGTAGTGTGACTACCGCTTCAAGTATTCTTGTTCTAGAAATTAACTTGTCTGTTTCACATCATGTGTATTAGATACACGATGTGAATCACACATTTGTGAAAATGTGCGACTAAGTTGTAAACTATTGAGTAAATATGATGTTAATATATGAGTGACAAATATAGCAAAAGTCGTTGCATTTTCTCAAGTAACTTATTTATTTACATTGTCTTTTTTAACTTATCGCCGGCATAAATAATTGTTATTTAATGTCGACAATAAATTTTGTATTATCTACGAGTTTATCTATGAATGGTTATTAATTTATTATTAAGAATAATAATTTCACCATTGACAAATGTCAATTTTCTTTGGAAATGTTCCAATAGAAAAATTACCTTATATGTTATATCGAACAAGATAATTATAAGTCCATCTATAACATTAATATTAAGAATTTAAATCTAGCATTGTATTTTGTCTAGTTAAATAAGATGAACATTTATTAAATCTATTAAGATGGATTTGCAAATTCATTTGATTTTGAATTATTTGAAACATATGTAACTTATTTATTAGACAAGATGACATATACATCTTTCACAAAGTAAGAGAAAACAAGTTACTTATTGGCTCTCATACATAGTGATGTATGTTCATCAATGAGTGAAGGTGCTAGAGAAAACTACTTCATCACTTTATTGAAACAATAAATTTGAATATTTTGAAAAGTTCAAAACTTACAAATAATGAAGTAGAGAATAAACTTAGTTTTGAAAAATCAAATTTCTTCGATGAGTTCGAGGAGTCGAGAACCAAGTGTTTGATGATCATGATAACGATATCGAACTTTATTAGATATAGTTCGATCATGATGAGTCAAACATATCTTCTATTTCTTTCGAGGTTAAGCTCTTATTGCGTTCATACTGGATATAATTTCATCTAAAGCGGTTATAAAAGCTCTTATATGGACTGGTAGGTATATCAGATTATCTTTTATTAAGATTTGAGGATATGATACTTATTTGAAGCATCATGCATCTAATCAGATTTGTGCTTATTGCGGAATATCCTAAGAAAATAAAAGGATGTTACTTCTATAATTAATAAGAGAACAAAATGTTTGTTACTCGAAAATTATATCTCTTTGGAAGTAGTATTTCCAAAAGAATTAGTGGGAGTAAATTTGAATAAGTTCAAATTCCATATAATATTGCAATTTTCTGATGGAAAATAATTCAAATTTTCAACTGGCTGTTGAGTCTATAATTAATCAACTAGACTCTCAAGAAGTTGAAGAGTCTAGGTATATAACATAAGTGTATTTATGTAGATCTATTAGAATTTATCATAGGCCCGAAAATATTAATTTTTCGCGACCGATGATAAGATATGGTATTCATAGATGATGAGCCACATTCCACTAATATACTATGATGAGTCAAGGCTCTAATGGTTAAAGACTTTGAAAATTGAGATGTAATCCATGTCAGACAATCAAGTTTGGAATTTGATTGATCCATCAGATGAAAATACGGTTTTAAAAGAAAGACCGACATGGATAATGTGCAAACATATAATGTATGATTTGTACTTAAGATAATCTCATAGTATAGATTATGATAATATTTTTCCAAGTCATCATGCTTATGTATTTCAGAATTTTGTTGGGCATGTGTTCATAATATGACTATGAAAGATGCAATGTGGATGTCAAGACATTGTTTCTTAATAGAAGCAGACGAAAGTATGTATATGATATAACTTTAGAGTTTTGTTGATCCTATAAATTTTGAAAAGAGTTTGCAAGTTGCATGAATTCATTTATGAATTAAAGCAAACATCTCTGGGTGAAAATTTATTATTTGATGAAATAACCAAACAGTTTGATTTTATCAAAAATTAAAGATAAATCTTATGTTGACAAGAAGTTCAGTGGGAGCATAATTACATGTGATATGAATTAAGTACAACTAGCACACATAAGTTTAATCCTAGTGAAAATCGCTAAATAATAATCAAGAGTATGATTATATACTTGAGAAGGGTAAAGTATTTTCGTAGATTATGGTGGACATAAAAATATGCAAAGTATTTGTATATGATAATGTTTGATAATCTGTTTAAGAAGCCAATCCCGCAAGTACATGATGGTGATCATGTTAGGTCAATGGGTATGTGATACCTTTTAGATCAACGAGTATGAGATATTTGGTTGATTTGACCTAGTGCAAGTGGGAAATTGATAGTGTTATGCCCTAGACCAAAGTATTTTTGTTCTACCGGTTCTTAATAATACCGTAATATCATTGTTATGGTTTCCAGTGCCTGTCTTAATATCTTTTTTTTTTTTTGAAGTAGTAGACGAGAGCCTACTAGAGAGCCTACTAAAGACTTTCATTAATAAAATAAAAAGGCGGTTACACGATTCTTGCCAAATTACATTCGATGTGTTTCAAAGGCTAAACTTGAAAACAAATAAAAATAACAACTCATGCCCTAAATCCCTAACTCCATTTTTTCAATATGGATTAGGCCATCGAGAGAACAACCTCATACCCGTGCAGATATCAGCCACATAGGTCCGTATCATTGAGGAAACATCCTCATAATAGTCTCGCACCAGTGTGAAAATAACCCCACAGTAAGCCCGTACCAGTGATGAAAGAACCTCACAAGAAGCCCGTACCGATGAGAAAACAACCTCACAATAAGCCCGTACCGATCTAACCAGGCCCGCAACTGGAGGCATCTCGTGCAGTTAACCCGACCCGTGAAGGCCTTAGGTTTATCGGCAACAGTCAGCCATCTCGACTAGCAAAGGTGTTGCGTAGCTTGGAAGAACTCCGGTCTATGCAGGGCAGCATGAGTGTTGCCTGGGCCTTTTAGGTTATGTGTTAACGGATCCGGGTCCGAAATTTGAAACATGGTTAATGTTGTTGTTGCTGTTCGACTTGCCTAATTATTCAACTCGATAGATTCGTCTATAACCTCGCCTTCTTCAATCGGTGTGATTTTGAGTTTCCTCTTAGTCCCTCTGCTCGAATTACCACTCACATTGCTTTTGTTGTTGCTATTGTTAATATTGCTTGCTAAATTGTCTGGTAAAGGGCAAGACCAGCCCCATGGTTTCCAAAACTGGGATTTTGTAAGAAGTCCCTTTCTGTGCACGATGAACAGAAGCTGTTGCTTAATGGATTTCAGGCCGTGTAAAACATCAGGACCTTGCAAAATCCACTTAATATCCATGACGAGCGATTCTTGAAGCAGTTTGCTCAAAATGTGGACCACCTCTGAGTAAAGCGAGGCCGTGTCCGGCTTCACGAGCAATCGCGAGAGGATTTCTTTCCCGAGAAAGAAATAAACCATGCTTAGATCTAACCGCCCCTCTGATCTCGAAGAGGCTCGTGCAAGTCTAGATCTGGTCGCCGTTCAGATCTTGTGGGTAGATGCTTAGAGGAGCTTGCGTTGAGAAGCAGAGGTGCTAAAGAGGACTTGCTTTGAGAGATGCTAAAATCAGAGACACAAGAGAAAAGGAGTCAGAAATCGGCATGAGAGTTCTAAAATGAGAGCCACAAGGTTAAGCTTGTAGCCATGAGAGGAGATGAACAAGAGGAGGGCCTAGGGGGGCAGCGCCGTTAGGGTTTCACCCCCTAGATCTGAAAATAGCCTCTAGGGTTTCTTCACTTGGGGATGTGTTTGGAGTTAGGGATGAAAGACTTGTTGGGTTTGGTCGGGCTCGTCTGTCTTAATCTTGTAGCGGGTGTAAAGGTAAACTGTATTAACAAGAGAGTTTAATACGGTTCTTAGATAAAACCATGTAAATGAGGGTATACGTACTCACGGGTTACAAACCGTGGATTTGAGCGTCAGTAATTTTGTATCTAATCGCGGTTCATGTTTCGTGTAAATAAAATTGTGAGAACAAACAGTTTTTGTTGTAGTGTTGGTTTTCTTTTAAATTTTAGCCCCAATCCAAGCTAAAATCATGTAACGCGAAGTATTATTACTATTAACATTATATAGTTCGCCTAATTTATTTCTCGTTATGATGGAAATTTAATTAATTTTTTGGTCTTTTGATATTTCAAGCAGTGCGATATAAATTCAGAAAAAGATGGAGTTTCAAATTGTATGGCACGGCTGTGATATTCCAAGCCAATGAAAACATGGCAAATCATCTTTATACATTCCTTGTTTATATTGTAACATATTATTATTGTGTGATAATCCCATAATAATATTTTGTTGTTTTAATAAATGATAAGGTCATTCACAGTTTCATTCATGCTAGTATCATATCATATGGTATGATACTATTGTGAAACTGTGAACGAACTTATCATATGACCATATGATATGTTACTAGCATGAAACTTATCAAAAAATTAATCCAAATTCTAATTCCAAATACTAATTTATTTTGAATTGCTTACCGGTGGCGGTATCACAGAAGAGATTGCCAGAGAATCGCCAAGCCAACTCTCTCTCTCACTCACTCTCTCTCTTTCTTTCTCTCTCTCGACTGATTTTTTTTTAGAAAATGACTTTTAGCAGAGAGAGAAAGAGATATGAAAGCTATATATATGGGTGTTTAATTTGAAATTTTTTGAAAAAAATGAGCGAAATTTTGACTGCTTACCAGTATTCTTTAAGGTTTCGTTTGCTTACCGGCGTTAATGTACACATGGCAATAATTGACAATGAAATTTTTTGAAAAAAAAAAGAAGCGGGATTTTCAATTTTTGAAAAAAATGATCAGGATTTCGACTACTTATCAGTTTTCATTACGGTTTCGATTGCTTACCAACGTTAATGGACTGTTACATGACGGTAATCGACCTTGAAAATTTTTGGAAAAAAAAAAAAAACGGGACATTTTTTGCAGGAAAGTACACTAACCTCTAAAAAAGGAAAAAAAAATCACTAAAGCCGGAAAACCGGTTTTTGGCCACTTACTAGTGGTATTGACTATTGACGTCATGGGGGGGGAGGGGGGTGAATATAGGGGATTAGTATATATACTCTTGCGAAATTTACAAATAACCCCCAAATTTTCTCAATATTACAAAAAAAACTCTATGTTTCCTAATTTACAAATAACCCCATGTGATTCATATTTTCTTTACAAAAAACCCCATACCATCAACTTTTACATCCAATGTGGGTTAACTTTTTAAAAATGACCATTTTACCTACAACATAATAATAACCATATTTTTTAATCTATTTTTAAATAATTTGCTTTCAATAAAAAATTATATTTCAATATTAAATTAAATAACTTTTATATTGAAAAATTTAATATAAATTTTAAATTTTTAGAAGAAAATTATTTGAAAGGAATTTTTCAAATAATTTTCTTTCAATAAACACAATAATTTAGATATCTTTTTAGTAATTCTAGTCACTTACAAATATTTTTTAGTAATTAATTAATATTTATGTTTCAGAAAAAAAATTCTCAAAAAATTGAATTTAGAAATTATTTTTAAGAAAAAAATAAATTTTTGAACTTTTTTTTGCTTCATAAACATATTTCTTTTTAAATTTAATGAAAATTATTTTTTACAAAAATAATATTTAAAAAATTCAAAATATTCTTTAAAATATTTTTCTAAAAAACTATTTTAGAAATAACAAATCTTCAAAATATTTTTCTCAAATTCTAAAAAATGATTTGTCATAAACTAATATTTTTTCTGAATAAAATTATGAAAAATATTATTTTGAAAATAATATTTTCTGTTTTATGAAAAAAAATATTTTCTAAAATTTTTTTTTTGGATAATATATTTTTAAGAAAATTATTTTTTTAAAAATATTTTTGTGAAAATTATTTTTCAAAAATATTTGTAAGAATAGTTTTTAAAAATAATTTTGTAAGAAAAATATTTATTGAAACAAAAAGTTAATTAATATTTAAGAAATAATATTCACGTGATTAATTAAACTACCTAAACTAAACGGTAGGGTTTCTTTGCAATTTCCAATAATGCAGGGGTATTTTGCAATTTAGGTATAATGTACGGGTATTTTTACAAATTTTTATTTTTATTGAAAAAATGTTATTTAAAAAAATCACTTCGAAATGATTTGTTTTCAAAATATTATAATATATATTAAAATTTTCAATATTTTTTTAAATTATATTGAATTATTTAATAAATAATCACATATATAAATTATTTAATTTATATTGAATTATATTTTATTGAAAGCAAATTATTTGAAAAATAAATGGAAAAATATGGTTATTTACATATTAAGGGTAAAATGATCATTGTCAAAAAGTTAACACACTTTGGATGGAAAATTTGATGGTAGGGAATTTTTTGTAAAAAAAATATCAATCCCAAGGGGTTATTTGTAAATCAGAAAATGTAGTACAGTTTTTGTAATATTAAGAAAAGTTAGGGGTTATTTGTAAATTTCTCTATACTCTCTTTATTCAGATTTTTCTAGAACATAATCAACTTCTATTATCTGACACTGACATGTGGACCCACACTTCTTTCTTACATTGTTACACGTCGCAGTAGAAAAGGTCCTCTTTGTCTCTATTCTTCTTCATCTTTATAATCTCTTTTCTGATCTTTCTTTCTCTTTGTATAAACCACAATACATATTCCCTCCATTAAATCATATTTTATATTACCAAAATCAATATGGTGGTGAAGAAGGCTAAAGTGGTAATTATAGGAGCAGGCATGGCCGGACTTACGGCGGCAAACCGTCTTTACACCTCATCGCCGGACCTCTTCGATCTGACGGTGGTTGAAGCCGGCAGCCGAATCGGAGGTAGAATCCTGACGGCTGATTTTGCCGGAGACAGGGTGGAGATGGGGGCCACGTGGATCCACGGTATTGGCGGCAGTCCTGTCCATGCTCTTGCGACTGAGCTCAACCTTCTAGAAGACTCGTCCTGTAACTGGGAGCGGATGGACGGGTTTCCCTCCGAGCCAGTGACTGTACCTGAAGGCGGGTTTACGGTGGACCGGGAGAAGATAGTTGATCCGGTATGTGATTTGTATCGGAAACTCATGGATGATGCCCGCTCCGGCGATGTCAATCCGGCGGAGGACTGTGAGGATCCTGGTGTAGGAGCTTATCTCCAGCGAGGACTTCGTGCGTACCAAGCCTCACGTACGGCCAGTACCGGTACAGGAGATGAGAGGTGGAGTGTAGAAGCTTTAGAAGAAGCCGTCTTCGCCATGAATGAGTGCACGGAGCGAATCTGCACCTCAGCTGACGATCTATCCACTCTGAATCTCTCAGCGGAGAGTGAGTACAGAGATTTTCCAGGAGACCAGATCACCATCGGTAAAGGTTACTCTCGTATCGTAGAGCATCTCGCTTCTACTTTACCGCCCGGTATCATCCGTCTCCGCCGGCAGCTCCGTCGCGTCGAGTGGATCTCCGACGGAAGCCAAAATCCTCATGGCGGTTCCGCACCGGTTCGCCTCCATTTCAGCGACGGTACAGTGGTGTCCGCCGATCATGCGGTTGTAACCGTCTCGCTTGGGGTATTAAAAGCAAGTGTTGGCAAAGAAACCAACAACGGAATCAGTTTTGATCCGCCCTTGCCGGACTTCAAGCGGGCGGCGATCCGCCGGCTTGGCTGGGGCGTCGTCAACAAGCTCTTCATGGAAATCGAAACAAAAACAGGAGCAAGTGAAGAAGAAGGCTTCCCGTTCCTACAACTGGTGTTTGATCAATCGACGGCCGAGCTCTCTTCCAACGGAAACGTGGCAAAGATCCCATGGTGGATCAGAAAGACTGAGTCTGTCTGCCCAATATACAAAAACTCACACGTGCTGCTCACGTGGCTCGCCGGAAAAGAAGCGGAACATCTCGAGTCACTGAATGACGAAGAAATAATTTCCGGGCTCCACAACACATTAGCTGTGTTCCTCGACGGAGCAGGATACGCTAAGCCTCACCTGTGGGACAACACGAGTTATCGGATTGTGGGTGTTAAAAGGAGTAAATGGGCGACAGACCCGTTATTTTTGGGTTCGTATAGCTACGTGGCAGTCGGGTCGAGCGGGGATGATCTGGATCGGATGGCGGAGCCGTTGCCACGTGGAGAGGGGGTGCCACGTTTGCAGGTGTTGTTTGCCGGAGAGGCGACGCATAGGAGGTTCTATTCTACGACTCATGGGGCGTATTATAGTGGGATTAGAGAGGCTGATAGACTTCTCAAATTTTACAATTGTTGTAACGAAAATTACTGATTGATGGTGATTATTTGGGGTATTTTTTTTTTTTTTTTGAGTATTTGAATTTTTGTGGGTGGGTGAAATGGTTTTATTTTTGGAGATTAATTGGTTACATGGAAGGTGAAATTTTTTTTGAGTTTTTTAGCATATTTGTAGCTGTTATATTTGAAGCAGTTCAAGCCCTAGATAAGGAGGCTAAAGAGAGATTACTATTTATTATTTAATGATGAAACCACGCTCAGAATAAAATTAAAGAGAAAAAACTTGAGAATTAGTTAATATCAGCGAGGAGAAATGACAATAACGCTATTCATGCATATGGATTAAACTAGGAGATAAAAATATCTCATAGTTTCATGCACTGGCATTCGAAAAAACAACAATTTTATAAATTGCATTAATTTCAACAATACGGTCATAAGTGATCCAAAAGAATTGGCGCTAGCTTTCACACAGTATTATCGAAACATCTTAGAATTGAGTAACATGAAGTTAGTCAGCTACATTTAAGTTTAGAAGGCCCACTAGGGAAAGCTGAAATTAAAGAGATGACTTTATTGCTACTCGGGTCCAGATGGGATCCCACCAGAATTCATTCAATCCAAATGAGAATTGATAAAGCATGATCTTGGTCGAAATTTTCAACAACAATAAATTAGACATTTAAAAAATTAACAAAGCGGCCATCACTTTAATCCCAAAAAAATGAATTCCATAGACATGAATGACTTTAGACCGAAAAACTTGGTCTTCGCACCCATTAAAATAATAACAAAAATACTAGCAAAGATTACCGGTTATTCCTAAACTAATTCATAAAAATCAAACCGCTTTAATAAAGAAACAGTTAATAGAAGATATTTTCTTGGCTGCTACAGAAATACCAAATTTCTATCATAAAAAAAATACCGGCTATAATGATTCAAAGTAGATTTAAAAAAAATATTTGAAAATATATCTAGGTAATTTATCTTACATCAACTACAAGCAGAGAGAATTTCCTAGGAATTGGATCATATGCATCCATAATCTTCTTATTTCATCAAGTTCCTCAAATCAATGGGCACATGAGTCATTTTTCTTCCATAAGAGGGGCCTTCGGCAATGGGATCCATTATTTAAACTTATGTTTTTACTTGTCGTGGATGTCCTTCAATGAATATTGAAGAATTTAATCCCAATTACGATGGCAATGGCAACACTGATGTCAACTACGTTACAATTCACAAATAACATCCTCATATTATGTGAGACACATGCAAATAATCTAAAAAAATTAATCTAAACCTGAAAATACTTTGGTATGATTTATGGCTTTAAAGTAAATAAGAATAATGTGAGGTTTTTCCGATCGCAATCCACAATGGTTTACATAATGCAATCAAATCCACATTGGGTTGAGAACAAAAATTTCCTACAAAATACCTTGGTTTCCCTTTCTCTTTTAAACGACCAACTAAACTATATTTTATGCCTTTGATAAACTCTTTTGTTCTCAGTTTGATAATGTTTAAAACAATTCCGATCTACTAATAATTCTTTGAGTATTATGAATAAATTCAGATAAACGCAATCTCACGACGGATTATGAAGATCTAATCAAGACAGATGCAATGATTTGTATTCAAAAAAGCCAGGAGACTTGAAGTTCTTGGATGAGTGCTCTCTTCGGTTTTATTTTGTAATTTGAGTTAATTTAATATTCACTAGAGAGTTTTTCCTACCTAGGTTTTATGTTATAGTTCTATTAGAACAGAGCTATAGTCCGTTCTAACGGAATAACCTCCAGATTGTTCTGTCACTTTGTCCGATTCCTTCCGAAGGAAACTTCAGATTTCTAGCCATTTGCTTTTTATTCTCTAGTAAATCACCTTTCATTTATGTGTTCCGTTCGAACGGAACTTCAGCCCGTTTCGTACGGAACAAGCAGACTTTCCATGTTTAAGGGTTTGGTCCTTCCCTTTTTAAAATAGCAGTCCCAATCCGATTTTTATCACCAATTTTCCGAGCAAAACCAATTACTCAATAATCTAAGTGAGATTAGGGAGATTTAGTGAGCGTTGTTTGCTTGTTTGATTGAAAGATATCGTTTTGTTTTGTTTCAATGAATCACTACGAGTTTTTAAAGCGATTGTTGACTCGGGTCTTGTAAAAGAACATTATTTGGATTAGTGAAACAAAGAGTGGAGAGACATACCCGGAGAATAGACACTTGTAAACGCAATAAGGGTTGCTAGCAAGAACGGGCGGTTACAGCTGATGCAATTTCCTTACTGATCTTCGTCAACAAGCTTCGTGTTTGGTACTCTAGTTTATTATTCTTTATTTTTTATTTACTTATCTTTAAATTCAATTACTTTTAAATTAATACAAATCTATGTTGCGCGGACACTTCAAAAATTCGGCCGTGTCAGACACCGACACTTCTTGGACACTCCCCGTACACGTGTCGGACACACCACGTGGCGTGTCAAATATTTTATTATTAAAAATTATTATGACACTTCCCGGACACTTCTCAGACATTTACATTAGGCTTGTTAGCACAATTATTGCATCAATTCATTATCCTCTTATTTTAGAGACTATTTTCAATCCACTTTTCTATTTCAGTAATTGTGGAACTAAATATTTAAAACATATTTTGATTATTTAATGTTAAAGTTTCATACACAAACATATAAAATGTCAAATATCATACATGCGCGTGTAGAAATGCAACTTTCAAATGACATATATATTGTATCACTTATAAAATATTATGTATAACTTTCTAATTGTAATCTGAAAGTATTATGTATAATCCTGTAAAATAAAATAAAATTAACATAAATAATACATAAAATAATTAAATTATATATTTTTATTCATAAAACTAATGTAATAATATATATAAAATGTGTTATGTCCTCTATTTTTTTAATTATCATGTCGATATGTCCATGTCGTATTAGACATAATATCCGTATCAATGTCCGTACAACATAGATACAAATTATCCGATTAAAAGTCTAAAAACATAAAAAGTTATAAAATCCTAAAAAGCATAACCAAACTTCCGCATGAAATTAGGCATATCCCACCCTCCACCTCTTTAGACTCCATTAATCAACAAACTTGACTCAGAATAAACTAGCAGAGTGAAAAAAAAAAAAAATTCATATGAAAGGAAGAATGATCTTAATTCATGTAGTTTATCGGCTTTTTCGACCTACTTTAATGCAATCAATCTTAATAATTAAAGGAGTAATTAACCGAATGAACAAAGTCATACGCATATTATTTTAGCGAAGTCACAAAGAATTATAATTTTGTGAAATAAGACAATTTGTTTAATTCTAAAAAAAGTCAGATGACGTAGGGTTGTCAAAACTAGAAATCCGAAATAATACAAACTTTTAAAATCTGCGGACGTCATTGATTGATTACAGATAATATTCTTTTATTTATTTGTATTTGTAAAACATATCAGTGGAGTGTAAATTAAAATTAATAACTTTTGTCGTATCTAATTAATATCTGCATAGATTTTTTTTTTACTATTTTATGTGCTTCATGTGTATCATTTCTTTACTATTTAATAAGACGGTAAGTGTATATTTTTCTGTACAACTTCAAACTTTTGGATTGCTTGCCTACTTGTTTATACACTAGTTATTGTTTACTTGTTACATGTTCATATTTTATCACAAAAAAATAACTATTTGTTCATAAGCTTGTTTTTACTTCTAATTTTTAAAATAAAAGAAAATACTCCTGTGAAAGTTAATATTTTTATATCGGAGATGAATTATATCTGAAATTTTGACTTCATAAACATAATTTGCTATAATACAGGTATTGTTTGATAATTGATATTAGCATTTGAGGCTAGAAAAGATAGAGAGTTTGAGTTTGGTGGCAACATGAGTATTGCGTTTGAGCACACATAAATGTTGTTTAAAAACAGGAAACAGTTTTCTGTTTTTTTATTATTGTTTTTAAAAAATAATTTTTTTTTCTTTTCAAGAATGTAATATTTTTATTCTTTCAATGAGCCAACAAAACAAATTAATAGCATACAAGCAAAATATTCTTCAGAATGTTTAAATTATTTCAAAAAATACTGGTACAAAAATTATCCTCACTAATACTTCATAGTTGTTCTATAATATGTCTATACCAATTATTTTGTACCAATCGATCTCAAAATTCATTCATGCGACGAAGATCTCTCGAGCTAACACTAACCATCTCATGTTCCCCTAATGTACCAGCACCATTATCTCCATCCTCGTCAAGATTATAACCCATACAATTTTCCTTGAGTAAAGCGAGAAATTTTTCCAACACTGCCTTAAAGTATTATATTGATCTCTTAACTGATTGAATGTGAGATCTCTCCCACTCTTTTTCAGCTCGTCTCGTATTCTACCCCAAGCTGCTTTCGTCAACGTCGTTGTCTTTCTATTCCCTCTTTACTTCTTCCACGACAAAATTAATGAAGAAATCCTCAATTTGATCACCCCAAACACCACCGTCGACCTCAACCACCTCATCATTATTATCTATTTCAGTATTATGAAATCCTCCATCTAATACATATAATAATCTACACTTAACAAAGATTTATTCTTTAGACTACATAAGTTACTGAAGTACAAGATTAATTAACAACTTGTTACTTAACGAGCAAAAAGTAAAAATACAATTCATACTATTCTTTTTACTGCATATATATAGAGTAAGATTAAATTTCATTTATATGCTAGCACTATTACACGTCCTACAAATGTATCAAATCAATAAATAAAATCTATATATTAAAAACCATGCTAACACGTCCTACAAATGTATCAAATCAATAAATAAAATCAATATATTAAAAACCATGCTAAAGAATCAATAGATGACAACAAAAATATAATAAAATATTGAAGACAAACCATGAACACAATACAAAAGTACTAAAAAACATATAAGGATCAAGAAGCTGCTACCTCTTGGCTTGGGGAAGCGGCAAAAATGAGAATGATAACTTTTTTGGGGTACTGAGCATTTTTAAGAATAATTAATTAGATGACATTATATTTTGAAAATAATTTAGTATCTAGTACTTCCGACAGAGGGTCTGGCAGAACTGAAGTGGTTCCGCAAGAAACTCTGACGGAACTAGTATTTTTTTAATTTTTGTTGATCCCGGTCATCTGATACCCTTAAACACGCTTAATTAAGGAAAAAACAGTTTCGTCATAGGGTCTGACGGAACTAGATAAAATTTATTTTTGGCCCAATTTAGATTGTGAAATTAGCCCAAAAATAGGTTTTGCCAGAGGGTCTGGCAGAACTAGAGGCGTTTTTTCAAATTACAATTTGACCCCAAAAAAATAAAAAAACAGGCAAGTTCCGCCAGTATCTCTGGAGGAACTAAAAAGAAATAACAGGTTCCGTCAGACCCTCTGGTGGAACTTGAGGCCTTTTTTCAAATTACAATCTGACCCTAAAAAAATAAAAATTAGGCTAGTTCCGGCAGTACCTCTGGCGGAACTATAAAGAAATAACAGTTCCACCAGACCCTCTGGCGGAAGTACTAGATATTGAATTATTTTCAAAATAGTATCATCTTATTAATTATTCTTTCAAAAAAGTGCTACTTTGCAAAAAAAAAAATCATTGAGTAGAGCGGCAAGATTAGGGGTGTCAATGGATCGGTTTCGGGTCGGATCCAGGTAGTATCCACATGCGGATCCAATTTAAATTCAAAAGATCCAAATGCGAATCCAAATTCATTAAGAAAATAAAGATCCATATGCGAATTCAAACCCATTAATAAAACGGGTTTCGGATTGGATTTTGGATCATGTCATCAAACTTAAAATAAAATTATTGCCCATTTTTTTTGCCAAATATTCACTATAATTAATTTCTTATATATATATATATATATATATATCATAAAAATACATGATTTCTTGCCCATTTTTCGCATTTATTATTTTGTTGTTACATATATATATATTTACTATATATTAATTGTCGGATTCATATCGGATTTGGGATTCGGATCTTTTAAGATCGAAATGCAAATCCATTAAACTGATGGATCTTTTTCAAAAATCCAAATGCAAATCCATTTTACTATCGGACAAATTTTTTCAATTCACATGCGAATCAAGTTACTCGGATTCGGATCGGGTTATCGGATTATGAGTATTCATTGACACCCCTAAGCAGAATATATATATTTTATTTAAAGAGGTAAGATTTCCATATTTAATATTAGCGTGCACGGACAAGGAGAAATGGAAAGTAAAATCATATATTTCTCGTTTTGAGAAACGCGTTTTTTTGGGGAAATTGCCAAATACGTTTTCGTTTTTTTGGGACAAAGAAAAAACAGAAAACAGCAAACCAAATTAAATCCAAACAAGGCCTTATTAATTAAAAAGACAATTGCCGCCTACAACTACAATCATATCAGCTCTAAAATATCCTGTGGTAAGTAGTGTTAAATGGAGATAATTAACTGTATGATTATTATGAAATAATTAGATTAGGGTCCTCGTGTTACAGACAGACATGATTTGGATTTTGGAGCCCAAACATATCGCATCAGAAATGATTGATGTGATGGATTGACTACCTTGTGAATCGTCTCTTTCATGCATAAGCATAATAATTCCAGTCTCACGTAACCTCTCCCTATATTCTGTCCGCACTAATCAATCCGATATAATTTGATTTTATTTGATTTGTTCATGATATATATTATTTTACATTATTTATATTTATTATTAGAACTAGAATAGTTTAGTGGACTCTTTTCAGAGATGAGTGATACGAATTCTATCGTTTAACATAATTAATTTATAATTAGAAAAATTTCCGCACTCTGCTGCGATTTTTATTGTTTAATAATTAACACATTAAATTTATTTTATGAATTAATAATCATAAAAAATATATATAAATTATCTCAAAAATTAACCTATAAAACAATGAATAATTCATATTTTTCTTAGAAATTATCTATGAATCAAATAAAATTTATACAAGTCATAATAAAAAATATGTAATAAGATTTATACATAATTGTGCGTTCGAAAGTATAATCATTGAGATCTTGAATGAAAGATCTCATCATACTTGTTCTATTTTTCATTTTTCACAAAAAATTAAGCTACTGAAAAATCATATTTTGAAAGAAAACGTTGGAAAAAAATTACCTAAACTAGACACATAGAGCTCACATTCTTTTTTTTTTTGAAAAATGATTTATTTATTTATTTTCTTTTTTTTTAATTATTTAGGGAGAGAGAAAGAGAGGGCCCACATTTTTTTTTTTTGAAAATTATTAATCTATTTTTTTTTGTTTACTTGAGGGAGAGAGAAAATGAGTGACACATGAGACCCGCATTATTTTTGATAAATTATTATTTTTTTATTTTTATTTAGAAATGAGTCATAATGTCATCTGATAATGTGATATTCAATCCAGTCGATTGAAGACACGAGATATTAAAAGTCATTATGAGAAAACATAATAGTGTGTTCGAAAGTATAACAATTGAGATCTTGAATGAAAATCTCATCATCCTTGTTCTATTTTTCATTTTTTCACAAAAAATTGAGCTACTAAAAAAATCATAGTTTGAAATAAAACGTTAGGAAAAAATTACCTCAGAGAGAGAGAGACATATGGAACCCATTTTTTTTTTTTTTTGGAAAATGAATTATTTATTTTCTTTTTTTTAATTATTTGAGAGAGAGAGAGAGAAAGATAGGGCCCCACCTTTTTTATTTATTTTGGAAATCATTAATCTTTTTTTTTATTTGAGGGAGAGAGAGAAAGAGAATGACATGTGGGCCCATTTTTTTTTAAAATCATTATTTTTAATTTTTTTTATTATTATTTAGAAATGAATTATGTGTAGCGAGTATTCAGTGGTTATTGGTATTATAACTCACAACACATAAGTTGCACAGTTTAGTTTTCAAAATAATTAATTATATTTGATTTGACATTTCGCACTAAATCAGAATAGAACACAAATCACCGAATTTAGACCAATCATATTCTGACACTATTTAACTACACAAAAACTACACAAAAACAATCATAAAATATCAGAAATTCTAAACGATCGAACGGTCCATATCGAACTACATCATCTCATCCAACGGTCCCCAAAGGTGACGTGGCCTCTTAAAATCACTTAGTTGGATGCTAAAATTTGGGGGAGTGAATTTAGGAAGGATATACGAGTCTATTAAAAAAGAGCAGATGATGCATCTTGTTCTCATTTTTTTTATATTATTTATATTTGGACTTGGACTATTGAATTACGTTTCTCATAAATTGGCCCCTTTAAAGCCCAAAAATAGTCCATACTAAAATTATCTTTCAGTTTTTTTTAGGGAAAAATTATCTTTCATTTTGATTATTATTGTTGGTTTTACCTTTCGCTGAACTCAATTTCCTGAACTCAAGCAACAAAGAAACATAATTTATTCATTTCATTTCTTATTTTAATAATTCTTTTCTCAGGTTGCCCGTAGGCTTTTATAATCAATCTATCTATTTTTTTTAATTATAGCCGGAAATGGTAATTAAGACTTTTATTAAACACAAATTTAGAGATTATAAATAACAACATTTAATAGATTCAAATACTAATTCTAATCAACAAAATGAAAAAAAAATACTAAACTACGTCCAATTTGTATTGACTTTCAATCGTGCAAGTAGAATTCGTGACTGATATTGATGAGATCATTTTTCTAGCGGATGGAGAAGGATCACAAAGCCGGCTGTAAGGACTTAAATTTTAACTAAATGCTCAAAACTCGTACTAAAAATAAGTGCATAAGTTTTAACAAATTGCTCAAATCTCGTACTAAATAATCTCGATCGAATTCATGCTAACAAATCTTGCTAAAAATCCGTGATTTCCAAACCAGTCTCTTTTAACAACCTCATATAACCCGCGTATCGGTGGCACCAGATTGCCCTGGAAACAGTCACAAACTTCAGTTCAAGATTGAATCACGACCGGTCCAAAACTAGTCCCAAAATAGCCACATGCAAAATCGAAACCAGCTCCGAAATAAACAATCTATCTTAACACACCGACCAGTTTTACAATCTGGACTTCAAATTTCCATTACAACCTTTACTCAAAAAAAACTTCCATTACAATCATATACCATTTTTTTACATATAAATTAAAAAAAAAAAAAAAAAACGCATACAAAACAAACAAAATTACAAATAATCAAACCATAAATATATAACTAACTAATTAATTAATCTAACCTCAATTAATCATTGAATGAAAGAAATCAAAATATTTTCATCTTCCCCGATTGAGCATCTCCGTGTAGTTCAGAATGGAATTCAGCCTCTGAATCTTCAAATTCTCCTTGAACTTACTAATAAAATCATCCGCCCTCGCATGCAAATCCACCTCCACCTCCTCCTCCTCCACCACCGCCGCCGGAGCTGGCTCTCTCCTCCTCCTCCTGACGGACAGCTCCGCCCCTTCCCCACTGCTCACTGTCTTCTTTATCTTCTTTTTCTTCTTTTTCTTCTCCGATTTCGGCACGTCGGCATCAACAACACCTTGTCTTGAGCTGCTCGATGAAGGGTCAGATCGACTCCTTTCATACTGATGTTGCTCCTTGTAATTATCCGGCTGAACTTGCTGAGTTTGAACCTCACCTGAGCGGAACCGGTACAGGTTGATTGACTTGATGCGATCAAGAATGGATGAAGCGCGGCCGATAGGAGGCGGAGGAGAAGAAGCCGAGTTCGCAATCGTTGCGTGAGATGATGATTTAACGGCTCTAAACGCATCATCTAACGATCTGCTGGGTGACTCCTCAATCAAATCGGGTCCTGATTCATTGGATAAACCAGAAGGGGTATAGTTATAATTAGGGGAAGGAGGATCAGTGGGGACTTCGCCGGAGCGGAAGCGGTGGAGAGTGAAGGATTTGAGGCGTTCGAAGACCGGAGAGGTGGTACGGAACAGAGGCGCGGCGAAGGAGGCAGAGGGATCGCGTTGGTGCTTCCGCGAAGAGAGAACGATCGTGGCTATAACGACGTTGAGGAGGACGAAGAGGACTGCCGGCGTGAGAAACGAACTCATCGAATGCCAGCTCTCCATCAGCGCCATTTTCTCTCTTCTTCTTCTTCTTCTTCTTCTTTTGATTTGAGGATGGAAGAAGAGAAGAGTAAGAGTGATTATTTAGAGGAGAGGATGGAGATGGAGATGAACGTGAAGTGTGAGTGCAGTGGTTCTATAAAGGAGGCGTGGTATATTCACTGTTTGGGTGACACTTGGCAGTATAAACGCGGTTTATCTGAAGCTTCGTTTTAATCGGCACCCTAGATATTTCTACGTGTGGTTAAATTCGTCTCGAAGGAAACGTGTTAGAATTAAATTAAGATTGAATTTGACTTAGAGTTTGTTAACAAAGTGTAATTAAACACTAAGCCAACTACTATACTTGCTGCTTAAGAAATGGTTATAGATAGGGAATCTTTAATTTCCAGCAATGGACGGCTGTGATTACGTACGATATAATGATTGATTAACTAAAAGGAAATTGGTCGAATAAATTGAAAAGAAAAAAGATATTCTGATTTGTTTACTAAAATGTGATTGGTCGAATGAATTGAAAACAAAATGAATTTATGGGTCTAATTATTAAAGTCATGTGGTTTCAAATGAAGTGATTTATGAGTTGTCTTGGCCTGACTTATGAGTCGGGTTCAATCAACTTTATTAGCTTTTCCATTGTAAAATTAATAAAATAAAATAATTTATAAACTTATCATATAGTAACCTCAATATCTGCTGACATGGACATTGAATTTTATACGGATAGATCATAATCAGGCGTTATATCACATGACAAAAAAACAAAACAATTAATAATCCCAAATTATATCATACTAATATTTAAATCAAAGTTGGTAAGATAAGAAGTTATTCAACAAAGAAGTCCAACCAAGAAGTCCAACCAACTGTTTCAAAAGTATATATATTAATTTTTTCTTTCTATATTCTTTCATTTTCTTTGATAAACTTTTGTTAGTTTATTTTTTTATAAAGGAAATATATTCATTCAATAGGAGATTTACTACACGTGGCAATGTGATCCTTGAATTTCTCCAGCTCAGAAACTACCACTTCTTCTTCCCTGTATATCAAATCACTCACACGCCATATCTGCATTAAATAATTCCAAAATACAAAAATTAAATATAAGAAATATAAAAAAGTATATTAATTGTATAATTAAGAGTGTATATTTAGCATAATAGACCTGTAAAGTGCCACCGCCACCTGTACTGTCAGCATCGTCAGAGACACTGACAATAGTCCAAGGATCAGAAGAATTCCAGTGGAAATCCACCACTTTATCCCTGCAATTATTTCTCCTACAATTTATTAGAATTTCACCATATATATTCTTTTTATTTAATGTAACATTAATTAAATAAATAGTCTAATTAATTACCTGTGACCAGCGTGTTTGAAGAATAAACCTGGAGGGGCAGCACTTGCTCTTCCTTCCCTTTTCTCTCCAACCTAAAATAAAAAGAATAAATAAATTAAGATTTTAATAAATGGATAAATATTAAATAATAATTCTTGTAATATGATTAAACATTTAATTTTGAAATACTTTATTATGATCCCAAATGTTTAAGAACCCATCTTCAGCTGAACTACCAAAAACAGATGATTTGTCTGGACACCACTGTATCAAAATTAAAAAATATATATATTATTTAAAAAAAATAATTACACAATTAATAATTAAATAATATAATATTATTTTAACTTGCCTGAACGCAAAGAACTGCTGAGTCATGACCTTCAAATTCATGAACAGGTGCAGAACCGCCGTTAGAAATTAATTTACGGCGATCGAACAATTTCACAGTATTATCAGCCGATCTAAAAGAAAATTAAAATAAAATAAAATTAATTAAGTTTGCAATAATTGCGTGATTTTACAATGATAAAGATTTCAGAGTAAATACCCGGTGAGAATGAGGTTTGTGTCGTGAGAATTCCAGTCCACACAGTGAAGATCCGCTTCATGTGCTTTCTCAACCTGAAAGATATATAAATAATAATAATTTGAATAAATTAAACTAATTAAATTAATTTTTCATAAACATTTTTCTTATATAAATTAAAAAACCTTAATAACAGGAGAATTTCCAAGGCGAGAATCCCACAAAATGAGACACGAATCATCACCCACACTACAGAATTCTTCCCCACTAAAATAAAAAAATAATTAAAAAAATACCACAAAAATATTACTAAAAAAAATACAATTATTAATTTAAATAATAAAACCTAGAGGGGCAGAACTGAACATCTTCAACAGTATTATCATGGCCTTTAAAAACACCTCTAGGACTAATTTCAGGGCTTTTTTGCGTTTCGGCCCCTGCAATTTGACAAATTGCAGAGTCGCGCAATCCAAGAGTGGATATATGGTCTTGAATGCTCCATAAAACCACCGTCTTGTCCTTCCCTGCAATTTTTACATTTATACCCAATTTAAATTTTTAATTACAAAATTAATTAATTAATTTTGGAATTTTAATTACGGACCGCCTGAAAGAACGAAGGGCTCAGTTTGGCACATTGCCAGAGCGAATTCTGCGTTTTGTTTATGGCCTGTTAAAATCTGAAATGTAACACTAATTAATAAAGATTGATAATTGTAAATGATAAATTAATTATTTTATTAAAAAATAGTTTATATGAACCAAATCAGGCAGAGAATCAGAAGCGCCAAGGACTGTGTGGCGATTTGGCTGGGCCTCCACATCCCAAATTAATACCTAAAAATTAAAATAATAATAATAATAATAATAATAATAATAATAATAATAATAATAATAATAATAAATAATTCTTTATATAATATATGTCATACGTGAGGACTATCAGTATGTGTGGCGATTATGTTGCTATTTGAAGGAAGCTCTCTAATTCTATTAACCTGGAAATAATAAATAATAATATTAATACGAAATATTAAAATAAAAAAATGATTAAAAAAGTAAAGTTTTCTGGCACAGACCTCGCCAGGATGAATGATCTTCTTATACTTCTTAATAAAAGGAGATCTCGTTTCTTCATTAAACTACATATAAATTATTAAATTACACCAAAATTTTATAAAATAAAGAGAAAAATTGAAACAAAAAATTAATTATTATTAATTTAGTATACTTCAGAAATATGCTCCGCAGCAGCAACTCTTGGTTTCACCACATCACAATTTGCTATAACTAAAATATTTGGCATTGAACCGTCAGTCTGAAAAAATAAATTAGTTAATAAAACTAATTAGATTTTAAAGAGAAATTATTTGAATAATGAAAATTAGGGTTTTATTTGATTATAAATACCTGTTCAGATAGGTAAAGACGCTGGCGGTTTTTGTATGTTGCTTGTTCAAATCGCGGTCCCCACCTTTAATTAACAAATTAAGTTAATAAATTAAATAAACTAATTAGTTAATTTATAGGGATTTGAAAGCATAATTAATAAGCATGCTTTTAATTTCAGAATTTCAGTATGCATTGTAAGAGATGAAGGTATATTACATACTTCCAGTTCCATGATGAGTTTCTTGTGTTTGATTTTATATGATCTAGAATAATATGATGAAGGTAGTAAATACAAACAAAATCAGGGTCGTAAGTGAAAAATATCATGCATCTAGAATAATATGTTATTAACTGATTGTGAATTTTTTTTTTTTGAGCAAGAACTGATTGTGGAGTTAAATTATTCATAAGTTTGAGGTCTAAACTGCAAAAAGCGCGTTCTGATCAACAAATCCAAGAGATAAAAATCTAGGTTACACTTTCCAAACCCCTAAAACCCTAAATAGCACTAAAACTAAAGGACACTAGCTACAATTAAGCCAAAAAAACACCAAAAATGTTAACTACAACCATCTAAACAAGATCACTACATCAGAATCAAAATAAGACACAAAAAACCCACACATTCTCAAGAAATCGAAATGCAGAACGCTGGACTCACGATCGGATGTAAAAACGAAGAGACGGAGATGAATGAAAACGGACCGGCAGGAGAGGGAAGGCCAGACGAGGTTGTGATTGGCGAACCAGTCGTAGAGCACCGGAATCAGCGACTTCCATTGCGTGTACCTCTCGTCCACGGACGACGACGATGATCTCTCCTCCTCTTTCTTCTTCTCCATGGATCAGCGATCACTCTACTGTAGTATACTGTAGTGTAGAGTAGAGTAGAGTAGTGTTTGATTTTGATCTACAGTATTGTATTGTATTACTGTTTTTCTCTTTTTTTTTCTTCTTGGAGGGAAGGGAATGGAAGAAGATTGGGTAAAAAGAATTGGGAATGAATTTCCCTGTCAAAGCTCAAAATATTATTATTAGGGAAATTTTTCAAAAACCCCCTAACTTTTCTGAATATTATCAAAAGTCCCTATCTTTTTAGATTCCTTCAAAAACCCCCCTATTTTTTTAGCCTTCTTCAACAACCCCCTAACTTTTTTGAAAATTATCAATAACCCCCTCTCATTTAGTTATATTTTTTTAAATGATAATTTTACCCCTTTCATTTTAGTATAGTTTTATTTTTCATTTTTATGGGATATTATTATTCTCAATATTCCAACTTATTATATATTTTACAAAAATGTACAAAAAAAATAAAAACAAATTAATTGGAATATTTTTTTAAATAATATTTGGAGTAAAATGACAATGCAACCATAATCCTACAAAAAATATAGAAAATTTGCAAAAAAGCGCTGTATTATGTCTAAAATGCAAAAATATTTTAAAATATAATTGGAAAAACATATTATGAAAAATATATAATTTTTAAATTATTTCAGAAAAACATTTTTGTTTGGGAAAAATATTTATTTAAAAATTTGTTTACTGAAAAATATTTTTATTTTTTTTTATAAAAATATTCTTTTCTTAAAAAATATTTTAAAAAATATTTTTTTAAGAAATTAAAGGTTTTAATTTTTTAAAATATTTTTAAATGTATTTTTTAAGAAAATAATATTTTTAATAAAAAATTTGTTAAAATATTTTTCCTGAAACAATTTTTTTTTCAAAAAAATATGTTTTAGAACGATTTTTTTTCAATTATATTTAAAAATATTTTTGCAGTTTAGACATAATACATGGCTTTTTTCCAAATGTCTTATATCTTTTGTAGGATTATGGTTGTATTGCTATTTACTCCAAATTATATTTAAAAAAAATATTCCAAATAATTTGTTTTTCTTTTTTGTACATTCTTGTAAAAATTAAATATTTTTTTCATATAAGTTGGATATTGAGAATAATAACAACCCTTAAAATAGAAAAATTAAACTATACTTAAATGAGAGGGGTAAAATTGTCATTTTAAAAAAATATAACTAAATGAGAGGGGGTTATTGATAGTTTTCAAAAAAGTTAGGGGGTTTTTAAAAAATTTCCCTTATTATTATTATGGTAGTGCTTGCTATAATTGTAAAGAGAAGCCCATATAAAAAGATTGTTAGTTATTAATTAATAAGAGAAAGCCCATATAGAAGATTATTGAATTTTTTTCTATATACCACTATGTTCAAACATAATTCAGCAAATACCACTTATTTCAAAATAATAGGATATTTATCATTTTCGCCACTACTAGTGGTTGAACAGATGTTGTTCCGCCATTAGTAGTAGCGAAACATGCTGATTTTCAGTTTTTTCAAAAAATTTCCATTTGGCTGGTTAAATATGGTTAATTAGTGTAAAAAAACGTTGTTCCGCCACTGGTAGTGGCGGAACATGAAAAAAATTATTTTTTTTCTGTTCCGCCAGTGGCCGTGGTGGAACATGTTTTTTCACTAATTAAACCAATTTTTGGAAAATTATAAAATCCACATATTCTGTCATTAGTAGTGTCGGAACAACATCTGCGGAAATGGTAAATATCCCTATTATTTTGAAATGAGTGATATTTACTGATTTATTTTTGAATAGTGGTAAAAAAAATCAAGATTATTAATAAATATAGAGAGAAAGTCCATATATAAGATTCTTGGTCAGTAATTAATACAATTTGTAGAATACTTTTAGGAGTTTTATTTTTTCTTATTCTTATTATAACATTACTTTGAGAATGAAATTGTAGTGAAATATTATTTTTTACACTCCATGCTGATTATGAGATAAATAGTTTTAATTATCTGTTGTTAAACTGATATCTAAATTCTGTTGTTAAACTGATATCTAAATAGTTTGATATATGAATTTTGTATTTCTAAAACACAAATTCATTGTACCAAAGTTAATTTGTGTGCCACAAATCACAATCATGAGATTCATGACATAACTATGTATAGTATGTGCATACCCAATTATATTATACTTTGGTTATGACAAATATTCCCTTCATGCAAGTAACATGAGACCCCACTTGTGATTCTTATATCACATTTCTAATTCTTATTTTATTTTAGTTGGTTTAATGGGACCATGTGTTCGATAAAGTGTTCTTTATTTTTTTTGGTAATCTTTAGATCGATTGTGCCATCTTTCTGTTATATATATATATATATTCTTTCCACATGTCCCCACGTTTTATCATGTGAAATTTTATTTGTTCTTTTTGGACTCAAATTCATCCACCTCATGTAATTTAAAAAAAAATCTCAAATTTATCCTTTTAAAACTTGACGGTTGTTTCCAAAATTAGGTCTATATGCCCATCATTTAGACTATGTATTTTGGTTGGTGTTTAATATACTTTTGGTCCAATTGTTTGGTTTTTAGCCTATCATTTAACGAACTTGTGTTGACTCTTATCCAATGATGTATTTTGGTCGGTCAGTCTTTTATAATTTAATTATAAAAGAAAATTCACATAAATGGCATCTTCATAACTATTCCTTATTCTCTTAAATTCTAAACCCATTTATTCATATAACCATTAATAAAACAATAAAATTTCTTCTCACACAACAAAATCATTATAAAAAGCATCATCTAGGTATATCTTTATGTAGTACAGTGAATTAATAATGGAACTACCTGAAGCCTAGCTACCTAGATTTCAACTTAAATTGCTGGCATCTTTCCATTAACTGGTCCATGATGGACCTGTCCCACATAATAGATTCACAGTATGCATAAGATATGTCACGACGTAAGGTACTGCAGAACCTTGAAATTATGACAATATATATAACTAATTAACAGTAAAAATAATAGTATATATAATTTATTTTTTATAACAATATATAAAAAATAAAATAAGTAAAAATAATATATATAAAAAAATAATATATTTAACATTGAAACAAAAGTATATATGTGCCATCCATCATGTGGGACCCACACTCTATCACGAGTGAGGTGTGGCCCTGATTGTGTAGCAGCATGTGGCTGGTCATGGAGGATTGAGACTCGTCTTTCAGTTATAATATGCTCTTGAAAAGATCTAAAATATCAAATTTTGTTCCTTCTGAAGTATAAAAAAAAATGTGTTCTTTCTAAAACTCAAATTTATCCTTCTAAAACTTGGAAGATTTGGTTTGGTTTCCAGAATTAGGTACATAGGCCCATCATGTTGACTATATTTTTTCGTCGGTGCTTAAATACTTGCTTTTGAATTCAATTGTTCGATTGTTAGCAGCACATTTAACAAAATTGCGCTGACCTTTATTCAATGATATATTTTGGTCCGTTACTCAGAGACTCAAATTATTTTATAGTAAGAGAATTATATCTTTAAGAAAATGCACTTATGTGACAATTTCACTAATATCCCTTTTCTCTATACTGCCTCACTTAGCCACTTATACAACAACTTAACAAAAGATTATTATCTTATCAAATAATAATTATGAAAAAGATAATTGAGTTGTATATTTATATAGTACAATATATCTAACGCTAAATCAAATAGGTCCTGAATTAATAATTATTAATGGAACTACATATATAATGACTAGCTCCAATTTAAAAAAAAACGTATATAATGCCTAGCTACCTAGGATCAGAAATTCAATTGACCTTTATTGAAAGATATATTTTGGTCATCAGATTATTTTATTGTAAGAGAATATATCTTTAAGAAAACGCATTTATGTGACAATTTCACAAATATCCATTTCTCTATATTCTAAACTCCACTAAAACAACTTAACAAAAAATATTTTCTCATCAAAGAATTGTGAAAAAGATGATTGAGTTGTTTATAGTGAAGGAGCTTGACTATAATTCCCGAGAGGACCAAAAATATTTCTCCTTATATATTAACATTGCATGAAAATTTTGGAGGGGGCCGAATATATAAAAATATATGTTCTTCAAAATTTTCCCACTAAATCATTACCGCTATATACTACTTTTTCAAAATCTCGAGAATGTCATTTGGTCTCTATTAAGCTTTATCACCGGTTGTTTATATATACAATACAATATATAAAATGCTAAATCAAATAGATCCTGTATTAATGGAATATTTTTTTTTAAACATATATATTTTCAGGGGTGGAACCATAAATGATTTATTGGCGGACTGAGATTTTTTTTATAAAGTAGTTTGTAGTTCAATGGTCTGACCGCTCGCTCGTGTATCAAATGACATGAGTTCAAAAATCGGTGGCAAATATTTTTTCTACAAGTTTTCTAAAAAAACAAAAAAAATATAAGAGAAATGGGGATCAAACCCTTGTTATTAAGACGTTAAGCAATATAACTTAGGTTGGATAACTATCTGAACACAATTTCATATGTGATATAAGAGGAATATAAAATATAAAATACTAATGAGAAAGTCAAAATCAAATTATTAATCAACTATATTAACTAATTTACTCATGGGAGGAGCCACCCCGTGGCTCTCTCCCTGTGTATTTGCTAGCTACCTAAGATCAAAATTAAATTGCCTTCAATTGACTGGTCTATGGTGGACCAATGTCAGCCCTAAATTAAATTGACAGCATTAAAGCTATTATTACCTAGTATGCATGGACCAATCTCCATTTATTAGAGGATAAATAATTGATTCAGTTTGTAAAATAATTTTACTACTGCCTCGGCCTATGTAATCGAAAAAAAATAAAAAAATACTACTGTTCATACGACATGATTGATAATAGGCGTAGAAAGACCGGGTGTAGATGATATACTAGTCGGTGGAGTGAGAGCGTCACTTTAACAATCAAATGGTAGACCAACTACCAAACAAGTCTCCAACCAAAAATCTATGTCTAATTAATTAAACAATTTTTGTTATTGATCTTTTTAATTAAATAAGTTTTGGACCTTTGCCTCTTCACTAAGGAACCTTGCATGCACCTCTTCTCATGCATTTTAATGTAGTCCTAAATATCTTAAAGAAATAAAACCAACATGTATATCTTCTTCTTCTTCTTCTTATTCCTCTTTTGAGATTAAAAGGCAAAATATATACACATGCATAGATTAATTATAATGGCGACACCAAGGTTCAATACAACAACTACGAGAGAAAAGAAAGGAAAAAAAATAATTAAGAAAAAATGTAATACAATTAAACACTTAAAATATTAGCTAATTTTGAATTTAATTAGTAAAAGATCCAAAATGAACGTATAAACATTATTTTTTAAACGGGATCAATAAGAAGCTTTTAAAAATAAAATAGAAATAAATATAATTTATCGAGATATTATTATTAAAAAAAAAAATCATACGATCACTCACAAAATGAACAGGTCACTACACTATTTAGCTAGCTTATAAGTCTCAAGTTCATTTAAATCTACATATTAGCAAATTACCACATTTTTTTAACACAAAAAAAATCTTCAGGTCCATATATTTAATCAGTGTTTTAAGTCCATTAAGAAGATAGTAAAATTTGTAGTCTCAATAGGTCCCTTTGAGCCCACTTCACACGAACTTCTCTCCCCTCTCTCTCCTTTTCTCTGTTTCTCTCTTGTCTTGTGCACTCTCGACTACTGTCAGAGCGAGGCGAGATCACTTGAATTGAAAACAACCAAACAAATTTCATGTGATTCTGAGGAACACCTTTGGCTTTTTCCCACTACTGAAATTTTTAAACTTGTTACTGTTATCCCACCAGAATCCCACTTAGTTGCAATTAACAATTTTTATTCTTCTTTTTTTCAGTTTCTTTTTCTTTCAGCGAGCCTCTACTTCAACTTTACAACAAGCACTCTTCACGCCTCGATTTGTTTATTCATCCTTTTCCCTCAGAATCTCTCTCTTTTTTCTTCTCTCTTGCCACTTGAGTGGAACTCGACCACCTTTTCATGTCCTTATCCTCTACCTCAATTCTCATCATGCCAAACTAGCTCTGACCCTTTTTTCAATATTGGGTTTGTTTAAACTATCTCTGACCCTTTTTTCAATCTTGGGTTTGTTTAAACTAGCTCTGACCCTTTTTGCAATCTTGGGTTTGTTTAAACTAGCTCTGACCCTTTTTTTTTTCAATTTTGGGTTTGTTTAAAATTGGGTTCTTTACCGGTTTCGTTTCGTAAATTTTGTTGGTTCTGACCCATGAGAAGAAAAAGGAGATGGGCAAGAAGAAGAGACATAAGAAGCTTGTTTTTCCATTTGTTTTGGGCTTATTTCTGACTCTTCTAGCGGTCTATGGATTCAAAGGTTCCTTCTCTTTTCTCAACATCCTTGTTTTTTGGTTTTTTTTGTTTCAATTTAGCTGAATTGTTCCATTTTTTTTTCCTTTAGAATTGAGTAATTTTGCTCAATTTTGGTTTCTAATTGAGAATCAGAGGAGCTTAGTATTTGTAAATTCATGCCCAAATCACTGATCCTTAATTTCTCAACACTCTATAGTTCTAATCAAATGCTTTGGAACCTCTCATGACAAAATTTGAGCTAATTTTACCATCTAAATTCACAAACCAATTTCTCAACCATTATAAATTACTCATCACAATTGTTAGAATCCACTTATAAAATCTACTATTTTCTACATTTAACAGGAGAGTTCATCAGAACAAAAATTACTCACCACAATTGTTACAATCCCCTTATAAAATCTACTATTTTCTACATTTAACAGGAGATTTCATCACAGCAAAACCCTCATCAATTATCAGAAGATCACTTTTCACCGCACAAAAGGTTGACATCAGCATGACACAATTAAATCCGTCAGAATTCCTCTCTCCTTCAATTCCGCCCGTACTTGGTAATTTTGAATAACTGCGCTTAAAAATACATTAATAATTTCTTTGAAAATCTAAAACAATTGGAAATAGTCAATTTGTTTTATCAGGATCCACTCAGAACTCGCCACTTGGCTCGGTCGAATTGGCTCCAACTCCAGCTGTACAAAATCACTCATCAAATATTAATATTCCCAATACTAAAAATGGTATATATATTTTCATCAAAGTATTATTATTGAAATATTTTTGTTAAAATATTGATACAGTGCTATTTATTTATTAAACTATTTTGTAGATACTAGGATTTCTCCAACGAATCGGATCATGCCACCTGTACATAGCGCAACTGAAACTCCACCTCAACCTCCAACCTCACAAGGTTCGAATTACACCAACTAATAATATTAACTGATTTTTTAATCTTTTTTATATTATTTATAATTACCTTTTTTTTTCTTCTGAAATTCAGTTGCACCGCCACCTGGCGTTGTTCAACCTCCCTTAAACCCTCCACCTAAGATCACTGATCCAGCTGGACCTCCAATGAACTGGAGATCTCCAGTGAATTCAGATTTGAATGGTACTGGAGGATTTTCGGTTTCTCCAGTTTCTTCGCCTCCAAGAAATCTTTCTTCTAGTCATTTATCTCCACCAATTAATAATAATAATAATAATAATAATAATAATAATAATAATAATAATAATAATAATAATAATAATAATAATAATAATAATAATTCACGACCAGTCATTCCTTCATTGCCTCCTTTACATGGTAATAATAATAATCCATACATAATATGGTAATGCTATTCATTTAATTCATTTTGTTAACTTATACATAATATATGGAAATAATTTACACAGTGTCTCCAGCTCCAAAGGAACTTCCATCCCCTCTTTCCAGTCCGAAAGGTATTTCTATATTTATGTATTTCCTTCTATAAATTGTTTTAAATTTATTATTTGCATAAATGCCCCTTTTTATTGTAGTTCCAGTTGCTGTTTCTCCTGTAATTCCAGCTGCACCGCCTCCAGTTAAAATCTCCACTCCTCCTTTATTACCTGTAAATAACTCGAGTAATAAAGGTACAATTTTAAAAAAAATGTAGAAACAAATATTGTCATAATTTATATAATATATGAATTGATATAAAAATGTGAAAAATGTTTTTATATTTTGTAGCTCCAGTTCCAGTTCAAGCGCCTCCAAAGGAGATCTCCAGCCATTTATCACCATCAAGTACACTTTCTTACAAACAAATCCATTTCCATTCTTTCCACACAAAATTCCCAAAAAATTCTCTAAAATAAAATAATAATAAAAAATACAAATAACAGGACGTGCAACCTCTCCAGTTCCATCCTCCTCTCCAGTTCGACAAAGGAAGAGAGATCCTGCTCCAGTTGCACCGCCTCCAAAAGAAGAAAGAACTGGTAATTTACCGCACCGTAATATTTCACATAAAGGTCCCTTTTTTTACCCTCAAATCCAAATAATATTTGATTATGCAGAAAAAATAACAAAATAATTGTTTTTTAATTCAGGTCAAGGACCCGTTATAAGCCCAGCTCCTCAACATGCCCAAAATGCTCCAGGTTAGATATTATTATTATTAATATAATAATATTATTATTCTTATTATTATTAACAAAATAATCTCATTATTTACAGCTCCTTCACGTACATTAACCCCTAAAAATAACCACAAGCATCGTTCTCCACCTCCATTTAATCACGGTAAATCAATACATATCTAACTATTTTTCTCTTACTTCCATTCTCTAAATGAAATGTATTTTTAACCAACTGATGCTGATACAGGGCCTTCAATATCTCCCTCTCCAGTCCATCCGCCAAATGGCAATAATAATCAAGTTCCTTCATCCTCTCCAGTCCATCCGCCAACTGGAGAGAATAATCAAGTTCCTTCACCCTCTCCAGTTATTTCTCCAGCGGGAGAGAATAATCAAACCCCTTCACCCTCGCCCTCTCCAGTTCGGTCTTCTCCGTTCATCCACCACAAACACAAACGTAAATGCTTTTCCCTATCCTTTTCACCTTTTTTGTTACATTTTTTCATTTTTAATGTAATGTAATATTATATATTTTACAGGATCGGCTCCAGTTCCAGCTCCAGCTCCAGCTCCAACTCGGCCTGAAACAATAGTATCATTACCTCCTCCCCCTCCTAATCTCTGTATGTAATAGTTAAATAAAGAAAGAGAAAAATTTGCCAAAAAAACCTGAATTATGATGCAAAACAATCAATATGCCAAAATTACAAAAAACCCCTGCCTTATTGTGAAATCACAAACTAGGTATTAATCTCTACTAACTAAAGGCAGTGAATTTTTTGCAATTATGGCAATAATGTAGGCTTTTTTTTTCCCAATTTCCAATAAGACTAAGGACTTTTTTGCAATTTCAGCATAATGTAGGATTTTTTTTTACAACATTTTTTCTTTTTCTAACATCCTTTTCCTTTTATCGGACTGCATGCCACTAAAATGCGGAGATCCGTAACAAAACAAATGACAAAATAATATCACATATATTCCCATTTTCTAGTTAAATTAACTTCAAATTCCTTTTTATTTATTTGCATACTGCACCCACCCCACTATCATGTGCAGATCCATAACAAAAAAAAAACCTACAAAACAATATCACATATATTTATTTCCCTTTTTAACTAAACTAAATTAAATTCCGTTTCCTTTATGTCAGACGGCACTCTCATCTGCACAAAACAACATCACACATTTCCATTTTTTAACTAAATTAGCTCAATCAAATTCCTTTTTATTTATTCTTTCCAGACTGCCCGACCACTACCACGTCCACATTCGTAACAAAACAACATCACACATATTTGATATTTCCATCTATCGTAACAAAACAACATCACACATATTTGATATTTCCATCTTTCAATCAATCAATCAAACTAACTCAAATGAAATCCCTTTCTCTCTCTCTCTCTCTCTCTTCCCAGACTGCACGCCGCTGTCGTGCGCGGAGCCCTTCACGAACTCCCCGTCGTCCCCCGGGTCGCCTTGCACGTGCGTGCTCCCCATCAAGGTCGGTCTGCGTCTCTCGGTCTCGCTCTACAACTTCTTCACGCTGGTCTCCTCCCTGGCCTCCGAGCTCGCCTCCTCTGTCAAACTAAAACAATCCCAGGTCCGCGTGATGGGCGCCAACTCCGCCGCCGCCGCCGCCGGACAGGAGGGTAATGAGGATAAGACTGACGTGTTGGTGGACTTGGTGCCGATTGGGACGAGGTTTGATGGAAATACGGCCATGTGGGTTTATGTGCAGTTTTGGAAGAAGGAGGTCGCGATTAATGGGAATTTGTTTGGGGATTACGAGGTGCTCTATGTCGATTATCCAGGTGAGATTTTGAAATATACCATTGTATGAGTTTGAAATTTGGGGGGGGGGGGGGGTGGGTTGAAATGGAAATTAATTTATCCCTAAAAAAATCATAATATATGATATCTACCCCTCTTTCTTTTATTTTTTTTAATTTGCCCTCTTTCTTTTATTAACCCTTTCATTTATCTGATTTTCAATTAAACATTATAAAGAAAATGTATGATGTGTTATGGGTATGGAAGGGTGAACTAAATATGATATTTGCATTTTTACAAGGGTAATTATGATATTTTAAAATTTATTCCTCCCTAAAATATAATATATATATTTTTTTATTATTATTATTTTTTTTTATTTCGTAGGGTTGCCACCGTCGCCTCCGGTAGGAACTGGGAATAACAACGGGAAGAATAGTGGGAGATCGGAGCACCCGCTCGCGGCCGACGTGAGGAAAAACAAAGAGAAACAAAAAGGAAGTATAATTGCGATTATCGTTTTATCTTCCGTTTTCGCCTTGATTTTACTTGGAGGAGCGATTTGGTTTCTCGTTTTGAAATTAAGAGGGAGATTGGATCGTTCGAATTCGTTGAGGACTGTTGGGACTCCGACGTCTAAACCATCAAGTAAGAAATTGAGTAGATGATGAATAATAAATGAAGGGATAAATGCTTTAAAAGGATTGCGATTTAGTCCCTGTACTTTATGAAAACGTGAACAGTTAGTCCTTCAATCATGGATTATCTGTGCACAATTCTATAAAGTACATGGATCAAAAAGTCCAAATCAATAGTACAGGAACAAAATTGCAATCCGATTAAAGTACAAGGACTAACTAATGGTACATTCATCCCAAAACTAAATACCCAATACACAATTTCATCAAAAAACCAATTTCCAAACCCTAAAACTAACCCATCTTCCTTTTTCCCATCCATTTCAGTTCCAACAATGCCGCAAACTCCCTTCCAACTACCCCAACCTCCATTCTCCGTTTCCTCCTCCTTAAACCCTTACAAAACCCACCAAAACACAAAGACCTTCTCTCTCTCCGAAATCTTAGAATCCACCTCCAATTTCCACGAATACAAACTCATAGGAGAAGGCGGGTTCGGCCGGGTTTACGCGGGAATCTTATCCGACGGCCAGCAAATCGCGGTGAAGGTTTTGAAGAGGGAGGATCAACAAGGCGGGAGAGAGTTTTTCGCTGAGGTGGAAATGCTGAGTAGATTGCATCATAGGAATTTGGTGAAGTTGATCGGGATTTGTGTGGAGGGCGGAGTGAGGTGCTTGGTTTATGAGTTGGTGCCTAATGGGAGCGTGGAGTCGCATTTGTACGGTATGTGAATTTTGAGGGTCTTTTTTCCAAATGGTATTTTATTTTTTAATATTTTGAAAAAAGCCCTTGTAGTACATCAAAAAGAATAGATTTGAGGGGGAAAAAAATACTGGCTTCGACTTGGCTGTTGTATAATTTTTCTGAATATTTTTCAAAGACCTCGTATGTTTTATGAATATTTTCGAAAACCCGTTATATTTTTAGATACTCTAAAAAAATCGATCCACTTTATGTAGGTTGGAGTATATTCCCTATAAATATCATAGGTCAACTTCATCTGAGGGTTTTTTACAGTATCTAAAAATATATGGGGCTTTCCAAAATATTCAGTAAACATAAGGGGTTCCTGAAAACCCCCTATTAATAAACAGTAAGTCTAGGGATCATGCAAACATATCAAATTATTCAATGATCCGATTGCACGATCCCCAGACCTTTTTACTACCAAATCATTCAATCAACTCCACCATTCACTAAACTTTCTTCTTCTCTTTTTCCATACAAAGACGGGGACAAGGAGGCGGCCCCGCTGGACTGGCCATCCCGCCTGAAAATCGCTTTGGGGTCCGCGCGGGCGCTGGCGTACCTCCACGAGGACTCGAGTCCGCGGGTGATTCACCGCGACTTCAAGTCGAGCAACATCCTCCTCGAGAACGACTTCACTCCCAAGGTCTCTGACTTCGGCCTCGCCAGGGCCGCCCTCGCGGAAGGCGACGGGAACGCGGACGGGCATATTTCGACACGCGTCATGGGCACTTTTGGGTAAATTTTAAAAAAATAGTATTGTTTCTCTTTAAACTTTCTATTTTTCGAAAGGCCAACAAGTTTTAAGATACATAAGGAACTGCCTAATGTTGTTTTCTGATACCTCGTAACTTAACTGTTTTTTATTTTCGAAAGGCTTGCATAACTCATTTTGAATTAATAGAGAAAAAAAAATGTGAATAATTTAATTTGTTTTGAAATAATAGATATATTATTAGAAAAATGTGCTTGCATATTATTTATTGTTATTTATATATTATATATAATTTTCTAATAAAAGTCAAATTAATGATTTTTTTTATCTTTAAAAGTTGAAATGTCAAAGCAAGTTACTTTTTTTTATAAATTTCAGAAAATAATATATATATATATATATATATATATATATATTTTTTCAATTTTCTCTTTGTACAATCTCATTCAACAATTACATCAGATCAATACATCACACTCTTCCCTAAATCACCAGGTACGTCGCTCCGGAATACGCAATGACGGGCCACCTGTTAGTAAAATCCGACGTATACAGCTACGGAGTTGTTCTGCTTGAACTCTTAACCGGCCGGAAGCCAGTCGACATGTCGAGACCGCCCGGCCAGGAGAACCTGGTCACGTGGTCCTTGCCGTTATTAACGAGCCACGAGGGGCTGAAGAGCATAATCGACGGGAAGATTGATGTTAACGAGTCGGTGGCGAAAGTGGCCGCGATCGCCTCGATGTGCGTGCAGCCTGAGGTGGATCAGCGGCCGTTCATGGGCGAGGTCGTCCAGGCTCTGAAGTTGGTTGTGAATGAAGGAAATGATTATGATTGTGGTGATTGTAATGACGATTGTAATGATGAGTCGGAAAGTTTTAATACGAGTTTGGATGAGGGGTTGTTTGGCGCCACGTCGGCGTCGCCGAGGTTTGAGAGAGAGGGGTCGGGGTCATTTAGGAGGGATGTGGGTTCGGGACCGATAAGGATGGAAAGAGGAGTGAGAGAGACTTGTAAATATGAATTTTGAGTTTGGTTTTGATTTTGGGGAGTTTGGTGAAATAAGTGTAAGGAAATAGGAGTTAGGGCTTTTGCTTTAGGGTGGTGGTGAATAATAAATAATAATATAATGTAATCAATTTAATTTCATTGAGATGTGGAGAGTTTACCGGAAGTAGGAAGAAATAAATCTGCAAATAATGTTTCATAAAAAGAGAAAATGATAGATCTCTATTTATTGAACAAAATAAATAACATTTATTGATTATGGTATAAATAAATAAATGATGCTATGATCAATTTTCATTAATATGATAAATAACAAGCTATGGAAAGCTTACTGGCAGAAGAGATAGACCCACAAATATTTGTATGAAAAGAGAAAAATGATAGATCTCCATTTATTGAAAAATTACTTGAAAAGAATTTATAGCAAATAAAGGACCGCCCTCAGCATTCAGGTTTATCAGAGTGGTAGATCGACAAATTATATTTTGCATTTTTTCTTAATTTGAAAAAAACCAAACAATGTATAAAAACATTGAATGAATCAATATAGAAAGTTTTCTATAAGCATATCAAGATTCCTCAGAAGGAAAAAAATAAAAAATACATTAAATACTGTACAGTTATAAACTGTTCAAAGGTAACATATGTACAGCAAAACCAGTGCAAAATACAGGTGGAATTGCAGTTTGTGGAATGAAGTATTTAATGCTGTTTGCACAAAATTGCAATATGATTTGTCAGAGAAATGAATGAAAAAAATATTCCTAATATACTAAGAATCTTAACGTAGGACAAATCATCATTTTACTATTTGTAAACAAAACAAAATGACCTTATATTCGGTAGTTCATAAAATGAATAAAATTGGAGGGCAATTGATAATTTTCCACAACTTCGTTAGTACTACACACAGACACTAAACTAAGATAATTTATAGATTAGGCCAAATTTCACGTATACCCCTACAAAACATTATAATTTCATGTATACCCCTACAAAATCACTCAAATATCATGGACACTCCTATGATATATTTAGTGTTAAAATTAATGTTATTTTCTTTATTTTTCCGTTTTTCTTCTTATGTAAATGTAGTAAGGATTTATATTGAGTCATTTTATGTTCTAATTTTTAGTTTATATATATATATACGGTAGATACAAGATGAATATGTTTGAGAGAAAAACGTACAATTTTCTAAGAAAAATTAATAAAAAAAATTAGTATATAATAGTCATTTTATATATTTTAAAAAATAATTAATAATAATGCAATCATTATATATGTTTTTTGTCTGACAGATGTTGACAGAATATTAATGACATGGGTATTTGTGATATTTTAATAATTTTGTGGGGGCATTCATGATATATGTGTGGTTTTGTAAGGACATTCATGATATTTCAATGATTTTGTAGGAGTATTGGTGATATTTTACTTTTTGTAGGGATATACGTGAAATTATGAGTTTAGATTTTGCAGGGGTACAGATAAAATTTGACCTATAGATTAAGTCCGTAATTAACATCTCAAAAAATAAGAAAATAAAATTACAAAAGGAGTCAGCTCTCTATATTAAACCTGACTTTACAAAAGGTATATTATGTGTCTCAAAAAATACCAAAAAATTACAAAATGTTTTATAATAATCAAGTCTCTATAGTAAACCCGACTTTTTTAGGTAACTTTTTCTTATGACCACTAATTGGAGTTTTCAAGCAAAACATGAGAACTTTAGAAGAACAAGATTTACTTCATTTTTATTTCTCCACATTTTAATCTTTTTATTCCTCAATTTAAATTCTCACTTTTTTTCAACATTATTATGTAATGACAAAATTGCCCCTTCAGACTTGTATCCGACTCTGAAACTCTCATACTCATCAGACCAAAATACATCTCCAAAAATATTCTTTCTTTGTAATTGCTCACAAGCATTTTTCATGTATTTGTGCTTCAAGAAAACCATTTGAACTGCAATATTATAGAGAAAAGAGCTAGTTTTTGAACCGTCCAACAGTATTTCTCAAACTCTTCTTAGACAGGATTTTATAATGGGAAATTTTTCAAAAACCCCCTAACTTTTCTGAATATTATCAAAAACCCCCCATCTTTTTAGATTCCTTCAAAAACCCCCTATCTTTTTAGCCTTCTTCAAAAACCCCCCAACTTTTTTGAAAATTATCAATAACCCCCTCTCATTTAGTTATATTTTTTAAAATGACAATTTTACCCCTCTCATTTTAGTATAGTTTATTTTTATTTTTTAAGTGATATTATTATTTTCAATATTCCAACTTATATTGAAAAAATTATATATTTTAAAAAAATGTAAAAAAAAAATTAATTGGAATATTTTTTTAAATATAATTTGGAGTAAAATGGCAATACACCCATAATCCTACAAAAAATATAGGAAATTTGCAAAAAAAATCTTGTATTATGTCTAAAATACAAAAAAAATTTTAAATATAATTGGAAAAAAAACATTATGAAAAATATTTTTTTTTTAAAAAAATAATATGAAAAATATTTTTTTGAAAAAAATTGTTCCGAAAAATATTTTTTTGCAAAAAAAAATGTTTCAGGAAAATATTTTTTTTATTAAAAATATTTTTAATTTTTTTTATAAAAAATATTCTTTTCTTAAAATATACATTTAAAAATATTTTTTAAAAAATTAAAATCTTTAATTTAAAAAAAAAGTTAATATTTTTTAAGAAAAGAATATTTTTATAAAAAAAATATTTTTCAATAAACAAATTGTTAAATGAATATTTTTCCGAAACGCAAATATTTTTGTGAAACAATTTTTTTTCAAAAAAAATATTTTTCATAATGTTTTTACCAATTATATTTAAAAATATTTTTGTATTTTAGACATAATATAGGATTTTTTTGCAAATTTCCTATATTTTTTGTAGGATTATGGGTGTATTGCCATTTTACTCCAAATTATATTTAAAAAAATATTCCAATTAATTTTTTTTTACATTTTTTTAAAATATATAATTTTTTCAATATAAGTTGGAATATTGAAAATAATAATATCACTTAAAAAATAAAAATAAAACTATCCTAAAATGAGAGGGGTAAAATTGTCATTTTAAAAAATATAACTAAATGAGAGGGGGTTATTGATAATTTTCAAAAAAGTTGGGGGGTTTTTGAAGAAGGCTAAAAAGATAGGGGGTTTTTGAAGGAATATAAAAAGATGAGGGGTTTTTGATAATATTCAAAAAAGTTAGGGGGTTTTTGAAAAATTTCCCTTTTTTATAATTCTTCGGGAATTTTATGCACAAAAATTTAGGTTTAGGTTCAGGTTTAGGGTTATAGCCATCTTTATCAGGTAATAATTTATTTTTTATTGTTAGAATTGGGAAAATCATAATATGAAGGGCATTTTGGTCATTATAAGGATAATTAGGGTTTACATGGTCATTTTCATTTCTTTTTCTTTTCTTTCCAATATTTTTCGGAACTAACTATCGGATTATCATTTATAATTGTATCATCCATATGTTCTTCAAGTATATCGGGTTTATGGGAGCGCAAATTTACCGAAATACCCTTTTCTCGTGATTCTTCATTGGAAACCCAATTTATATTATTTTCTTGTACTCAATTTGTATTATTTTCTAACTCAGTAGAATATAATGAGTCTGAAATCCTGTCCTGCACACTCACCTCTTGTTCAAAAAAATAATCATTAATTACACAAAATTATTCGTAAAAACGGAAATTATTCATTAAAATTTTAATTTTATTAATTTACTTTCAGAAGGAAGTAATAATTCGTTCTTAATATCTTCATTTTCTGATAGGTAAATCCATCGTGGGCAGACAGAAATGAAATGTCTATGCTCTTTAATCCAATTAATTACCCCCAAATCGGCCGAATGTTCATCCTCATTTTTAGGAAGTAATAATTTTTGTGAGATGCAAGTGAAATGATGGCGGGACGATGAAAAACACCTTTTACTGTTCAAAATCCTAATCCAGTAAAATCCTAATTTTTTCTAAAAGCCCATCCAAACTAGCAGTAGAAATAGGCCCGCAAATAAAATGATAGATATCCATTTATTGAAAAATTACCTATAAGAATTTATAGCATTCGACCTTCAGACAGACAATGTCGCAGTAGACCCACATTATATATATTTTTTAATTTAAAAAATGCCAAACAAAGCATGAAAAAATCGAACGAGACAAGATAGGAAGTTTTCTACGAATATATCAAGATTCCTCCCAATGAAAAATAAATATTATCTTTTTAAGGATGGACATATATACAGGAAAACCAGTGAAAATACAGATGGAATTGCAGTTTGTGGAATGGAGTTTTTACTTTTAATGCTGTTTGCAATTTGTGCAAAATAATGCAACCTGATTTGTCAGAGAAATATTAATCCTAATAATATTAAGAATCCTAACTTTTGAGAAATCATCATTATGTGATATTTAATGATAATATATGCTGCAGCTTATAACAAATTTATTATTTTTGATTTGGTCTCTATATACAATTTTTTCTTTAGTAAGAAACCTACCAACTATTCAGCCATGTGGCCTTTAATGACTGTCGTCCCATACAAATATGAAATATACATGGTAACAGAATATCTAGAGCTTTCCAGCCTACGCCCGAATTAAATATTGGGAAATTCTTTAAAAACCCCCTAATTTTTTTGGATATTATCAAAAAACCCCTATTTTTTTCATTTCTTCAAAAACCCCCTATAAAGCACATGTAATTTTTTTTAAGCCCCTATGGGGTTAAGTTAAACCTTTTCCATCCATTCAATTTTTGAATTGACCAAAATACCCTCTATTTATTTCTATATTATATTTAATTCAATTAAAAAATATAATAAAAAATTAATATTTTTCAACATAATATAAATATTATATTATATTATTTTATGCTGCATTAGTTAATTTTTTTATTATATTATATAATTTTATGTTGCATTAGTTTATTTTATAGTATTATATTACATGAAATATTTTCTCTTTTTTGTTTGTATATTATAATTTTATTCTCAGTAAAATATTTTTTATTATTATTATTTTTTATGATTTTTAAAAAATAGTTTCTGGAAAAAAATCAGTAAAAAATCTAAATTATTTTTTAAAAAATATTTTTTGAATTTTTTTATAAGAAATATTTTTCAGAATATTTTTTAAATTTTATTTTAATAAAAAATTTGAAAAACATTATTTTGGAAAAAAAATTCTAAAATGTTTTTATAAAAAAATTATGTAGCATTATAAAATTAATTAATGCATCATAAAATAATATAATATAATATTTACATTATGTTGAAAAATATTAGATTTTTTATTATATTTTTAATTTAATTAAATATAGTATAAAAATAATATAAAAATAATCAATAGAGGGCATTTTGGTCAATAAAAGTTAGAATGGATGTAAAATGTTTAACTTAATCCCATAGGGGTAAAAAAAAATTCAAGTTGCTTTATAGGGGATTTTTGAAGAAATGAAAAAGATAGAGGATTTTTGATAATATCCAAAAAAGTTAGGGGGTTTTTGAAGAATTTCCCTTAAATATTTTATATATGTTCTGTTATAATAAATTGGGGGCCAAGGGAAGTTGAGGTATTTCTTTTCAAACCCATTAAATGATATTGTACCTTAATCATGGGTTCTATATGATAAAAAATAATGATACAAATAATTATCTGTATAATGAGGTTGCATGGGTAGAAATTTGAAAATACATGATAGATATACTTTATGCACCAAATGTAGAAATAAAATCTCTTTATCACATCAGAAGATAAATTGTCTTTTACCAGAATTAACAATATGTAGTTAAGCACTAATCCGACAAAACTGAAGTAAAACAAAAATATGATTTTGTCTGTATAATAAACTTTCTCTCATCTGTTTTAAATGCATTATATAATTAATTTACAGAATCTACCTCAAAAAATATAATAATGTGCAGAATCAAAATGATATTTCGATGCAATTAAAAAGAATATATCCATAAAAATGATGTAATTTTTATATATGGTCGGTAATTAAGGAACATCCGTCCAAGAGGGTTCCCCATTTATTTATCTGGATTTTTTCATTCAACAAAAAACTGTTCTTAAAATTAATGCGTGTTGTTTTTTATCTATCAAACTAATAGTTTTGTTTCAATTATTTTTAAGGTCTAGTTCTTAACTATTTCAACATATAATTTGTTTTTCTCCTTATCTTTTCGATTATTTTGATGTGGAATTAATGGCATGTGAAGATTTTCAAGAATTAGTGATGGCCGGCGGAATGGTACAAGCTTTTGGAAGTGTCACCTTTTGAGGGAATTTTTCTGGCCAACCGCTTGCATTTCTTTTGCATTAAATTAAATTTAGTCCTCTTTTCTGATTTAGAATCTGTCTTTATTGCCCCCTACTAAGCTGTCTCTCTCTCTCTCTCTCTCTCTCAAGCCTCTACTTATATCCTCCAATTGTTCCATTTGAGTGTGGGGTGTGTGTCAAGTGTGTTAGCTCAATCAAACTACAGGAAGAAAGAGGGAACATTTGAAGCTTTGAACCTTTTAGTTATCATGGTTTCATCAAAGAAAAAAGAAATGCTAGTCAAGTTTATTGTGTTTCTCTCCATCCTCACATCATCTCAAGGTTTAAATAATTCTCTCATTTTCTTCACATTTTAATAGAACAAAATATACAACTAAAGCAACAAAAACAAAGTTGTACATACAAAAATACAACATTCTGACATTCGTCTTCTTTTTAATTGCATTAAAATGTAGGTAGTAGGCTACACAATAAACCCAATAATTTTCCATATTTACGACGAGCGAGTAGCTTCTCATCAGAACCGAAATATTACGACTACATAATTGTTGGCGGGGGCACGGCTGGATGTCCTTTAGCAACCACATTATCTCAGAAATATAAAGTTTTATTATTAGAGAGAGGAGGCGCACCATATGGAAATCGAAACATTTCATACATGCAGAATTTTCACATCTCGTTGGCTGACGTGTCACCACAATCTCCATCTCAGATGTTCATTTCTACAGATGGAGTCATCAATACTCGTGCTAGGGTTCTCGGAGGAGGGAGTTGTATTAATGCTGGATTTTATACAAGAGCTAGCCCTAGGTAATTATTTTGGATTTTTTATGTTTTTCCCTTTCTTTTAAACTTTATATCAACATAATATCAATGGAAAAGGAAAATAAGAGAAAATGTGTAGGGTATGTTCAGGGGCGGAACCAGAAAATAATCTTAGGGGGCTAGACCGGACCAATATAAAGTCAAAACAACTAGTAAAAAATTTCTTCTATTAGCGCATCATAATTTTTTAAAATAATACTTTATTATCGATAATTTGTATTTGTCTAAATTTATTATGTAATTAATTATTATAAACGAAAATTCATTTATATCTAATACAATTATTTTACATTTAAAGCGTTAATTAATATTTAATTATGTATTCAGTTATATGTTGCTAAATTCGATTCAATAAAATAAAGCATATGCTAATTAAAACAAAAGTGATGATAGAATATAGCATTACGATTGAAAATTTTGAAGTAATATAATAATTATGTTTTATATTTGAACTATAGTGATACAAAAAAATATGGATGATTTTAAATATTGTTTAATTATTTAGAAAAGAATTAAAAGGAGAAAGTTGTTTGCATTCCATGTTTATGCAGTCCATATAACCAATTATAAGATGTTACTAGAATTTGAATAGTTTATATGAAATTATTTTTTTTATGCTTTAGACGGCGATTGCCGTATTGAAATTCTATTGAATAAATTAAGAATGTTTAATGTTACAGTCCAAAAAGCCGAAGAAAGTAAAAAAATGATTGTTAATTATTTGAAATTACATATGTTGGTTACTTTTAGGCTATAATAAATCAAAATTTGCATTACTAGGCTACCATACTAAGGACATGCTATGGATTTGCATTACTAGGCTGCTATACTAGAGACATGCTATGAATGACAGTAACTTTGTAGTTCCTTTTTCACTTTTGTATCTTACTTATATAACCTTATTTTTTATATTATTCTTTACGTTATATATAGAGGGGGCCAAAAGTACAAGGACGTAAGTTCAATATTTAAGGGTTATAAATAAATTTCAGATTTATAAGAGGGCCATGGCCTTCTAAACCCCCACCTCCCTCCGCCCCCTGGGTAGGTTATCTTCATGAGTTGATGTACTATACTACTATGAAATTACTGCAGGAAAGCATGGTAGCATAAACCATCTTTCTTTTTCTAAGACCTTTTGTTTGGATAATAAATCCACATGCACATGATTCCTTTATGTGCAGCTCCATCTGCAGATCATATTGTGCTCACGAATTTGTACCATTGGTTTAACACAATTTAATTTCTAAGACCAGCAATAAACAACTGATATTTATGTATTAATTATTCAGTTATGTAAAAGAAGTAGGATGGGATGGAAAGTTGGTGAATGAATCATATCCTTGGATTGAAAAACAAATTGTGCATTGGCCGAAAATTGCACCATGGCAAGTTGCGCTAAGAAATGGACTTCTTCAAGCCGGCATCTCACCTTTTAATGGTTATACATTCGATCATTTGTATGGCACGAAAGTTGGTGGCACGATTTTCGATGGAAAAGGGTATCGGAGCACTGCTGCAGATCTACTCAAGTCCGCTAATCCAAAAAATCTTTGGGTTTTGCTTCATGCTACCGCGCAAAAAATTGTCTTTGATACACAAGGTAGTAGCTCACTTGTTTAGTTCTTGATTTTGTGAGAAATTTGAAGTTAATACATGAAAAATAAGAAATAAGTCAAATATTACTAGATCAAATGGTAAATGCACCATCCCATCAACCAAGAGGTCGTGAGTTCGATACTCCTCAAGAATAATTTACTCTTAAAAAAAAAAAATAAGAAACAAAGAAGACAAGTGCAACAACAATTTCTTCATTATTTTAGCCAAAAATCAGAGCAAATAACTCAAATAAATGATTTATTTTAACATGAAAACACTTGTTTATTCTTTCTTCATACAAGATTTTGCATGTCAATTAGCTAATAAAAAACATTTTGCAGAGAAAAAACCAAAAGCAATTGGTGTTCAATTCAAGGATGAAAATGGAAACCAACACACAGCATTCCTCAATCAAGAATCATCTGAAAGTGAAATTATTGTCTCTTCTGGTGCAATTGGGAGCCCCCAATTACTTCTCCTCAGCGGAATTGGACCGAAAGAAGACTTAGATAAATTTGGGATTAGAACGGTTTTACATAACCAATATGTAGGAAAATCGATGTCAGATAATCCGATGAATTGTATTTTTATTCCTACCAAGAAATATATTAAGCAATCATTGATTCAGACGGTTGGAATTACAAGAATGGGTTCGTTTATTGAGGCGAGCAGCGGTTTCGGCCAATCAAATAAGAGTATTCACTGCCACCATGGCATTGCCTCAGCTGAGGTAAATTTTCAGTTTATTTTTTTTTTGAATATTAGATGTCAGGTTGAACCAAATTTTCAGTTTATTATCATATGTATTTGCCAACAAATTATAGCATTTTCATTTTTAGAAAAGAACATATTTAATTTTCAATAATAATTTAATATTTTGTAATAATACAGATCGGGCAATTATCAACGGTACCACCAAAACAAAGAAGCATAGAACTTGCTCAGTCCTTCGCAGAAACAAAAAAAGACATCCCAATAGAAGCGTTTCGAGGAGGATTTATTCTTGAAAAAATAGACGGGCCGCTTTCATTGGGCCACCTCACTCTTTTAAACGCAGATGTAGATACAACTCCAAACGTAACCTTCAATTATTTCTCCCATCCGCACGATCTTGAAAAATGTGTATATGGGATACGAACCATCGAAAAAATAGTACAGACAAAATCATTTGCTGATCTATCCGACGGCTCGGATTTCTCCAGCGAGATGTTACTTAATATGAGTGTGAGAGCTAATGTTAATTTTATACCCAAACATACAAATGATACAAAGAGTGTTGAGCAATTTTGTAAAGATACAGTTATAACAATTTGGCATTATCATGGCGGCTGCCATGTTGGCAAGGTGGTGGACCGAGACTATCATGTACTTGGTGTGGATGGTCTACGAGTTGTTGACGGATCCACTTTTTTAAAATCGCCTGGAACTAACCCGCAAGCCACCGTCATGATGATGGGAAGGTATATCATTACTATTTTTACATATATACAAATAAATATTTTAATATAGTTATATAATTAATGTTCATGTTGGAAAAGCTAAGTTTTATTTTTTTTTATGATTTCAGGTATGTGGGGGTGAAGATATTAAGGGAAAGACTAGGTGAGGAAGCAGGTGCCTAAAATTTCGATGGAAATTACTATTATAATGTATTTAATTAGTATACTAATTATTGTGTGGTTGGCTTTAGGGTTTGATTAATAATTACGAAAATCGAAATTGAAGGATATGGATTCCTATTCACAAATATTCTTCTCTTAACTGGCATAAAACTGAATCTAATGGAATGAAAATCGAACATAATGAGTCAGTTATGGAATGAAACTAAATTGTGGATTGAAGAAGCAATTTGAAAGAATGGAAATATATAAATTCAGTTAACTCAATTAGTAAAAGAATTGAAAACAGTTGGTAATAATTAGTTATAAAATGAATCAAATGCACTTCACTGAGAAAAGGTCAGACGATTTAAATTTTCTGAATTTGAAAAAACAAATTGTTTGCTTTCTGTTCCATACGCTGGGTGTTCAAAACATTTTTCCATTTTTTTCAACGGAAACAAATCATGTCATTGATTTGCGATGCGCCATGTTCTCATTGGCCGGATCTCGTAAAATGAAGGACTTCTATCATGATCCTGATGTCATACATTTATTGTGATTGGTCATGTCCTTTGTGTTTTGTGTGAGCTATAAATTACTTAATAACATCAATCATGTTAGAAAATAATTAAATGTTGATCAGATCATTACTAATCGTATCAATTTGGTTATCAAAATTAAAGAAAAATAGTATATGGTCGTTTATATCTATGCTTGGATATTGGAGGAGCCAATGGTAATATCAACTCCGGTGTGATAGTTGTCGCAACATATATTTTAATGGCAGGAGCCGGTTTGGAGTGGTTTTCTCGGTTGGCTTAATGAGGGTCTCGGCCGGCTCGGCAAGGGTCTCGGACAACTCATCAATGGTCTTAGACAACTCTTCAAGGGTCTGGACAGCTCGGTCTTAGCCAGCTTGTCGACCGTAGTTGGCCGGATCGAGGATAACAGATCACCCATCTAGCAGCTCAATCGCTAGGCCATGGAGCGTAGCAATAAAAATTGCGTCGACTATCAAATCTACGGATAATGTCTTCTATTGAATAAAGCCAATTACTTTTTTTAGTTTTATTATTTTTTATTTAATTTTTGTGAAAGTGGCTAACTTTCATTTGTGTTACGCTAACTGTATTTTGAAGTGTTGAAAAATTCAATGATAAGAAATCAAATTGATATAATAACTATATTTTTAGAGAAATTAAATCATTACCTTATGAAATTAACGATATGAAGTCACAAATATACGTACCAAAGATAAACCAGCTAATAATTCGAAAGCCAAACCATCCAAAATAAACTTGACTTTTTTCTTTATTTACATTCTTTAGAACCAAAGAAACAAAAAAAAGATCGTACATGGTAGATTTGAATTACATACAATTTCAATTAATAGTAAACAATAAATAATCACAAATCCAAAGAACAAATAATTCCTGCCAAAATAATAACGTGAATGTTGGAAGGGAAGAGAAGACTAAAATTACATGTGCCATTAACTTTGAATATATGACAAAAGCCAATTAGAACGTAAATCAGTCATCACCTTTTCATTTTTCAATTCCAGATTGAGAGGTGGAGGCAGATCTGCAAATGCAACAATATATACAGGGACGGAACCAGGATTTAAAAGTTAGAGGGGCCTCGGCTTGTCTAGTATTATCAAAGTTCCTGAAAAATAATTCTCAATACATTATTTATATGTTTTGTCAAAACAAAGTTTTTTAAAACTTAATGGGATCTCATTCATATTAATGAATTAAGTTAATAAAATAAAAATGAACTATGTTCAATAGTTCAGAAATTAAAAAAAAGATAATATAATAATATTTTTTTTACATTTTAAACTAATGTAATATATATATATATATATATATATATATATATATATATATATATATATATATATATATATATATAGACACAAATTTATGTTACATTATGAAAATTATATGGTAGATCACTAAAACTAGTTATTACTTTTATTTTTTGATATTTACAGGCAATAAAAAAATTTATAACTACTATAAGAAAATATAGTCCAACACATTTATAAAGCATTAAAGTTTTTAAATATGAAACTTAAAAAAAAAAGATTGAAATATTTCACATCTTTAATGTGTTGAATGATTTACATAAATTTTGATGATTAAGTTCGTGCACTATTTTATTTTGAAGCCGCAGAATATTTACACATCATTTAACTTGTACCATGATAAGATAAAGTTTTGGCTGCTTTTTTTTTCCTTTAGTAATTTTACTCATATAACCTTCAAGCTTTTATGTATTAAACAATAAGATATCCAAATATTACTACTAAGAACTAGATGTATGTTATGTAAGGTAAGGACTTCTATTAGATTATCACTTTTATAAGGGGGCTTAGGCCCCTTCTTGCCACCCTTTGATTCCGTCCCTGAATATATATATATATATATATATATATATATATAGGTGCCGGTTATATTGACCCCACTTTATTTTACCTCACTTTTACCACGTGGTTATAAAAAGCTAAAATTTAAATTTCAACCGTACGGATGGAATATATATGTTTTGAATATGTTGTGGATCAATTTTCACAAGAATCGGAATATTATATCATTGCCATCGTGTATCATCAAAATTCATCATGTATCATCAAAACATATAAATACATATTTTGATAATACATGATGGCAATGATATAATATTTCGATTCCTGTGGAAATTGATCCACAACATGTTCAAAATATAAATATTCCATCCGTATGGTTAAAATTTGAATATTCACTTTTTATAACCAATTTTTTCATCGGGGTAAAAGTGGGGTAAAATAAAGTGGGGTCAATATAACCGGCCCCATATATATATATATATATATATATATATATATATAAGGTAGTCGCGATTTGCGTGAAATGTTACAATCTTTTTTTTTTCTTCAGGATGTCGCTGATAAGATGTAACTGGTTCAGATAATACACAGGATAAAAACCATTTTTACTTGCACCCCTTTCATTGATATATAAAAAAAAAGAAATATAATTAAAGTTAACATTATTTGCCATGTTGTTTTGCAGTATTATGATTAACGGACATGAATTGGTACATAAAACCTACCTTTTTTATTGGGAAATTTACAAAAAACCTCCTATCTTTTCCCCCTGTCAGAAGAAATTTCCATCTATTTCAAAGTTAATTTTTTTAAATGACTAAAATACCCCCATGTATATTGAATATATTTAATTAACAAATTAATTAAATAAACAAACAAAATAAATTAAATAAAAATTGTTAAACACATAAAAAATAATTCATTAAAAAATAAAATTCATTAAAAAGAAATAAAACTAATTAAAATAAAAATAATTAAAAAGAAAAGGTTAAAAAATAATTAAATAGTTAAAAATAAAAAAGTAAAAAATAACTCAATAACAATTAATTAAAATAAATAAAATAAACAAAATATACATAATTAAAAATCTAGAAATAATGAAACAAAATATAATTATTAAATAAATAAATAAATATTAAGTAAAGATAAAAATAAAATTATAATTAATGTTATAAAATAGGGAAATTTACAAAATAACCCCCTAACTTATTTGAATATTATAAAATACAAAAAAAAAAAATAAAATAATAATAAAAGAAAAATCAATTTTTAAAAATAGTAATAATTATATACACACACAACTTTATTTATTATAGCATAGTGTAAGAGCCTAAGGCATTATCCGGTATAGCTCAACATTCGGGCTCACATCATATTGTCCTTGAAAAAACTTAAACTTGGTTGGGCCTTTTCTTTTTAATTATTTTTATTTTAATTGATTTTATATTTTTTTAATGAATTTTATTTTTTAATGAATTATTTTTTATGTGTTTAACAATTTTTATTTAACTCGTAGCTATATATATATATATATATATATATATATATATATATATATATATATATATATATATATATATATTTTCTAGATTTTATGATACAGTCTAATACTAATAAATATTATAATTATGCGCAATCACATGTTCAAGATGCTTCCAATAATTATAATTCAAATGAGTACTTGAAATTTTTTTGACTCGCATAGTGCGATTTGTGAATATTTATTGTATAGTGTGGGGGATACAGACGGATTTAACGGCGTTTCTAATTTAAACCAGAATTCTTAAAAAAAAAATGCTACAGCAACCGCACTTTAAAAGTGCGAAAATGTCAAAATTGGAATTTTTCCCGACATGTGTATTTTAAAAACACATTAAAAAAAAGAAAAACAAGGGTGAAAATATATATAAAAAAAAACAGGAAAAAAGTAATTTGGTTCTTTAACAAACTACTTAATGTCCAAAATTTGGTATTAAATACGTTAAATTTAAATTTTACAATAAACAAAAATAAAAAGTTTCTTCCCCTTCAAATAATAAAAAAAGTAACACCAAGGTATAAACAAAAAACAAATTTTGCAAAAGAGCCCCTGCACCATCTAAATTGCAAACAAAATTCTATTCTAATATAATGTAGGAGCTTTTTTGCACTTTTCAATACTGCAGGTTTTTTTTTCTAATTTAGGTATGATGTAGGGGCTTTTTGCAAAATTCACATACAAAAATATAATAATAACCTAATGAAGGACCTAATTGTGATGATCTTAATCAGATTATCCGAATTATTTTCATTATAGGAATTTGTCTCTTCAGAAACAATGGTAGTTAAAAATAAGTATGAATGATTAAATATGGTTAAATTATTAAAATGGTAGTTAAAAATTAAAATAATTGGCAAAGATTGATTACATATTTAGTCCAGGGTTTAAATTGAACTATTTCGAAAAGAAAAGTTTGAGCTTTCTCCAGCATAAAGTGTCATAAAATATTAATGAAAATAGTTGTATAGTTGCTAAAAAGAAGGTTCAATTTTTATTATACAGTTCAAAGATTGGAAATTGAATATAATTATATACATGGGCAATAAGAAGAGTTGGTTAAATTTTTTTTCAGATAAACAATGTCTGGAATTATTTGTAATTTTGGGTATTTATAAGGGTATCCAGGTAAGAATCTGATTCAAATAACTAATTATGTAATTTTGGAGGGTTGTTTATGAAAAGTGCCAATAAGCATAGTATTAACCCCAACCCTTACTTTTCACCTACTTTTAAGCCTCCCCAAGAGGTCACATCATCACTTTTATCTCCACCGTTCGATCATTTTTTTGGGTCAAATCTTAGCCATTCATTTTCTTAAATTTATTGATATTTTTTGGCAACTTGTGTGCGGTTATTAAAACATAATCATATGATTGGTTGAATTAGTGTTTTGTATTTCATCCCCGATGTAGTGAGAACCGTTGTAAATTTGTTTCTGACCATTAGATCTTAATCAGATGGCTTCAATGAATCATAGTTCAAAATTATATTCAATTATTAATAGGAATAGTTAATGAAGAGTTCACTCATTAAAATATAAATATTTTTTCTTTTCTTCTTTAAAAAATTATAATTTTTAATGAAATATTTTATTTCTCCTGTTAAAATCATCAAATATAAATTTGTTGGAATTTTCTCTTTATTTTGAGTTCCATATTATTATGGTTCTAATTTATTTTATTTTTTCATGCTAAAATATGTGAATAAAGACTATATAAAAGAACATGTAAAAAATAATATGGTCATTAAGTTATATCTTATACCTTATTTTTTTATCTCTTTGTAAGCATTCTTAAGAGACCCGTCGTCAATTTTATCTCGGACGTTGGATCAAATTTTTTCAAATCTTAGTTTTCCATTTAAATTATTACCACAATATCACATGATTAGTTAGATTAATATTTCGTGTTATATCTCTAATTACGTGAGAACTATCATATCAAATAAAATTTTAGAGTATTAAAAATTATATTATATTACGAATTACGGATAATATATATCATTTCAATAACTAACAAAATATAAATAAGAAAAATAACGGTGACAATTTTTTCGTAAAATGAGTCATGTTATATTTTCTTATGTATAATAATCATATTTTTTATATATATATAATACCATATTTCCTTTTTACAAATTATGTTAAATATAATTATTATTTTTATATTTTTTTTAAAGTTAATAATTTATAATTAAGTCTTATGGGGTTTCAACTAAAATCCGTGAAATAAATTATCGTTTATTTTTAGTTTTTAGATCTCCTTTATCGTCTAATTAATACTTGATTTTTTTTATATAATATGTCAATAGATAACGGCACAAGAAAACTAAAGAAATAAAAAAGATGATATTTTAATCTCGAAATCTTAATGCAAACATAAATTAATTAGATTGTAAATTAATAACCCAAATGAATTTTTGAATTATTGTTTGTTTTTTTATGAATTTATTATTTATGTTATTTTATTTCATATATTTAAATTTTTTTGTATAGAGTTATCCATCCTTATAATATTAGATGTGCTATAAAAACTATTTTTTAATGAATAATAAATGAATATAATATCTTATGATATAATTCAAAATGATTTTAAACGTAACTAACTTACATAACATAATTATTATACGTAATTGTAATTTATACATAAATTTTAAATGAATAACAAATTTAAATATTCACATTCGCAGCGAAGCGCGGGCATGATCCTAATTGTTTTAATATTTCACCCGACCCAAAGAGTTGCAGAAACATTCGAACTAAAGTCTGTTTATAAAATTCATGCAATTTATCAAGTTGAGATTTTATATAAAGGCCAAATTTCACGTATACCCCTATAAAACATCATAATTTCATGTATATCCCTACAAAAAATGAAATATCATAAATTACAAAAGCACTCAAATATCAAGTTGAGTAATTTTGTAGGGGTATTGGTGAGATTTCACTTTTTATAGGAGTATACGTGAAATTATGATATTTTAGAAGGGTACATATGAAATTTGGCCTTACATAAATATGATAAATTATGTGCAAACTAAGTTATAAATAAGATCTTACTGAGATTTATTTGAAACTGAGGTTTTGCAGCTTCTGAAATCAACTTAAAATCTTCTTGAAACAAGGAAGCCCTAAAATAGACGAGCTTGGTTTTTAATTAACTGACTCCATTTTATCTACTGGATTGAAATACAAAGTAAAATATTTTTAAAATTATCATTATTAAGACTATTGTTAAAAACATAATCTCTTTTCCATGATATTATTAATTTATTTCACATCGTGCAAGACATTTCAACAAGTCTCTTTTGATAGTCTCAGCTGAGGCCCCACTTGGATCACAAATTATTATTATTATTATTATTATTATTATTATTATTATTATTATTATTATTATTATTATTATTATTATTATTATTATAAATTAGGGTTTAGAAAACTATAAATAAGCCCTCAATTAATTTAGGTCCAGTATGCTTATTTAAGCTTACATTATCATGAAATGACCATATTTTCATAATCCAATTATATAATTACAATAATATATTTAAGTTAATTATATTATTTAGTATTTATATATTTTTATTTTACTATACTTCTAGTTCTATATTATTATTGAACAAAATCATTGTATGTAATATTTATACTTAATTTTTAAAAATAAAATCCATTCGCCTTCATATTGACAATATCCCACAAGTTTCATATATATCCATTCCCAAAACTCAAAATACCAAATCCATCCTCCAAAATCTGCGCTATGAGATAAAAGAGATAACTCTTAAAGAGAAAAATATTCTCTTTTTGGATAATTTAAATGCATAAAAATGCAATTTTTCCAATAATGCTTTGGGGGATTTAATATTTTTACTAAAAAAACTCAAAATATCATAATTGCGGTAGCTTCACATAATTTCATATGTACCCCCGTAAAACATCAAAATATCCAAAGCATATCTGTTCCTTTTACACTCCTAGTAATGCCATTTTTATGCTAGTAATAATATGCAGTATAAAGACTGCAATCGTTTTCCAAAATCAAATTAGCAATCTTAAGGGAGAAACTGGATCAAATCATTCAACTTCAAACTTACAAAATTGCTCGAAGCTATTAACTAATGAACTTGAGGTTCAGAGAAATGAAAGATACTCATCATAGCCTCTGAGGAGTTTAGATATTCTTCAAGTGAACATTTTCTTCTTAAAAAAGTGATACTAAATCCCTCTTCAAATTTTATACAAAAGTCAAAAGAGGGAGAGGGAGAGAGAGGTTTTTAAATATATTCAAAAAAAAGCTAGGGCTATTCTACCCTAATCTTTTACTTTCCTTTAATTCTCCTTTTCTGTCCCAAATAGATTCAGAACTAATTATTCTTCATCATCAGAATTGGCCAAGTAAATCCAATCATACCATATCATATAAGACCCCTCTTTTACAGCACATAGTGCTAGAATAGAGCAACAAATCCTTAAAAAACATTCCTTCCTTTTCTTCTGTTTCCATAAGGAAAAAGGCTTAAATCAATAGTACTAGGACCAAATTACAATTCAATTGCTGTACAAGAACTAATCCTGCATTTATCCGACACACAAATCACAAATTAGGAAATTTTCCAACATTTATCCAACCTAAAAGTCAATATTTTGGGGGGTTGTCTCTACAGCAACTAGTGCCGGAGCGAATCCCTAAAACCTCCGATCCAAATCCAATTCAAATTAACAGAGATAATGTTTATAATATGGTTCAAATATAACATATAGATTGAATCAAACACAGGCCTTTCCTTTTTATTTTCTTTCTGACCGGATCCAATTTGTATGTCATAACATTGGTTGTATCTCAAGAATACACACATGTTTATATTTTGAGACAACACAAACAGAGAGAACCGTTTAGTATCGAATTTCTCCTTCATATTAACAGCGTCACAAAAACTTGTAATAAACACGATGAATTGCATGTATAACCATTCCAAAAACTCAAAACTTCAACATCATCCTTCCTTAACTAAAAACCATTTGATGCCTTATTCAAACACTCAAAAAATATTTTATGTCTCATTTAAGCTCCGAAAAAGATTTTATGCCTAATTTAAGCCTTCAAAAATCATTTTATGCCTCATTTAAACCTTAAAAAATCATTTTATTCCTCATTTAAGCCTTCAAAAATACTTTTATGCCTCATTTACGCCTTCAAAGAACATTTTAATCCTAATTTAAGCCCTAAAAAAATTTATACTTTATTTTAAGCCCTCAAAAATTTGTATGCCTCATTTAAGCCCTCAAAAACATTTTAGGCATCATTCAACCCCTCAAAACAAAATTATGTCTCATTTAAGCCCTCCAAAAATAATTTACCCATCAAGCCCTCAAAAATCATTTTATGCCTCATTTACGCCTTCAAAGAACATTTTATTCCTAATTTAAGACCTCAAAAATATTTTATTCCTAATTTAAGCCCTCAAAAATTTTTATGCCTCATTTTAGCCCTCAAAAACATTTTAGGCATCATTCAACCCCTCAGAAAAAACATTCCGTCCTTTTCATCTTCTTTTCCATTCGGAAAAAATTTAAATCAATAGTACTAGGACCAAATTGCAATTCAATTGTTGTACAAGGACTAATCGTGCATTATCCCCCACACACAAATCACAAACTGGGAAATTTCCCAACATTTTCAAACTTAAAATCTAGGTTTTCAGGCTGCCTCTACAGTCACTGGTTCTGGAGCGAATCCCTAAAACCTTCTATCTAAATCCAATTCAAATTAACAAACATAATACTTATATTATGGTCCAAATGTAACATACAGATTGAATCAAATCAAGGCTTAGATTCAGTTTTGCATAATGATCATTTTCTTCTTTTTCTTCTTCCTTTTCTTTTTATTTTTTTTTTTATGAGAGAAAGACGGTAGATCTAATAATTCCCTTGGTGAGAGAGAGGCGAAATTCAAAGGAAATTGATTTTATCTCTCATTCAAGCCTTCAATATTTTATGCCTCATTCAAATCGTCAAAAATATTTTATGTCTCATTAAAGCCCTTAAAAATATTTTATACCTCATCTAAGCCCTGAAAGAACATTTTATATCTCATTCAAGCTCTCAAAAATATTTTATGCCTCATGTAAGCCCACATTTTATGCCTCATTTTAATCCCCTCAAAAAATATTTTATGACTCATTTAAGCCTTAAATAACTATCATTCAAGTTCTCAAAAAATATTTTATGTCTCATTCAAGCCCTAAAAAAAATATTGTATACCTCTCATTCAAGCCCTCAAAAACAATTTATGCCTCGATTAAGCCCCAAAAAAATAGTTTATGCCTCTCATTCCAACATTCAAAAAACTTTTATGCCTCTTTTAAGCCATCAAAATTTTTTTTATGCCTTATTTAAGCTCTCAAAAAAAATATATTATATCTCATTTCAGCCCTCGATAAAAATTTATGCTTCGTTTGACCTCAAAGAAGTATTTTTTTTTAGTTCAGAAATGTTGGGAGCTTTTGGAAAACTTCATTATTTCTTCATGGAAGCTATGCTATTGCTTATTTCTTCATCACCGAAACTAGCCAAGTAAATATATACCATGTCATAAATTCATAATACACCAATATTTAAAAGAGAGAGAAAGTGGTGGCAGTCGGTGCTACTTTTTCCTTTAGAGGAGAAACACGCAAATAGAATATATCATGTTGAAGCCCTAAAAAAATATTTATGCATCATTTTAACTTTAAAAAACTCCTTTTATGCCTCATTTTAACCCTCAAAAAATCATTTTATACCTCATTTAAGCCGTCAAATATTTTTTGCCTCATTTAAACCCTCAAAAAACATTTTATGTCTCATTTAACCCGTCAAAAAATCATTTAAGCCGTCGGAAAATATTGTATGCTTCTTTTAAGCCCTCAAATAACATTTTATACATCATATAAGCCCTCATAAAACATTTTATGCCCTATATAAACCCTCAAAAGACATTTTATGCCCTATATTCTCTTTTTTTGTGTCTGTGGCTCTTTTAATTTAATCCGATGGATTTTATATCGGTCCACTGTGGACCGACCGCCTTCAACATACTATTTCCAAAGTTCTGGAAAGTAACGATATATAATCTTTCCTTAAAATAATTCTTTTTATGTGACCGTTGTGAGGACTTTGGGCCTGTAAAAAGCCCGGAATATTAGTTTTAACTCAAAAGCATTATTTTAGAGTATTTTTATTAAACACGCTTTTTGAAAGCTTCCGTGTATAAATCTTTTCCGTAAATAAATATTCCCTTTTGTTGTGAGTCTATGGCGGTTGTAGAAATTTTGGGTCTGTAAAAGCCCGGGATTTTAGTTTTAAGAAAATGAGGTTTTATCAGAAAAAAATAATGAAAGAAAAAAGAGAAAACGGAAACCATGCATACCTTTTATCAACTTTTTCAAGAAATTGGTCATGACGGTAGTTAATGATTTCTTTGGTGCTATGGCGGAAGAAGATGAGTTGAGCTTTTGAGACATATTTGCTGTCCTTTTAAATACGAATTAGCTACTCTATAAACATATATACATCATAACATTAGTTGCTATTTTTTTCTTTTTAAGAAAAATATTAATTATTATTTCTTGGACCAAGAAGGTATAATTTTGTCTATTACACATGAGTTTCAAAAATAATATCATAAAATATGTGCTCCAGAAAAAAATATTATAAAATTAAAAAAATTATAATTCCGAAAGGAATTCAAAGTTAATATACTTTACCCAAAAATTAATGAAAAACCAAGTCAGAATGGATGGGGCTTTGATGATCCTTTCTTCACTTTGTTGGCAAGGAATGATTTGGAAGGAAACCGAGACTGACAATTTTTTTTACTTTATTAAGAAATTTGTATGTAACCGTTTCTTGTTTTCTACCATGTTAGCGAGTGAAGTTGTTGGTCACAAACACACCCACATCTGATATATGATCAATTTCATGTTACTCTTTTTTATTTGAGTGGTAGAGAGGGAGCGGAATCATTCATGGCTCTGTTCTGTATTCTGTTATCCTTACGAGACATAACCTCCCCACGTTTCAGGAGCTCGTTGAAAGAGATGTTGGCTATGCGTGTGGTGCCACGTGGAAGGCTGATATGAAATAAGGACCCACTGTCAGTTGGGTTACACGTTTCACACGTAAAAATTTCTTAATAAAGTAAAAAAAATTGTCAGTCTCGGTTTCCTTCCAAATCATTCCTTGCCAACAAAGTGAAGAAAGGATCATCAAAGCCCCATCCATTCTGACTTGGTTTTTCATTAATTTTTGGGTAAAGTATATTAACTTTGAATTCCTTTCGGAATTATAATTTTTTTAATTTTATAATATTTTTTTCTGGAGCACATATTTTGATATTATTTTTGAAACTCATGTGTAATAGACCAAATTATACCTTCTTGGTCCAAGAAATAATAATTAATATTTTTCTTAAAAAGAAAAAAATAGCAACTAATGTTATGATGTATATATGTTTATAGAGTAGCTAATTCGTATTTAAAAGCACAGCAAATATGTCTCAAAAGCTCAACTCATCTTCTTCCGCCATAGCACCAAAGAAATCATTAACTACCGTCATGACCAATTTCTTGAAAAAGTTGATAAAAGGTATGCATGGTTTCTGTTTTCTCTTTTTTCTTTCATTATTTTTTTCTGATAAAACCTCATTTTCTTTTCCTTTGTTTGTTTGTTTTGCGGTGCTCGCTTGTCTCCATGTAAAAAAAAAATCTGGCTAGCCCGGACTCGAATTTAAGATCTCTCTCTTAAACGAGCGACGCCTTAATCATACTTTATTGTTTTGCCTGCATTTGACAAATTTTATTTGAATGTTTTGGGGGCAAGATATCTTGATGGAACCATCCTTCCACAACTTTTCCTTGACTCATAATGTTTTATCCGGCGTATTCTAATATAAATGAATTATGAATATCTCGTATTTCAAAAATTTATTACTCATGATTCACTATTTATGTGATTTGGTGTATAATAAAATTATCTATTTCTAAATTATTTTTTTTATATAATGGAGAAGGCTCAAAGTCCTACATCCATTTTGTTGCCAATGAGAATATATATATATATATATATATATATATATATATATATATATATATATATATATATGAGATCATTGGCATTGATTCCAAGAACTAATATTTGGTTTCTGGGAAATTTCCAAAAAACCTAATTTCATGTGTTAAAACTTGATTAATTAGCTTTATTATTAACTATAATTGTTCAATTAAAATGTATAAAAAATACACATTTCATTTAACCTTATATCAAAAAACATAAATTATGGCCCTCAAACACACGATTTTACAAAATAAATTATTAGATTTTATTCCAAATTCCGTATTTGTAAATGAAGCAAGACATACACCAAATCAAACATCCCCACGCCTAATAATTTAACCAAACACTCAAGTTTAATTAGGCATTGGAAGTTTGTGCTCAATTTAATTACCCATCTGAAGTTTGTGTTGTTTGTCTGCTCATTTGATTACTATCTAAATCTTATATATACAGTGTGCGCTTTCAGTACTTTGAGACAAAATAAAGATGGTCCCCCAATCGATGTTGTCAAAAATTGTGAGCATCTTCCCTCCGAGAGAAACCAAATAGAGGTAAAAGAAAATAAGTCTTGAAATATTTTATTAATATAACTCATTTTAGAAAGAATCTAGTTTTAACCCTAGTTGCCGGAAATTCTCATCCTACTTTTGTACCCCATTTCCGGTCACACCGTATCGGAACGCGAGTCATACACTACTTGGATTGCCAAAATAATGAATCCAGTTAATAGAACAGATCTGGGAAAAAAAAATAAAAAAAACAAACAAAGGAAAAAAAAATCAAAATAATGTAAAAGATAACTAAAATAGAGCTCAAGTGTGATAAATTACTTGTTAAGGCGGTTTAGTTTTGCTGCTATGGTCATCAGCCACGAAATCTAGAGTTTCTAAGAAAAAAATATTTATAGGATTCATATTGATTGTAGGGTTTCAAAATAAATTGTAAAAGAATGCTGAAAAAAGATGAAAGAAAGGTGGCGAAATTAATGGAAATTCATCTCATGTTAGATAGGAAAGGAAAGATGAACAATCCGATTTTTTGATCCGATTCGCTCGATTCTGGATCTAACCTAAGTGACCGACTCCGGTTCCGATTCCAATTTTATGAATTATGATCAAAACCAAACTATCTCTTGATTTACTATATCTAGTTGCGTAGTTTTTAAGTTTTTTTTTCTTTCTTTACAGTTCATCAAACCAAATTGGTCTGAGCTTCCAGAAGATATTATAGAGGAGGTACTCAACAAAATAGATATGTGTGGAGATTACCTAAGTTTTTCCGCTGTTTCTACAGTATGGCGTTCTATTTCTCAAGGCATAAACTCTCGTTCCCCCTACAAACTGCCAAGATACCATTTCCCGCCCAAGAAAAATTCCATTCCCATGCTCCTCCAGCTGGTGGAGAAGAAGGTGGCGATATGCACTATTTATATAGTATGACCGAACAAAAGATATATAGTGGACTTCACATACCGGAGCTAAATAATAAATGGATACCGGGATCGCCCAATGGTCGGTTAGTTACCATTGACATTATTGACTTACAAATGAACTTGTTGAATCCTCTAACTCGAGTGCTAATATCTTTACCAGCTTCATCTACTTTTCAAAAGCCATATTCTCCTCTCTTTCATGATGGAAGCAATTTGAATTTTGTCAAGAGAGTTTATATATCTTCTAATCCAAGTAGATGACAATAAGAACTGCTTTTGTGTTGCAATGGTTTCATGCAAAAGAACATTGTCTCTCTGTAAGATTGGAGATTATAACTGGAAAAAACTTGAGCCCTCAATATTTGGTATTAATGATGTAATAATGTACAAAGGTTTATTGTATGCCATGAATTGGGACGGCAAATTGTTCGCTATTGAAGTAGGTCCAATTACAAAGGTTGCCGTTATTGCCAAGTTGGAAATTAGTCGGGGAAGGCCACAATATCTCGTAAAATCATCTCATAACTTATTGCTAGTTGTTAGAATAAGACAATCTATAGGTCCGTATCATATAAAAACTATAGGCTTCAAGGTTTACAAGTTAGTCGAGACTCAATCTACTGATACTGATAGTCATGAACACTTTAAGACGGAAGATGGTGCTATCCACTACCAAGATGAGCCCATTCATTGCGCTTGGGAGGAAATTGAAACTCTAGATGGTATGACATTGTTCATTGGACATAATCGATGTTCATTCTTGGACCCTAGTTTATACCCTGGAAATAAGGAAAATTGTATCTACTTTGCGGATGCTAACTACGAGCATGATTTAAGCCGACCGAAAGGTATATTTAATTGTCCTCGTGATATCGGCTCTTATGACATGGAAAGTAGAAAGATAGAATTATTGCCGGGCTTAAGTGAATCTTCCTCTCGGATGCCCTCAATTTGGCTTTCTCCTAATTTCTAGTAGAATGCAATTGGAGGTGGTTTGAGCATAGTTGCCTAGAACGGGTGCGCGATATGCTATATCTCTCGATACGGGTACGGGTAAGCTATCTCCCTCGGTACGGGTACACGGTATGTTATATCCCTTGGTACGGGTACGCAGGGGGTAGGATTAAACAGTACACTATTTCGATACGTGGTGCGTTACCGGTACGCATTTGTAATATGTATATATATTTTCATGAATTTAATATATACTTGTTATGTTTCAGCATATTTTACTCCAATGTATGTGTGTGTATATATATGCAAAATGTGACAACCAAATAATATAAATTTACTCCACTAGTAGCTTTAATTAGGGCTAGACAATCTTTTTATCAGGTAAAATTGCAAAATTGATATCTAATTTTAGTCGTTTTCAAGTTATTTTACATTTTTATTGCTGATTTTTCATATATTTTGCCGGAACATTCGGTTCGCAACTTTCGGCGAACTGGTACAAGTACGAACCGGAACACAGTATACAGGGTGGGGTGATGAATCCGGTAACTATGGTTGGGGTGATAATTGGCCTAGGATTCATGAAATCCCGCTTCAAAATTGGAGAAATAGATTAGATGATGATGAACCGGAATTTACGGAGCCGTTTAATCCGAACGATGTTGAACGATATATGAGATGGTATGGGCGGAATTCTGACCCATTGGTGCAGACAACCATTCCGCACGGATCAAGCGTATACCGACCTATAGTTCCCGACAAAAGATTAGCCGTAAGTTTTCCAATTTAATTGTATTATTTTTCAAATTAATTTTGCGTACTTATTTTATTAATTTTATTATTTAAGGCAAAAACATCGATGGAGGGAGCTCGCATCGGATTCAGACTGCTCAGAGAGTACGGTGCGAGAATGCGGAAGGAAGTCAAGGACGGTATACACAAATGGTTAATCTGCAATAAAATGGATACGATGCAGCTTAATGAGTATCCCGGCGATGAAGAGTGGGATAATCTGGACCAACCAACGGGGGAGGAAGATGGGGGAGGAGAGTCAGAAGAAGAGGAAGGCGTCACTCAGGTCCCTCAGATTCGGGCTCGACCCGTGCGGAAGAGAGGACGAGGTAGCGGTAGTAGTACTCGTCCTGGATGGCGTTAGAGTTTATGGCTATGTGTATTTTTTTTTTTTTTTTGAACCTTAAGTTTGGTTTGTGTTACTTAGACTATTTGTGTTATTTGTGTTATATTTTTTTTTGTTTGAATTATGTTTGGTTTGAATTAAACAATACTTTAACTGAATTAGCAAAGAAGAAAATAAATTGATTAACGAAATAAATTTCTAATTAATAATTTAACAAAATAAATCCCTAATTAACAAAATTAACATAATAAATTGAGTCACAGACTCACAATTTACACTTCAGCAGTTCAGCTTCACACTTCAGTACTTCACGGTTCATTGTAACGGTCTCCACCAAATTGCGTGCACCTTCTTTTTGTGTGGCCTGATAATTTGCAAACGCTGCAATTCTGTGTACGTCTCTCTATGTGCATTGTGTCCATGCTGTTATGGATTCGCACCTCAGGCCTTCTCCCACGCTTCATCTGACCGTGTGCATTTTTCCTTATAAGTTTATCACCAGGAAACAACTTGAAATTACAAACTTCCTCGCATTTCCTCCATTGTGATCTTTCTCTTACAGGATAGAAACTATTTTCGTACGAACGTTTCAGATATTCAATGCTATAACATGGATGAATAAAAGGCTCGTGCGATATACCTCTGTGAATGCAGACTGCTATGATGTGCGAACACGGTATATGATATATCATAGGTTTCTGGCACTCGCATTGACCTTCGATGATATTTACTCCCCAGGTTTTTCTCGGAATTCCTATACCGCTCCTCGAACGCCGAGCTTGTGTGACCACCTGGTAATTACCTTGGTCTAAATTAAACAAAGTGACGATATGTGTACGTGCCTTAGTGTGTCTACGTTCCAATGTTTCCATCACTTTATCCGTCCACTTATTTTCCCTCAACTCAGCAGCCGCCCGATATCTCACGTGATAACTATTTAGCTTGTAAAATGTCGCCTCCACAATTGCCGTAACAGGCAGCTTTCTTATACCTTTGAAAACATAATTCATAACTTCGGCATTATTGCTAGTTGATATGCCCCACCGACGACCTCCTGTATCGTATGAAATCGCCCAATTTGTTCTGTTTCCATTGTTTACCTTGTCTAACCACACAGTCCTCGCTGCACATTTTCCTGCCATTTTATCCCAAATCTTACCGAATTTATATTTATTGTGCGCGCAAACTAATTTTTGAACCATGTGACCAACTGTTTTGTCTCTACTCACTCCGCTGCTGAAATTTGCCCTAAGATGCCGCATGCGATAACGATGACAACCGTAAGGTGGCTGCTATCTCTCGCCTCTCATTGCACTAAGTATGCCGGCATGCCTATCGGAAATAATACGGTAACTATTATTTCCGATAGCATTACGCAAACATTCAAAGAACCATCCCCGTGTTTCATTCTTCTCGCTCTCAACCAAAGCAAAAGCTAAAGGAAATAACTGGTCATTTGCATCGGAAGCAATCGCCGTCGCAATGTTCCTTTGTACTTCCGGTTAGAAATGTTCCATCTACTTGTTATGACAGGTTTGCGGGCGAAAAACCGTGGAGTGATGGCCCAAATGCCCAAAATAATCCTTTGAACTCCAACTCGCCTTCACTATTGGGAGCATCGGTTTTAAATTGATACGAGTCCTAGGATTTGTTGATAGTATTGCCGCCATCGGTTCGGGGAGCAAATTATAAGCCTCCCTCCAACCCCCCAAATAGGAATCGGAACGCGTGTTGCTTTGCGTGCCAAGCCTTCCAATACAATATGGTATTTTCCACTTTCAATTTAACGGCTTCTATTATTATTATGGGTTTAACACATAAATCCGCTCTAACCATATCTATAATTAGCCCCCCAACAACCGCACTTGTTAATTGCTTGTGATCTTTTCTAGGTGTTTGATTAATACATACGTGTGGTTGTTTGAATGTTTTAATCTCCCATAAATTATTTCTAGGATTAATCGAAGCGTGTAACCTCCAGCTACATTCTCTACTACCGTTCTCTTTAAGCTTGCAGACCACAATATATCTCGTTTTATTTGAGTTCGTTACTACTATTTCTCGGTGATTCTTGACACTGTATGCTCTTATGACCGATTGCAATTCTGATTTTGTTTCAAATGTACGTCCCTTGTACAACATTTTATCATCGTTTTCACTCAAATTCATACCCGATATTACATCATTTTTTGCATATTCCCACATTGAACTATCTTCGAACTCCGCCGCCGGCGCATTGCCGAAAGTCCCCGCACTAACCATCTCACCCTCTTCCGTATATATAAATCCCGTCTGATGGTTCACTGCCTCCCTTTCTTCTTCACCATCTCCATAAATTTCTTTCTCGTCTTCTGACCCCATTTCTGGTTCGTCATCTAATTCATTTTCATCATTATCTATTTCTGGATCTACAGTATTTCTCACACGTGCCAAATCAAATGTCGCACAGAGATCTTCAACCTCATTTTCGCGATATACTTCATTCAGTACGGGTTCTACTATCTCATTCTCGGATGCATCTGCAATTACATTTGATCTACTACTAGTTCCTATATGAGATTCTTTACTTTGGACGCGATCAACATATATTTCTAATTCCTCGAACCCAACATTTATGACGCGCTCCGCAAAATTATACAATTGTTCATCATTCATAATTTTTATTGACCTATAATGCCAAACGCATTTCTTAAGGGATGGAAGCCGACCTCGGATTAAAAGAATCTCATTGTACGACCAACCGAGATTCGTATAAATTTCGTCACAGAGTTTGGCGTAATCTCTATTTCCAATTGTATTTTCTGGAATATAAGCCGGTTCATCCGGATCGTAACGGCATCCGTTCGTCGGTTCGATAACAACAACACCATTGTAATATACAAAAATTGGGGAGTTATGTGCCATTTTCTTCTTCCTAATTGTAATATAATTTCAATAACTTAACAACAAATCTATAATAAAATAAACTAATTATTTACAAAAACCAAAATGAAACTATAATAGAATACCTATAATTTTCTTCCTTTTCTTCAACTTGCTTCCTTTTCTTCCGTAATTTATCTCTATTTATTTCACTCAAAATCACCTAAAAAATCGTCAGATCTCTTTTTTTTTTTTGTTTTCGCGTTAATTCAGAATGAGGGAGAGAGAGAGAAAGAACCGTCATTTTTTTTGTAGGGATCCAATAATTGAGCTGGTTCCACCATCGGTGATGGCGGAACTAGTGTTTTTCTTTTTTTTTAATTTTTTTATACGCAAAACTGCCGAACCCTAGAAATTTTTGCGAAATTGCCACGCTGGTTCCGCCATCGATGATGGCAGAACCAACGTCAGTAGCTTCTCGCCCCTTAAAATTTTCGGAAAAATCACTAGTACTGGTTCCGCCATCAGTGATGGCGGAACCCGTGCTTTTCTTTTTTTTTTGCTAAAAACTGCTGAACCCTAGCGTTAATTGCGAAAATGCCACATTGGTTCCGCCATCGGTGATGGCGGAACCAATGTCAGTAACTCCTCGCGCAGGATAATTGTTCGAAAAATCTCTGGCACTGGTTCCACCATCGGTGATGGCGGAACCAGTTAATTAGCTAATTAATGGGGTTTTAGGGCGCCAAACAGGGGTATAATGGGTTCCGCCATTGGTTCCGCCATCAGTGATGGCGGTAGTGCTAGTTTCCAAATTTTTTTCAAACGAGTGCTAACTGTTTAATTATTTCCGTGAACAGTGCCATTTTGAAAAAAAAATCTAAAAAACTGCACATTATATCCATCTGGACCAGGTGACTTGTTAGGCTTCTAGTGTGTAATTACCGAATCAAGTTCAGTAATGTGAATTGGCTCATCTAGAGAGAGACTGGAAGGTTGAATGATACTGTAAATCTTTGTTATATCAAAAGAAGGTTCTGATATGGAAGGTTTGGACTCAGTTCCTAGTAAATTCTTATAGAACTGAAATAAAACATTGGATTTATCCTTATGTTTAACAACTTTAGTATTTTTGTATGGATCAATTAATTAAGGAATCATAAGTTTACTATTTTTAATAGAAGCACTCTTATGGAAGAAACTTGTGATTTTATCTCCTTCCTTCAACCAATGAATTTTTGCTCTTTGTTTTCAATGTTTTTCATTATCTTGATTTATATCACAAAATCACCTTCCTTCAACCAATGAATTTTTGCTCTTTGTTTTCAATGTTTTTCATTATCTTGATTTATATCACTTAGCCTTTTTTTTAAGAATACTTTTAACCATTTTTCAAGAGGAGTTAGAGGATTAATCTCTTCTTTCTCATCTTAACACAGAATTACTGACTTGCAGTTTTCCTTGAATTGATTTAATGTTTTTCTTCTGATTTTACTCCACTGATTTGTTGGGAAACCCAATACAAGATTAACTATTAAAATTTATATCTCGAATCTTCCTGATCCGCAAGATGAAGAACGGATGTAGGACTGAACTTTTCTGACTTGCAACCTTCTCCTTCCTGAAACTCGACTCCATGAACCTCCTTGCTTCTTCTAGGGATGAAGATCGATCGCTCCCAAGTTCTCTAGTTAGAGAACCTCTACTCGTATCCACGCAAACTTCAGACAAACGAAATAACAGAACTCGACTAGACGAGTCCGGAAATACTTTTCGAAATTACCTCACAGAACTCTTCTCTCTCTTTCTGTATATTGAGTCTATAAAATTAGTGCCCTATACCAAATGTATTTGTGCTAGGAAATGGATTATGTATTAAGACATTATTATTTATTCAATAAAAGTTGTTTCTTATATATCTGTGTGTCTGGGTTGTGAATGTAAATTTCTTATATCAACCAAGAATGACACTTCAGCTTCACGTCATCAGAATACGTGATTCTGATAGTAGAAATGTGAACAAACGAATGACGTTTTAAATTGTCCCTAGAGATATGTAGGATGTTTATAGAGATAGACATATTTCAGGTAAAAAGCTACATATCCACACTAGTATATTCGCAGGCCGGATGATCATGTTCTGCTGATCATGGACATGGAGATGTCAAGTCTGGAATATAGGTACGTGTTAGAGAACACGTACTGGACTGACCACACTATGAGAATATGCATGGTATATGTCATTAGTGATTCTCATATGAATGGTGTGCTTGTTCCTATGACATGAGGTCACCATTGATTCCTGTATGAGGAACTGCATACTTTAATATGATCATACGTCATCCGTAATGGGATGATCATTAGGGTCATCGTTAGGTATGCACTGAATCATGATGAGGAATGTGAGTGACCAAGATGGGATTTTATTCCTCTCGTTAAGAGAGAGATATCTCTGGGCCCCCTGATGAACTAGGACTGAAGGAAATGCATGGCTATGCTCAAAATAGATTAACATGTATTGTTAATATCATTTTGTATTTACTCAGTCTAATTCTCGGTCAGGAAAGAGACTTTGATCAAACTCAAGGATGACATACTTCCATGCCTTGTGATCAGGACGTATATCGTAGAACAAAAGGACTACGCAAATGTCTATTCAGATAGGTTTATGGAAGTATGTCATCCTTGAGTTTGATCAAAGTCTCTTTCCTGATCGAGAATTAGACTGAATAAATACAAAATGATATTAACAACACATGTTAATCTATTTTGAGCATAGTCATGCATTTCCTTCAGTCCTAGTTCATCAGGGGCCAGAGATATCTCCCTCTTGACGAGAGAAACAAGTCTCATCTTGGTCACTCACATTCCTCGTCATGATTCGTGCATCCTAATGATGACCCTAATGATCATCTGTTTACGGATGACGTAGGATCATATTAAAATAGAAACAAGCACACTATTCATATGAGAATCATTAATGACATAGACTATAATAATGAATTTGGAATTAATCTCTTAAGTGCATTAAGATGAGCTATAACCGATAAATAACTCAAACAAAAAGATAGGGTTTTAGTTTAGATGAGCTCGTAAATAAAAACATTAACCTACTTGAATATCATAACCAATTCAATAAAAATCATTGGTTATTTAAACAAATCAAAACCTCTTAAACAATGAGCTTGTTCAGAACTGTTTAGATCGTTGTGAGTTATCTGCACTTGGCTATTTTTCAAATTCTAATGGAGGCTATTGAGCAAAGCAACCATAGGAATTTTGTGGCCCTTGTTAATTACTATTGAACATAGAATTGACCGAAATAAACTTAAAATAATTCATTGAGCATGAAAGATAATAAGTAAATGAAAATAAAATAATAACCGTTCAAATGAAATTCATTATTAATGGTCTCAAAAGTTACAACACAAAAACATAAATACTAACTATGCCTCGAAGGGCTTACTCGAAATACATGGAAAAGAAAGAAAAGCAAATAATGATAGAACCCATTAATGAAGCGCGGATGGAAGAATGAAGTTTGCTTGACTTGCCCAACTCCAAGAGAGAGAATGATGAAGTTCAAAAGTGATTAGAATAGATGTCTTGCACCTGGTTATAACCCTCTCAAAATGTGATCATGAGGGATGAATGAAGCCACATGCAAAGAGTTTGAATGAGCATGGCAAAAACATGAAGAGTGAATGCAAAGTGCATGATAGATCTGTCCAGAAGATGGTCAATTTGGGACACGTATATCTCTGAATTGGGCTCTGGTGATATGGAATGAATTGTGTGCCTTGTTATCTTCCTTCCAACAGTATATAGTATGCATATAGAGAAGGCCCAGATTGTGAGTTATGGCCAAAATACTAAGCCTGTGTCGGCAGGTCCGAGTCTTGATTATTATCTCCATCTTGTGCTCCAACATATTTTCTCCAAGCTATGCTCCATCAAGATTGCACCTGAATTCACATAAATATATCATTAGCAGTATCAACATTCAAGTTGTGATTATTATCCATATAAATAGAATATTAACACATATAATGGTGCAATATCATATATGTATAGGGTATAAAATGTGTATAATTAATGACTTATCAAATCACCCCACACTTAAACAATTGATCGTCCTCGAGCAAACATTGTAACTTGTATTGGTAAAATGGGTCCCATATTTTTGACTTGCTCTTCACTTATATACCAGCCAATAATGATCTTTGGTCCCTTGTGTAAGATTCCATGCACTTTGGTGAAACTCGCACTCAATCTCTTTTTGTATAGTGGAATATGAATATGGAATATGTGGAGTGTCTCTCATAATAATTCTCAATTCAAATGAATCATGATTTCCTACCTGAGTCGTGAGGGAAATTCTCAAGTTATGTTTGGTGGAATATGATGGAATTTGGTGGATAATACATATATATATACTACGTAATTGGTTTGCTTGTCTACTTCGCCACTTTCAGTCAAATTTTCACTTGGTTTTCTAAACTCATGCCTCTACTCTCCGAAAAGATATCGCCTATACCTCTATCTTCTTGGAATAATGTGTTAGTAGTATACCCTAGGCCAATGTATTTGAGACCTAGATATATGGATTGTGTTAAACAAACATTGTTTTTTATTTAGAGATATTTTATATAATAAATGTGTATTGGTTATTTTATTCTTATTACTAAAATGAACCTTGAATATGATATTCAGCTTTATATCATCAAAGTATGTGACTTTGATAGTAAAATTTTAAAGTATTATGAATGATATTCTAAACCGTCCCTGGTCATTCATAGGATGTTTGTGAGACAAACATACTTTATGATAAGCTATAAATGTACATTAGTATGTTAGTTGACTGATAGTCACGTTTTACTGATCATGAATAAGTGTTATTAAGTCATTAACATAAGTATATGTTAGAGACCATATACTGGATTGACCCACTGTGAGAATACTACATGGTTCGTGTCATTAGTTATTCTCAGTAAAGAATGTATCTGTAATCCTTAGACTTGAGATTATCTCAGTTTCCTACATGAGAAATTTTATACTTTAATATAATCTAACATCGTCTTTAACCGGGCGGTCATAAAGATTATAATTAGGTATATAATGAATTATGCGGAGGAAAGAGTTTAATTAAGATAGGATTTGTTCCTCTCATAAATTGAGAGAGATATCTTTAGGCCTCTTGATGATTTGATTGAAGAAATGCACGGCCGTGCTCAAGTGAATTAATAAAGAGTTATTAATGTCATTTCATGTTCAATCAAATTCGGTGTCAAGAAATATTTATCGACCAACATAAGGTTGACACATACCATGCCTTATGGGCAATATAGATATCGTGTAACAAAGGAATACAATGCATGACATAAATTAGGTTTGATCGAATCATCTATATTGTTTTAATTTGGGTAATCATGATGTCTTGCTAGAGGCCGCTCATGATTTATAATCCGTTGTGATTATTTCCAACATTAAGTAAACCTACAGGGTCACACACAAAGAACAACTATTGAGACGTACACAGAAAAATCATAACTTATGTGATAAGTTGTATGGAGAGCTACATAGTTAAATGACACATCCAATCCTACATCTTATATGATAAGGTGTGTTGCATATATGGTTACATAGTTACCATGCACATAGGATATGAAACTTATGGACTATGTAGGCACAAGAGACACCCCAAAATCAGAAAAAGGATCATAATATTTTCGTCCAAATCCGAAAATTATTCTCTTGTTATTTCTGTGAGAGAAATGAAGAACAGATACTAGCATATATCGTTCTTTATCCATTCAAAGGGGTTGTTCGTGTGGATACCGGTAGAGGACGAAGCGAAGTGCGGCGTCTTTGTGATTTGGGTTGAAACCGTAGTTTTGTTTGGAGAATCGGTTTGCTTGGGGAATCCGTTCGTTTGGAGATCGGTTTGTTAGACCGGTTAGGCGAAACATACAAAGGATCGGTTTGGAAACCGGTTTGGAATCGACCAAAGAAAAGCGTCAACCAAATTCGCTTTTGATCATCACGGATTAAGCGTAATCCGAAGGTACAAAGTTATGAACTTTTCTTTGATTTAATTGTAATTCACGGATCCTTCTTTTGGGTTACGAATTCGATTTTGTTTCGTTTTGTATTTTCCGCTGCGTTATGAACGGAAGAAACCCAACATAATGAACCTCCTAATGTGCATACCTCCTAGCACCTTCAGTCATCTGGCCCAAAATGTGTCAAGCTAACTGCTGGCCTGAGATGTATGACTGGGATCCACTCTTTCTCACAAATCGGGTAAACTAGGGTTTAGGCCATGTACAAGGGGAACAAGTTTGAGTCATGCAATCTTTTATTTTTTTATTTTTTGTATATATATATATATATATATATATATATATATATATATATATATATATATATATATATATTATTATTATTTTTTTTGACTCAAATCTATTAGGATTATAGGGGCCTAACTTGCCTTTGTGTCAAAAATAGAGTTTACCTGAGAATTTACTCTCATAAATTTATCTCTAAGATGCATCTCCTCACGAATACACTCGGTGCACAAAGCTCATCTACTACACATAAGCCCTCAACTTCTGACACTAACCTCTACTTCCCGTCCCCTATCTTCTTATATAATGCCTAACCCTCCTTCTCTAAAACCAAGCAATAAAGTGACTTTAGAAGCTAATAGACTTGGATATTATTTATATATATACAAGATGATATAGTGGGTTATTGTGGATATTATACTATAAACAACTTGAGTTCCGGGTCACGGTCCAATGGTAAGTTCTCACATAATTTCTCACGCAAATCCCTAAATTATTAGCACTCAAACAACAAATCGAGTTCACCAGTGACAAAAGATCCCTAAACCAACGACTTCAATTCATCTTGAACTGGTCTATATGATCCTTTTGAGTCCAAACAAGTTCCCCCACATTATTCAATACAGTTTACAGTTCTCTCTCAATCCTTTCGATTTTTAATTGGGCATTTTTTTTTAATTTGAGGCTTAAAAATGGGTTTGTATTATTTTATTTATTTATTTATTTATTTATTTATATATATATATATATATATATATATATATATATATATATATATATATATATATATATATATATATATATATATATATATATTTTTAACTACCTAACATGCAATAAAGACTCCACCCCACACTTAGACTTTTACTCGTCCCCGAGTAAAGCTAAGCACAAAGTGGTGATGCAATGCAAGAAAAAGAAAATAACAAAGAAAAACACAACCTTTATTCGCAGGGTTGCCTCCCAGTAGCGGCTCTCTTTAACGTCGTTGGCCCGACGTTTCCATCTCCTCAAGCAGTGGATACTAGCTCTCCAAGCTCGTGAATGTCAATCCAGCTCGCATCGAAACTCTCATGAAACGGCTTCAGCCGGTGCCCGTTGACCTTGAAGACTTTCCCTGAATCCAGACCCTGAATTTCTGCTGCACCATAATCGAACAATTTGGTCACAAGAAAGGGCCCTATCCACCTACTTTGTAGCTTGTCCGGGTGTAATTTGAGTCTTGAGTTAAACAACAACACCTTGTCAGCCACTTTGAAATCCTTGTGGGCAAGCTTCCTGTCATGATACACCTTGGTCTTCTCCTTGAAGATTCGGGAGTTCTCATACACGTCATTTCGGATCTCCTCTAACTCTTGGATTTGCAACTTCCGGTTGAGTACATCGTTTGGGTAATCTAGATGGCACTTCTTGATGGCCCAATAGGCTTTGTACTCGAGTTCAACCGGAAGATGACAAGCCTTTCCATAGACTAGCCGATAAGGGGACATGCCTACAAGGGGACTTGAACGCAGTCCTGTAAGCCCAGAGTGCGTCATTTAGCCGAAGACTCCAGTCTTTCCTGGTGGGGTTCACCACTTTCTCCAAAACGCCTCTGATCTCCCTATTCGAAAGTTCTGCTTGGCCATTGGTTTGAGGGTGGTAGGCTGTCGAGGTTTGATGTGTGACATGGTATTGCTTCATTAATGCCTCGAAACTCCGGTTGCAGAAATGGGTTCCTCTATCACTGATGATGACTCTCGGGACCCCAAACCTACTAAAGATCTGGTCCTTGACAAAATCCACGACTGTTTTTGCATCTGCCCGTTTTGTGGCCTTGGCCTCAACCCACTTGGAGACATAATCGATTGTTCCTCACATGCAAGAATATACTTCATCGGCATCTCGTCTCTATTGGTTAGTCCTCCCGTTCTCTGGCATCGCTCACATGACTTTACGAAAAAGTAAGCATCCTTATGTAGAGTGGGCCAGAAGAAACCACACTCAAGGACCTTATGAGCTGTCCGCTTGGCGCCAAAGTGTCCTCCACACTCCAGAGAGTGACAAAACTCAAGCACGGATCTGATCTCATTATCTGGTATACATCTCCGAATAATTTGATCCGCGCAAATCCGAAAGAGGTAAGACTCATCCCAAATATAAAATCGAGAATCATATCGGATTCGATCGGTCTGTGCACGTGTAAGATCCTCTAGTAGGTCTTTAGCCACCAAGTAATTCACTATATCAGCATACCATGGTGTAAAGCTTTGCACGGCATAGAGATATTTCTCAGGAAAGAATTCCGATATTGGGGTACCCTCCTCAATACTCATAGGAAGGCGGCTAAGGTGATCTGCAACTAGATTCTCTGATCCTCGTTTATCTCTAATCTCCAAATCGAACTCCTGAAGCAACAATATCCAACGAAGAAGTCTCGGCTTGGATTCCTTCTTCTTGAAAAGATGCCTTAACGCGGCGTGGTCAGAGTATATAATCACCTTAACCCCTAAGAGATAGGACCTAAATTTCTCCAGTGCAAAAACAATGGCCATCAGCTCTTTTTCTGTAGTTGTATAGTTGCACTGCGCATCGTCTAAGGTCCTGGAGGCATAAGAGATAACATGCGGTTCTCACCCATCCCGCTGCCCAAGGACAGCTCCAACTGCCCTATCACTCACATCGCACATGATCTCAAAAGGCAGATTCCAGTCTGGAGCTTTAATGATGGGGGCAGAACATAATTTCTCCTTAAGAAGGTCGAATGCCACTTTGTACTTCTCATTAAACTCAAAAGAAGTCTCTTTTTGGAGAAGAAGACAAAGAGGTTGAGAGATTTTTGAGAAATCTTTGATGAAACACCTATAAAATCCGGCATGACCAAGAAATGATCGAATGTCCTTCACACTGGTTGGGTACGGAAGGGATCTAATGACATCGATCTTTGCTTTATCCACTTCAAGACCCCGAGAGGAAACCACATGGCCTAAGACGATGCCCTGATCCACCATGAAATGACATTTCTCATAATTCAACACCAGGTCAATCTCCACGCACCTTTGAAGAATCGTCTTTAGGTTTCCCAAACAGTCATCGAATGAGTCACCATAGATGGTGAAATCATCCATGAAAACCTCAATAATTCGGGTGACATAATCAGAGAAGATGGACATCATACATCTCTGAAATGTACCGGGTGCGTTACACAACCCAAAGGGCATGCGCCTATAGGCAAAGGTGCCAAAAGGGCACGTGAAGGTGGTCTTTCTTGATCCTCGGGGGCGATGGCTATTTGAAAGTAACCAGAGAAGCCATCTAAGAAGCAGTAATGGTGGCGCCCGGCAAGGCGCTCGAGCATCTGGTCAACGAAAGGAAGGGGGAAATGGTCTGTCCGGGTGGCAGTGTTTAATTTGCGATAATCAATGCATACTCGCCATCCATTTTGTGCTCTCGTTGGAACTTTTTCACCATCCTGATTCTCAATTCTCGTAATACCAGTTTTCTTGGGCACCACATGGATTGGTGACACCCATTGTGAATCAGACATAGGGTATATGATTCCTGCATCAAGGAGTTTGATGATTTCCTTCTTGACTACTTCCATCATTGGAGGATTTAGCCTACGCTGAGGCTCACGGGATGGTTTAGATCCATCCTCCAACAATATCCGATGCATACATGTGGAGGGGCTGATTCCCTTAATATCAGCCAGAGTCCATCCAATAGCAGTCTTGTGGTCTCTCAAAACATTAACTAATTTCTCTTCCTGAGTAGCAGTGAGGCTACTAGAGATGATCACTGGAAGAGTGTCTCCTTTACCCAAGTATGCGTACTTGAGATGAGCTAGTAGAGGTTTTAGGTCAAGAGAGGGGGGATTCACAATGGAAGGTTTGGTGGGCTCAAGAGAGGGTTTCAAGTCTATCAAGGGAGGAGAAGAAGAAGAGGAAGAAGCCTCTCCAATGGCCAAGGCAGATAGACTTTGAAGAAGGTCATGCTCATCTGGAGAGAGATCAAGAATGGTCTCAAGCAGATCTATGAACTCAAAAGAGGATAAGTTGTCGACACACTCATCAACTGAGTCGATGGTGCAAATAGCGGAGACATGCTCGTCAGAAGGATGCTTGATAGCATTAAAGATGTTGAAAGAGATGTTCTCTCCGTCAAATTCCATAGAAAGAGTGACATTGTGCACATCAATCTTGGTTCGGGCAGTTTTAAGGAAGGGTCTTCCCAGAAGAATGGGAGTCGAACTCGGTGAGCTATCAGACTCATCCATACGCAGAATATAGAAATCTGTAAGGAAGATAAGGCCATTGACCTTAACAAGGACATCCTCTATAACTCCCTCTGGCACAGCAGTAGAACGATCGGCTAGTTGAAGGATCACCCTGGTCTTTTTCAAATGTCCTAAACCGAGGGAAGAATAGATAGAAAAGGGCATGACATTGATAGATGCCCCGAGATCAAGCATGCACCGAGCAAATTCATGGTGCCCAATGCTGCAAGGAATGGCAAACATGCCAGGGTCTTTTTGCCTCTCTGGAAGCTTCTTGCGAATAACCGCAAATACATTCTCACTTATTGTTACTCTCTCATGACCATTTAGCTTTCTCTTATTCGTACACAAGTCCTTGAGAAATTTCGCATAGCGAGGGAATCGACGAATGGAATCGAGTAGTGGAATGTTCACTTCCACTTTCTTGAAAACCTCTAGGATATCTCTCTCTGCCTCATCCTTTTTGATGTTAACCGCTAGACGACTAGGAAAAGGGGCTCTAGGTTAATAAGGTGGTATTTCCTTGGACTTTTCTTTCATCTTCTCGGATTCCGGCTTAATTACTTCAATCTCTCCTTCACCTTGCATGTTTCCTTTACTCCCTTCTATTTCTTTACCACTTCTTAAGGTGATAGCACATGCATTCTCACGGGGGTTTAGAGTTTGGGAAGGAAGTTGTGAGGACCCTGAGTTTTTAACTGGTTTAATTCAGAGGATATTTGAGCAATTTGGGTGCCCAGATGTGTTAGGGCACTTTTTGTATCCTTCTAGAAAGAAGTAGTTGATGTGGCCAAGGAGGTCACAATGTCAGAAAGACTTTTCAAAGCAGGGTCAATTGGAGGTGAAGAAGAAGAAGAATTTTGATTATGGATTTGAGGAGGTTGTTGTTGGTTTCCTGGGTCACACCATCTGAAGTTTGGGTGATCACGCCATCCAGGGTTGTACGTTTTGGAATAGGGATCATAATTACGGTTTTGACCCCCATTTGAATTTCCGTGTTGGTTTAGCTTGAAGATGCCGCAAGCTGTGGTCGTGACTTTCTCCTCATCATGGAGTGTTGGGCACGCATCAGTGGTGTGTCCTGTCTGAGTCCAGGCACCGCATGATTTTACTTCCATTTTGGTTCCCATGAATGACGCCATCAGATTAGCCAAGCTATCTAATTTGGCGTCCATACCATTCGCTCGCTTCTCCAAATCACAGTCTCTAATCTCACTAACTCTCCTAAGTCGAGATTTGATTCTACTAGATTGTGCATTTTTTGCCATGGTTTCTATCAAGGTTCGTGCTTGCCTAACGGTTTTATCTATGAAAGCGTCCCCACTAGCAGAATCTACATTATCCCTAGTCTCTTGAAGCATCCCATCATACAAGTGTTGAATCAAGAGATTCTCTGGGACTTGATGGTTGGGACATTTTGCACACAACTTCTGGAAGCGGTCATAGTACTCATAGAGGGTTTCCCCTACTTCTTGTTGAATACTACAAATCTGCTTCCTAATAGAAGCGGTAAGAGAGACAGGAAAATACTTGTCTAGAAACAACTTTTGAAGTTCTATCCAAGTTGTTGGAAAAGGTGCTAGATAGTAGTACCAGTCCTTTGCTGGTCCTCGAAGACTGTATGAAAACAGTCGCAGCTTGTAAGGACCTTCATCTTCGATCTCCGCCGGCATCATTGTCGCGGTGATATGGTTGAACTCCCGCATGTGAGAGTGCGGATCCTCTCCGGCGTGCCCATTGAAAGTCGGTAATAATTGAAGAAGACCCGTATGGATCTTAAAATTCGGGACCGGTGGTAATACAATACCATACTGGTTGGTAGCAAAATCAAAGGTAAACAAACTGATATAAGATAAAAGAATTTAGAGGAATTGATCATAATCATATGAAATTAAGGATATGAAGTCACAAAAATATGTACCAAAAACAGTATAGTATTAAACAAGATTATAATTCGAATGCCAAGTCGAAACAAACTTTCACTTTTTTGTTTATTTACATTCTTTAGAATCAAAGAAAACAAAACGGTTGTACGATGGTGGGGATTTGTTTTGTGATTGAATGGATGGTGATGATTTAATAGATGATGTGGCTTAATGTGAGAACAAGAATTTTTTTAGAATTAAGAATTATTAATAATTAGTAAAAATATTATAATATTATAACATGCATTTAATGAATATATATATAGTTACTCACATGTCATGACTTAGTCAATGCTTAATTTTTATGTTGGACTATTATTCCTAGGCTTATGGATTGGTTAATAGGATTGACCAATATATACTTTATTTTTTTTCTCTTAGTTTGAAAGATAAATATCCTTATTGTATTGTTTTAATGATCAAATTGAATAATTTTACTTAACATATATATAATATTTGTATAAAAGAGGAGATAAGCACTTCGATATCGATACCATTTTTTTTTTTAAGTATTCACAATAGACAATCGCCTATTATTGTTTTATATTAGTTAAAGTCTCGTATTTACAAGAATTACATGTGATGTTAGATTGGAAGGAAAAGAAAATATTACAATATAAATACTACATAAATCCTTTTCCCTACGACAAATTCCTATAATTAGCTTTTATCTCGACCAGAGAGTAATCGTTTGCATCGCTGTTTACGCACCATATCAGTCGGTTTAAAGAATTATATATGCACATTTACATGCAAATTAAAAGATATTTAGATATATAATTGTTCCATCAGACCAAAGAGGATTATAATATTCATGTCCAATAAAATACCAAATAATTGATTACATATCTAGACAATTACTTTTGAACTACAAAGACTACTATTACCATAGATGATGATACATGATATCTTCAATGAAGTTTAATATGCCAACTTTGATGATAATATAACAATGTATTTAGAATCTATACAATAATTCAAATATATTTAACCTCCCTTATATTGAGACGAATAAATTATGCACTCTTCAATTAAAAGGAATATTATGATTTGTTGAAATGTCGACTCACGATAACTCAATGGATGAGTTAGATGAAGAAGAACAGACCAATATCGCATCAATGAAGTCCCCCGAATTTCCGAAATTCTCTTGATTAGATTCATAAAAGCTTGCAATTAGATTTTCATAATTCAGATTGATTTGATCGTTAATTGATTCTACAAAACATGGATTTTGAAAATCATCTTCTTGCGCTTGAACTAATTGCTTGTAGTTACCATTTGGAAGCTTAAAATCCCCCAATTACCTTTTGAATATTTCAGTATTGTTAAAAAACAATTTACACTTTTCGACGAAATCTGGATTTTGAGTTTCGAGAGAATTCAAATTAGTCCATTGCGAGCTATGTTACGCGGACACTTCAAAAACACACCGTGTCCGTGTCGGATACGACGCTCCTCGGACACACCACGTGGCGTGTCAAATATTTTATTATTAAAAATCGTCAGGACAGTTCTCAGACACTTCTCAGGACACTTCTCAAACACGTACATTGGGCTTGTTTGTGCAATTATTGTACTATTTCATTGTTCTCCTATTTTAGAGACTAATTCATCACACTTTACTATTCCAATAATTGTGATACTACATATTGAAAATGAATTTTGATTATTTGGTGTCAAGTTTTCATACACAAACATATAAAACATCAAATATCTTATATGCACATATAAAAGTGTAACTTCAAATGTTATATATATTGTATCAATTATAAAATATTATGTATAACTTTCTAATTATAAGATAAAAATATTATATATAATCCTTTAAAATAAAATAAAATCGACAGAAATAATATATACAATAATTAAATTATATATATAAAACGTGTCGTGTCCTGATGAACTTTGAAATTTGCCGTGTCGCCGTGTCCGTGTCGTATCGGACACGACACCCGTGTCCATGTCCGTGCAACATAGATTGCGAGTCATATACAAAGGGAGATTGCGCGGTGGAAATTGCATTAGAATAACATGGCACATTGTGTAATATTTGGCCGCTATCATGACTTTTAAGTTTTAACCATGGAAATACCACCCAAAATGTAGAAACCATCTAAAAATCAATTAAAAACAAGAGGAGGGTTCTTTTGACAATTGGCTTATTCGGCCAACATGTGACAACATTGGTTATAAAAGTAAAATTTTAAATTTCAACCGCACGGATGAAATATATATATTTTGAATATATTGTGGATCGATTTTCACAAAAATCGAAATATTATATCATTGCCATCATATATCATCAAAATAAAAAGCAGAATTTGTAATAACTATGCATTCATATTTTGATAATTTTTGACAATGCATGATGGTAATAATAAATATTTTTTATTCTTTTGAAATTTGGACAATAATATATTTAAACCATATATATTACATCCGTATGGTTGAAATTTGAAATAGCAATTAAAATTTTGATATTTTGCAATGTTGTCACGTGTTAGCCGAATAATCCCGTTGTCAAAAGAACCCCACTCTAAAAACAATATAAGTTTGTTTTGTATGATAATATTTATGTATTTAACTATTTAAATAATATTTGTCAAAACTTGCTCGATCAAATGGCTGATATTTAGCAGTCTCTCAAACCCACTGATCGCGGGTTTGAGTTAAAAAATATATATCTTATTAATACTTGATTATGGCTTAATTAAAAAAAATCAAAAGATTACCACAAGAAGGAAGAAAGGCGAAACCATCGATATAGAAGAAATTGAGAAGTAAAAGAAATGAAGATTAAGTAGGCTCTAGCGAAAACGTGTGCGATGAAATTTAACATGCCACTTTACTGATAATAGAATGCATTTCGAATCTATACAACATTTAAATATATTAACTGAAAGGAAACACATAATCATCAAAGGCACGATGAAATAAAAATTTTCTCGTTTCTTAATCGAGGATTCGTGTATTATCAATCAAATTAGAAAAATTAATCTTTTTTATAACTCGGATTCGGCTAATCCCGTTTATAGGCCTTCGCGATTTGTCTCCAAATGATCTTCCTGTGTCTCTTGCGGATCTAATCATGAAAGGCGCTACGACTCCGGCACCACCCTCTAAACGTATCCACGCATGACAGACTCGTTGGCGGAGTAACCAAGATTACTAGATCTGGTTTCTCTCTCTCTCTCTCTCTCTCTCCCCCTCTCATACACACACACACACAATAAAGCGGCTAGGGTATTCGGAGTCTACTGACCTAATCAGACGAATCATTCATCTATTTATAGCATCTCATGCTTACACCTCTTCGCATTCCTATTCATTTTCTGTGTCCAACCAAATTAGTTCTATTTATGTGCGACCATGTAAGTTCATTTAATATTGGCGATAAACTCCAAGTTTATAAATCATAAGTAGCATCTAGTATGACATTATGATTACCAACATTAAATGAATGATATGTGATCGTAACCTATACATCAATTATGTATTTAGTCCCTTTGTTAAATTATATTTGTATTGATCATAAGACATCGTTTTATGTCATCCTTATTATGATCAATTCTCTTTCCTGAATTGTAATTAGACTGAATAAATTAAAAGATATTAACAACAAATGCTAATTCTTTCATACACGGCCGTGTGTTTTCCTTCAGTCTCAGTTTTATCAGGGGCCCTGAGATATCTCTCTCGTATCCAAGAGTAACAAATTCTATCTTGATCATTCACATTCCAACTCTTGATTTACAAAATATCCGATCCTAGCTTTTATAATTATCCGGTTACAGACAACATTTAACTATGTCAAAATATGAAGATATACATGCAGGAATTTATGATAATCTCAAGTCAAAAGACTACTCATACATTAGATGATGAGAAAACACTCATGACATATAATATGTATATTCTCATAGGGGGTCGATTCAATATATGTTCTCTAATGTATAATTATATTAATGAATTGATATCAAATATCCATGTTCAGTAAAACGATCATCATCCAAATAACATACTAGTAACTATATATATAATTTGAAATTTTCAAATATGATTGTCTCACACATCTCATATATGACTAGGGATAATTTAGAATTGCAATTAATTTGCTTTACGGATTTACTATCAGAATCACATATTCTGATGACATATAACGGACATACATATTAATGGTTAATTAATAATCTAACCTTGACGCACAATTATTATATGAATTTTTTTGGAGATAAAATATTTAATACAAAAATATAATGTTTGATACATAATCTGTTTCTCACACGGCAAAACAGTTTGACTTAGAACATTATTACTTTCATTAACCTCCTCTCTAAGAAGCGAATTTTTTAATACAACTATAAATAGGCAAATTGTCTTCAATTCAAACATATAGAGATAAAAATTATGCTTCAACTAAAAGGAATATTATGATGCGTTGAAATGTCTCCGCACAATAACTCGCCACATCAAGAGGAAGAAGGAGAGACAAATATCACATCAATGAAGTCCACCGAATTTACGAAATTCTCTTTATAAGATTCATAAACACTTGCACTTTCAAATTGAGAATTTGAACTGATTTGAGCATTTAATAATTCTACAAAACATGGTTTTGAAAAATAACATCAATTGGAAGCTTGAACTAATTGCTTGTAGCTAGCATTTGGAAGCTTAAAATCTCCCTAATACGTCTTATTTATGTTGGTATCGTTATGAAACAATTTAAACTTTCTTACAAATTATTGATTTTGGGTTTCAAGAGAATTCAAAGTACATTCGGAGCCATATGGAAATGGAGATTGTTGGGGTAGAAATTATTTCATTAAAATATGGAACATTTGCGAAATTGTCCATTATTGTGACCTTTAATTTTGGAAATACCATCGAAAATGTATAAATCGTCTAAAAACATTAATTCATAGGGTAGTTTTGTTATTTGTTATCATGTTGATATATTTAACTATTTCACTAATATTTGATTATGGATAATAAATAAATCAAAAAGATTATCATACTGTTTTTATTATTTACGTATATATTGTTTATTGACTAAAAAAATAAATTCTACATATTTTTAATTTAATATATTATTTGTCGCCTCTCTATTATGTTTTTTTCGCTTCATGCTAAGGCGGGAAACTCATCATGCAACGTCTGGTCTCAAATTACTAATTATATTTTTTTGTACACATGTCCTCTAATGAATTTTTTTATCATTCAAATAATCAGAGTATCACTTATCCTCACATAAATATAACTAGGAAAAATTCGATGCGTGCCCCTGCAACTGTTTAAGGTTCAAATGAATATATATATATATATATATATATATATATATATATATATATATATATATATATATATATATATATATATATATATATAGCATTTCAGTTATAAACATAACTAACTATTATTTTAAAATTATTATAACAGTTTGAAATTTATTTATTCCTGTTGAAAATGTTCACTTAGTCATAAAGTGAATCATCCTGGGCTTTAGTGAAAAAAACAGATTTGGTTTAAATTTAGCTAAAAGATATAATAAGTTGTTTATAAGCATTTCGATCTAAAATTTGATTACGGATATCATAATTTGTTTATAAGCCAAATGAAAGGAGATTTGGATTAAATCTTTAATTACTCAAAAGAAATTAAATATTAAACATAATTAAATAATACTAGAGAAGCTTAACAAAGCAAAATAATTCTTATAAAATACTAACTAAAACCTAAACAAATTCTATTCAAAATTCAAAATGACTCAAAAGTCCTCATCACCACCCCTATTCAATTGTGCGGATCTGTCCACCAAGGCACCCACACGGGACTAGGCTCTTGAATCGTTCGGCCAAGCGCCGTTTAAAAGTCAGCCTTCTTCTTCCCAATGCTTCTTTCTCTAAAAGAGGCCTCGCTCCTGGTGGCGACGGCGGTGCCAAGAACAATTCCCCCAACTGAGCCCGCGGAGGGATTACGTAGATCCTTGCGGACAGTTCATCGGCCAGAGAAGTGGGGCCTGATTCATCGACCGTAGCGGCCGGAGCCGACTCATCGTGAGTCTTGGAATTCTTGTGATTGGCCTCAAATGGCTCGTCAACGTTCTCGGTCTCAGCCGACTCGCTAACCACAATGGCCGGATCGAGGGTAAGAACTGGCCCATCTAGGAGCTCAATAGACAGGCCGTCAAACGTGACGGTAATAATTGCATCGACAGTCTCTTGAAGGGTCTCATTATACCAGCCGGTCTTATGTCTGAGGGATGAGGTCGTAATTAAACAAAGGGCGAGTAACAAGAAGAATAGGACAAGGAGAGAGAGGAAGAGATTGAGTGTTAGCTCCATTTGTTCAACGCAAGATTATGAGATTTTTTGTGAGAAGATGAATTTTGTTTTAAGGTATTTATAGAAGACTGATTCAATGATTGAGTTATAGCTTATAGGTATTTTTAGAAAAATTGAAAATCAAATGCTTTGTTGACCTATTTTTAGGAGATGAAATTGGTTTTCTTTTTCTGTTTTACATCTACGGATAATCTCTTATTGAATGCCAATTTTAGTTTTTTTTAGTTTTAGTTTATCTTGTATGAAAGCAGTTTCATTTGTGTGTTACGCTAGATATACTTTGAAGTGTTGAAACATTCAATGACAATATAACAAACTGATATAAGATAAAAGAATTTAGAGGAATTGATCATAATCATATGAAATTAAGGATATGAAGTCACAAAAATATGTACCAAAAACAGTATAGTATTAAACTAGTGCATAATTCGAATGCCAAGTTGAAACAAACTTTGACTTTTTTGTTTATTTACATTCTTTAGAATCAAAGAAAACTAAACGGTTGTACATGAGTCATCGATATCCAAGGAACAAACAAATCATGCCCAAAAAAAAGTTTTAAATATTGGAATGGCAAATTAGTTAGATCACCTTAGAGCTGATGAAAGGCAATCAGAAACTAAATTATTCTTCTCCATTATATCATCCAAATCCAAATAAAGGGGCGTGACACAGATCTACATAATTCAACAAATAAAATAAATAATTTATATAGATACGGATCCATATACAGATAATTTTTATTCCGATGAAATTTTTTTACGGATACAGATACGGATCGGCCTAATAATATTTTGCCTATTTATACTCTTACGTGTACATGAGTTGAATCTTGAATTTTTTTTAAAGAAAATATTGACTTATGAGTTATGACACATTGCTAAAACTTAATCTTTATATGATCCAATCAGTGGTTGATATCCAATGCCTATATGGCTTAATGTAATGAGAGATTTTTTTTTAAGAATAATAAAGTATTAATATTTGATGGTTAGAAAGCTTATTTTAACCTTTATATTTGAATTGGATGATAAGTTCCGTCTCTACATATAAATTGGTGGTGAGGATTATTATTTTTTTTTTTTTTTTTTTTTGTGATTGAATGGATGTTGAGGATTTTTTGTGATTCAATGGATGGTAAGAACTGGCCTATATGGCTTAATGTGATGAGAGAATTTTTCTTAAGAATTATAATCTATTAATATTTGATAGTTAGAAAGCTTATTTTGACCTTTATATTTGAATTGGATGATAAGTTTGGTCTCTAGATATGAATTGGTGGTGAGGATTTTTTTTTTTTGTGATTGAATGGATGTCGAGGATTTTTTGTGATTGAATGGATGGTGATGATTTAGTAGATGATGTGGCTTAATGTGAGAGCAAGAATTGGATGATGAGGATTTTTTTGTAATTGAATGGATGGTGTGGATTTTTTTTTTGTGATCAAATGGATGGCGATGATTTAATAGATGATGTGGCTTAATGTGAGAGCAAGAATTGGATGGTGAGGATTTTTTTTTGTGATTGAATGGATGGTGATGATTTAATAGATGTGTGGCTTAATGTGAGAACAAGAATTTTTCTAGAATTAAGAATTATTAATAATTAGTAAAAATATTATAATATTATAATCTGCATTTAATGAATATATATTGTTACTCACATGTCATGGCTGTAATTTGACCCCTTTCAATCCCACTAGGATATTCATCAGAAGAAATTGCACTAATTGTTTCTTGCACTGTAATTGAATAACCAGATGAACATTTGTCCCTTCAGAATTCAAATTACCAAAAAAAAAAAGAATATTAGTAAACAATTGGTGATACCTAATTATTACTTCAAATTGTGATTTGGCAAAACAACTTGAGCTAATTTGTGATCTAATTTAAGGAAAGGACAGAGAGAGTGAGATAGAGAGAGACTGCCGAATCAGGAGCACACACGTGTACATCATACATGGATCCACGCACGAGAGTCTCAACTTTGATCCTCACTCTCCATCAATACAATCAGCTTCTTACTCTTCAGCTCCTCACTCTCACTGTCGTCTGCTACCTCCGCCCCGAGAGGCGGAGCTCCGGCAGAGTTGGGTTCGGATCGATTGCGGGAAAAAAGGACGATCTCGAGATTCGCCATTAGAGAAGAGGGAAGCTCATTCGCCATCTATGTTTCTATTTGAAAGGAAATGAAGAATTTCAACGGTCCGTTTCTTTGTGGAATGAATTTTGGTTTTGGAGAGATTTTCTACAGTTTGATATTTAAATAAGAGAAAAGATTTTCAACTCTTATAATCACCACTAATTTTTAATATTGCTATTTATTTTAAATGACAAGTGATTATTGAATAAGTACTTATTATAAATTAATGATTATTAAAATATTTTTTTAAATGATTATATTAAATGATTATTAAAAATATTTTTTTAAAAAACAAATTAGTATTAATGACCATATTATGATGGTTGGCTATTTTGACCATAAAATTGATGAAGAATCTTGAAGTTGAGTATGTGAGTCCTTAAATAAATTATGGTAAGTCTTGACAAGCTCATCTTTGACTTAGTCAATGCTTCATTTTTATGTTGGACTATTAATGCTAGGCTTATGGATTGGTTAATAGGATTGACCGATATATACTTTATTTTTTTCTCTTAGTTTGAAAAATAAATATCCTTATTGTATTGTTTTAATGATCAAATTGAATAATTTTGCTTAACATATGTATAATATTTGTATAAAATAGAAGATAAGCACTTCGATATCGATACCAATTTTTTTGTAAGTATGCACAATAGACAATCGCCTATTATTGCTTTATATTAGTTAAAGTCTTGTATTTACATGAATTACATGTGATGTTAGATTGGAAGGAAAAGAAAATATTACAATATAAATACTACAATAAATCCTTTTCCCTACCACAAATTCCTGTAATTAGCCTTTATCTCGACCACAGAGTAATCGTTTGCATCGCTGTTGACGCACCATATCGGTAGGTTTAACAATTATATATGCACATTTACATACAAATTAAAAGATATTTAGATATATAATTGTTACATCAGACCAAAGAGGATTATAATATTCATGTCCAATAAAATACCAAATAATTGATTACATGTCTAAACAATTACTTTTGAACTACAAAGACTACTATTACAATAGATGATGATACATGATATCTCCAATGAAGTTTAATATGCCAACTTTGATGATAATATAACAATGCATTTAGAATCTATACAACAATTCAAATATATTTAACCTCCCTAATATTGAGATGAAAAAATTATGCACTCTTCAATTAAAAGAAATATTATGATTTGTTGAAATATCACCGCACGATAACTCAATGGATGAATTAGATGAAGAAGAAGAAGAGCCCAATATCGCATCAATGAAGTCCCCCGAATTTACGAAATTCTCTTGACTAGATTCATAAACACTTGCAATTTGATTTTCATAATTCAGATTGATCTGATCTTTAATTGATTCTACAAAACATGGATTTTGAAAATCATCTTCTTGCGCTTGAACTAATTGCTTGTAGCTACCATTTGGAAGCTTAAAATCCCCCAAATATGTCTCGAATATTTCAGTATTGTTACAAAATAATTTACACTTTTCGACGAAATCTGGATTTTGGGTTTCGAGAGAATTCAAATTAGTCCATTGCGAGTCATATACAAAAGGTGATTGCGTAGTAGAAATTGCATTAGAATAACATGGCACATTGTGTAATATTTGGCCACTATCATGACTTTCAACCATGGAAATACCATCCAAAATGTAGAAACCATCTAAAAACACAATTAAAAACATTATATTATAAGTTTGCTTTGTATGTTGTCATAATATTTACATATTTAACTATTTAATTAATATTTGTCAAAACTTGCTAATTCAAGCAGTTGATATTTAGCAGTCTCTCAACCCAGTGATCGTCGGTTTGAGTTAAAAAAACTATATAATTAATATTTGATTATGGCTTATTGAAAGAAAAAAGATTACCATGAGAAGGAATAGAAGCGAAACCATCGATTGAATGAGAATTTAGGAGTTTTTTCTTAATCGTCGAATTCCAGAAATTCTTTACTTCGTTATCTGTTCTGCCTGGTAGATGTTTAGCTATTTGTGCCCATCTTTAAAAAAAATGAAATATATGAATTTATATCCATTCAAAATGTAAATAAAATATCATAAGTGGTTAAAAAAAAATTTAAGAATGAGACCTATTTCCTAGCATTCTATGGAGCTCAACGATGAGTGATTCTTCTTCGTACGAGAAATTTCCCCTTTTCAAATCCGGCCTCAAATAATTTATCCATCTCAGCCTGCAACTTTTTCCGCATCTTTGTAACCCTATTCCATTTTTGAATAATTTGGCCACACAATTAAACAAATAATTAACATTATTACATGATTTTCATACTAAGATTGAAATTTAAGTACAATCTAATCATTTTAAGAACTTACCAGCAAGACGAGGAACTGAGCTCCAACAGCCATGGCCGTAGGTTGAGATATACTTCACCAATTTTTCATCTTCTTCAGGTGACCATAACCCTCTTCTCACCTTCTGTTTATTGCAACATGAATGATGCCCCATTTTTTCAATTAATTATCTAAACAATCTTGTCTCTTTATCCAATTACCACACACACAAACCTATCCATCAAAATGCTTCTTTTTTTCAAAAGAGGAAATGGTAGCTTTCGCAGAAAATGAAAAGGAAAGTAAAGAGAAAATGTGAAGAGGAAGTAAAGGTTTCCTATGTTTACAGTATGAAAACATTAATATTTCTTTCTGAAACAATATACTGAAGAGGTTCAGAGAATTTAATGTGAGGCGCATGCTACGACCAATGAATGGTTCAAATAGGGCTATCAAGGGGCAGTTTGGTAATTTCACCTCCCACTAGGGTTTGTACGTTGCAGTAGGAAAACAACTGTGTTGAGCTATTTAGGGAAGTTTTTCAGTTTCACACAGTCTGTGTAAAATTACTGCTAGCTACTTACAATTAATGGGCTGGTCTTCATCTATTTATTCACCATTAATTATTTCTTGAAATTTTACTGTTTGATCATTTTTTTTACCATGCCATTTATATATAAATGGAGAGATATAGATATAGTTACAAATATTTATGTTAATAATTAGCTAAATCTGTTAGATTAAGGGTTTAAAATTTGGATTAGGTGAAGGGAGATACGTATGATGAGAGGAGAGTACGTATGCATGGATGCATGGACCATTTGCATGTAGGGAGTAAAAACGTTCACCTTACGTGTTCTGTACTTCTACTGCCTTCAATGATCTGGGCTCCATCCTTCCATCTCTCTCTCTCTCTCTCTCTCTCTCTCTCTCTCTCTCTCAAACCTTCACAAGGAGAAGAGATGTGAGGTCTTAACCGCAGATCGTTTCAAAACAAATTTGCCATTTCTTTTTGTCCTTTTTTCTGTTCTTACTTCTCTACTTGTTTGCATCGCAAGTCAATTTGCATGCAAGTATGTCACCATTACCATGCATTCATTCTAGAAGCTTTTCATCTGTTTCGTTTATTTTATTAACCTTTTCATTTTCAAAATGCAATGGGAAACATTTTAATTTGTATATATGGTTATAAAACTCTGTTATACAATATCTTGATATATGTAAAAGCAAAATATGTGAAGAAAAGAAATTCAAACTACTTTGGGTTATTAATTTATTAAGTTTCCATGAATGGAGTGTAAAAGAAATAATGGACATGCAAAGAAAAGAGACAAATGAAATCCTCATATTGAATATTAGCCTACGTAGCCATGCAAGACTATGAAAGGAAAATATTGCCTCTAGTGGATAGACTGGGCTTCAATGGTTGTCTACACACATATCTTCTTTACTAATTAATTATTTCACTTCAGACTTCCAAACTCTCCACATAAACTTTTATAATGTTCAATCCTAAACTGTCTGGTATATTTGACTTCAAAAAAAAATATTTGACTTTAAATATTTCTTTCATGCTGTTTAACCTCTTTTGGATATCTCAAACCACAGTAATTTGAAAATAACATCATTTGAAGGATATGATTCATGATAAATATTTTTTTTCTTTTCATTTTTTGTCAAAATACCCACTGATTCAAATCTAATATATGCCAAACTCTCAAATTAGTATTCTTCATGAGCTGATTGGTTGAACTTTTTTCTTTTTTTTTGAGTAAAACGTTGATTAGTTGAACTGTTGAAGAGTTGAAGTTGAAGGTTGATATATGCGAATTACTTTTTTTTATAAAAATCCTATTATTTGAAAACTAATACACATTTATTTTGTAGTCTATTTTAAGTTCTCTAAAGTTTTATCACTTGAAAGATAATAACGACAAAAACTCGTATTTTTTTTGTTCTACTCAATATAGCATTATTTTAAGTAAATGCACAACAAAATACTCTACTTCAATGATTAATGATTCTTGAAACTCTACTACCTAATACATGTACAAGGGATCTAATATATTACGATGCACTATATCACGCTCAAATCATGATTACAGTATATAATTTATTTTTTATAACAGTATATACTTAAGCATTGAAAATAGTATATAGAAAACAAAATTATATATTAAAAAGTGGTAAAAAAATGAATACAAATTCCAAAAGTAAATAATTCATAAAAAATAGAAATATGTCTTAAACGGTGAAAACATTATATAGGAAAAAATATTGAAAAGCAGAAAAACAAAATATAAACAGTCCGTCATGCTTTAGATGTACAGTGCGTCATGATATAGCATTTCCCAATGTGAAAACATTAATTCTTCCATATTTGCGAAAGTAACATTGCTTATAGGCTAATAAATTAAAAATACTCAACTTCTCATCTTTTTCTCAAATGTGGTATTCGGAAAAATGAAATAAGATTGGAAGAGTAGAAGAAGTGAGTTATTCTAACCGAACAAGGGTAAAAATAAATAAAATAAGTAGTAAAAGAGTGGAATTTCTTCTTCCATGGGAGCGATGAAAGTTTTTTATTCCATGGAATAAGCCATTTTTTAGGACTAAAATATTCTTATTTCTTCCAAATAAAGATGACATGTAGTGCATTTAATTCTCTGTTTGTCTCTCTTCGAAAGGAAAAATCCGGCGATTTATACTAATATCTTTACGAAATCAAAGATTTGAATTTTCCATAAGATTATACTGATTTTTTTCTTTCTAATGAGACCCATATTGCTACATTTTCCTCCATTATTTATTTTTTATATTGTATTATGTTATTGAATTTCTTATTTAAACATACTAGCTTCTTTATTTAAATAAAAACTTTTTTTATTTTTTAATTGAATACAAAATTTGATAAATCAACAATTATTAGAAAAGTATTTTGATCAAAATAAATTATTTATATTTTTTAACTCATTTTTTATTCCATCATATACTTGTCAAACACTAGTGAAATAAAATGAAATAATCATTATTCTACTATTTCACTCTTCCACTTATTCCCGAATGGACCCAAAATGCAATTGTTGAAGACTAAACACGTAAAATACACCAATGTTTTATTTTTTTAGAGAATCTCATTATTTGAAGGTGTTAATACATGCGAAATAATATTTTTTTTATTGTTTCAAAAAAATAAATTATAGGAAATATATTATATATACAGAATATTCAATATTTCAGTTTTTCATAAATCCATTATTCGAAGGTCCACCTCAATTTTGAAATGGACTAAAGACCAAAATATGTGTGAAATAAAATGGGTCAAACCTGTTTAATAAATCCATTATTTAAAAGTCCATTACAACATATATGAATTGTAAATTCGGCCCTCGTCCTAAAACTAAAAAGAAAGAATTTGAAAAATAACTATAGGAAAATAATAACAGAGGGTAAAAATAAAAGATTATATAAAAAAACAGGGGGATATTCCACATTGAATACATGCATAAACCTTCAAATTAATTTCTTATATAATGCACGAAAATTACAAAATCATATGATAACTAAAGGTATAGAATCAATCCGCCAACTTCGGGTCTAATTTTCACAAATTAATTAATTAATAATCACTCTAATTAATTAACCTCCCTTTTACCACCAATCAACAACACACAACACAAAAAATATCATTCATACCCAACATAATCAAGGCAAACATAACAAATAAATAAACAAACAAAAATTCACACCTTTTTTCAAACTCATGAATAATCAATCTATGATTAATTATTCGGTGCAAAATGCAATGCCTTCTTTTGGATAAGCAGGAAAACCAACGTCAATACATGCCTGAATGCAAGCTTTCGCACATTGTTTGTCCACATCAACAACTTTTGCGCGACAAACCTTCATGCATTCGCAAAGGCAATTCTGACCCGCGTCACCGAGTTGCACTGTCGTGCCCAACACAATCACAAGAGCCATCAGAAAGATCAGAACGTTTTTTGCGTTATGAGCCATTTCTTCTTTTGAATTTCTCTCTTTCTTGAATTTTCTCTCTTGTTCTTGGATTAAGGATTGCTTTGTTTCATATAAAGAGGTAAGTAAGTATTATTATGTTTGTTTATTTAAGTTTCTGGGGGTGGTTAGAATGGTTGAAATGGTTTTTCATGAAACAAGGGCTCGTTTGTAAGGAGTTCTAAAAATGGAAAATGAAAGCGCTTTATCAAACGGTCGGAACGTCTTTTATACTGAAATTAGAAAAAAAGATATCCAATCATCTTATTAAGATACCAGCCTTACAAAAAATGGCACTCTTAAAAACCAAATTGAAGCTATTGTCGGTGACTCGGTTCTCTCACTCTCTCTAGTTTTTTGTTTTCTGATAATTTTGTTAAATTGCACGAAATTTTACAACAAAATAACAATTTCAGCACAAAGGTTTAATTAATTTTTCTATCATTTTTACTTGATGCTTTACAAACCGGATTGAAAACATTTGGAACTTTGAAGTGTTCATCATATTTTGTTTAAATTTTATATATAATAAACAATTATTTTTCAATTACATTAAATATCTGTCCTGACAATTTTGGGTTCAAGATCTAGTCATCAATTTGTGAGGTTTAAAATAATCTTACAAATTTATTTATTTTTCAATTACAAGAAATAGTTTCTGGCAACTCAAATCTAACGTAAACTCGTGGGTTCGGTCATTGAACGTATAATTTAGTATTGTTTAATGCTGTAATAGGTACACTGATTATTTGATGGTGTGTGTAGCCTTGTAATACTTGTAACAGGAATGCATTTCTTAATGCATCTCCTAATGAGTTGTAATTAGTTTCATTCAATGAAAACAGGGGTACCTCTTGCATACCCCTTATTTCCTTAAAAAAAAAATTGTTTTTTCATTTATTAGTCTTCCATTTATGACGAGATTTTGATAAAATTGAAAAAAAAAATTGTAAATATAATCCTTTGTTTTGTGTGGCCGTGAAATGATCTTAAAAATAAATATTTTTAATGTATTAGCCTTCATTTTATGAGGTTTTGAGAAAATTAAAATAATATGTATTTTACAATTATTAGCTTCAACTAGAGTCTACCTTCGCTCCGCATCGGAAATATATTTTGTATAACTTATTTTTATAAATACATGATATTTTCATAATTTATTTTTATAAATACTTGAGATATTCATAGTTTTTTATTATAAATACATGAAATATTCATAATTATATTATTACAAACGATGTATACTTTTTAAATAAGCATGAAATCATTTTTTGTAAGTTACGCAAATAAAATTATATCTTTCTTCTTTTTAATCATATTAATTTAAATTTTCTATGTCACATTTGAGATTTCAAAGGACTATACACAAAATTAGGCATGTAGAATAATAAATTTATAAAAAAATATAACAGGTCAAAATATCCTACAAAATCAACTCGTTTCATACTTATATTCAAAAGGCATGCCACAGAAAATCTCGGATTCGGACTCTTTTATCATACTTACAGGTATAGTCTGGCAAGGAGAGCAAATACTATTACGGGTCATATTATCTTACAAAAGTGATTCGTTCCACACTTATCTCCAATAAACATTACACAGAAATCATATTAAAAAAGAGAAATGATATAACGGGTCATAATATTGTTGAGTCCTAATCCGTTTCATAGTCTTATGCATAGTTTATGACAGAAAATCATGAGGCGGGACATGTGTCAAAATATTGTGCATCTCAATATCCCTAAAGAGTAGTAGTAATTTCTAGGGTCTTAAAATAATCTGAAATAATATGTATTTTCAATTTATTAATCTTCAATTTGTGGGGTCTTAAAATAATCTTAAATATTAGAGCATTCTTGCATGTATTATTTTTCAATTTTTTACGTTTTCGTAAAATAGAAAGAAAAAAAATGAATTATCCAAGTATTAATAACTAATTTGTGGGTTCTTGAGAAAATCTTAAATTTGATTATTTCTGCATGCATTAGTCATCAATTTATCGGATTTTAAGAAAATTTGAGAAGTGTTGAGAAACTCCGAAACATTTGCCTATGAATTTTGAGATTTTGAGAAAATTAAATATATAGGGGCACATAATAACCGTGCAAAATTCCTTCGGGGTGGAAAATAACATTAGAAAAAGATCATATAAAGAGCTATTAATTTCATTAATCCAAGAACAAATCTCATGTCAAAATATTCCATTAACTAACACAACAAACACCAATGTTTCATTTAATAAAAATATCATCTCTAAAAGTCTAAACTGATAACATCACGACCAATTCCAATCTTTAAATAAACACACAACATGTCATATTAATTCTTCAGCTGGTAGAAGAACCAGAACTAGAATTGAACTTTTGACGAGGGCCCACATGTAATAAATTCTTCATCATATCATACGACGTAAATCCAATCGCCACCGATGGCACCACCTTCATTAAGAAAAATATCATTTAACCACAATTATACTATTATTATAAATTGGGATAAATGCAATGTTAGTCCCTATACTTTTTTCTTATAAAAGACTATTTTGCCTTTTCATCTTTAAAGAAAAAATGTATTTTTTATTGTTATCAAGAAAATAAATCTAAAAAATAATGATAAATGCAAATATACTCTGTATTATTATTGAATTTGAATAAATCATTGCATTTTGATACCCTGTAAAGGGGTAAAATGGTCATAACATATAAAAAGTTAATGGTGTTAATTACTTCCGTTAAGTGAGGGACTAAACGTGCACAATTTATTAAGTACAAGGGTCAAAAAGTCTAAAACAAAAGTACAGGGGCTAAACGTGCAACCAATTAAAGTACATGGACTAATGGTCCATTTATCCCTTATAGATTTATAATATTAATATAATATGAATAATTAAATACCTTGATATAATTGAGGCTCAAACCGGCAAAAAGCTGTCTCCACCCTTGAGTTTTAATTATCGCGTTAAGCCCCTGAAAAGTTCCCGTAATTCTCGGTCCGTCCAGTTGATCAATTGGTCTCTGACTCTGAACCTAAAAATTCAAATTAAAATTCAAAAATAAGATATATGTTAAGATTCTCAAATTGACTAATACAAAAAACTTCATATAAATAATTCATGAAATAAATAACAAATATTAATAAATAAATGGGCATCTATAAAAAGAATACTAAAAAAATACAAAGCTAATGCAAAAATAATTATACGGGTACCCAAAGTTAAAAAAATTTAAACAATAAAAAAATACTAAACTAATGCAAAAATAATTCAATATGAAATTAATACTAAACTGGTACCAAAATTTTAAAAAATTAATATAAATATGAAATTAATGCAAAAAAAAAATCAAACAAACAAACAAACGTGTACCGAAATTCCCTAAAAAATTCAATAATAAAAAATATAAAATAACGCAAAAAATAAATAAATAATTTACCTGCATTTGGCGCCTGACAACATCAAGAGGATAAGTTAGGGTTTGTCCGAACAATCCAGCTAATGCACCGCACGAAAGTCTCAAAACAACCGAATTTTTATACTCATTTGGAACTTTAGTCTTTAATTCTTCATAAATATAAAATTTCAGTCCAGCGTATGGAAGTATCCCCATTAATGTCGGCCCTACGTATATAAATATATAATATTATTTATACTATATCACCTAATTATAATTTTGAGGCCCTACATTATGCTTAAATTGCAAAAAACCCTTCCATTGAAATTTCGTAAAGAAAGAGGGGCTTTTTTGCGAATTCCAGTAATGGAGGGGCTTTTTTGCGATTTAAGCTTAATGCAGGGGCTTTTTTGCAAATTTCTCTATATTTTTTTGTAAAATCATACCAACGCCACGATACAAAGAGCGAAAACCGCCATCAGAATAAACCTTTTTGAAAACATCTTTAATTCCTGAATAATTCGCGCCCTGTCCTGAATAATTACTCACCTGTACATAACAAAATAATCAAATTAAAAATAAATCATTAATTAATGAGAAAATTGCAAAAAAAAAAAAATTCCATTATTTAGGAAATTGCAAAAAAAAAATCCATTATTGGAAATTGAAAAAATAAAGCCTCTATTCTTTAGCAAATTGCAAAACAAAAAAAATAAATTATTCTCTTAAATAATTAACAACTGGATGGCGGTAAGTGAACTTTTTGTACCTGGTAAGCGAGTTTGGTACGGGCCAAATCGAGCGGGTAGGTACACAGGACAGCTGTACCGCCAGCTGTCGAGCCGGCAAGAAGGTCGACGACCGGTCCGGTTCCAAGAAATGAGGAATGATTGTTTATTAAATAATGTTTGTATCTTTCATAAGCCATGAAGTGCAATGCTGCGTATGGAATTATTCTAAGCACACTCGCCCCGTTTCCTCTGCAAATAAAATGTATTTATATGTTTAATAATGATTTTGTTAGTGATATGGTAGAAAGATTGGAATTTTTGTGAAGTGAGTTTGAGTAATTTACTTGTAGAAACCAAGAAAGCCTTCATGTTGCTTCAGTTTCTTCAGAGATTGATAAACGCCGAGAGATTTGAATTCATGAGTCCTTGTCTGAATTACGTAAAAAAGAACAAAATGAGAAAAAATTCATCCAAAGAATCAATCAATCTTCAATAACAACGAACAATCAAATAATAATCCAATTCGAAAGAGAAGAAGAAAGAAAAGATCAAACCTGTAATAAAATCTTAACGCGCTCCAGCGGCGCCACAGCAGTTTTGGAGATGGCGCCGGCCGAGCCGCCGGCGATCAGCTCCTTAACGTACACCGGCATCACGTCCACCACCGCCACGTCAACATTCGCCGCCCTCAGCGTCGACTCCTGACTCTGAGAAGAATCCATCGTACAACCCGAAATAATCCCAAATACCAACCGGAGACCTCAAATCGAGAGTTGGGTCCCCAAATCGAAACCCCAAATGACCAGTTTCGAATTCGGCGAGCGGGGTGGAATCCTTATCCCATGGATTTGAGGAGGAGGTGAGGAGTCGGGGCTCGTTGGAACAGTCGGCCCTGGAGAGGAGAAGACTCATCAATCGGAGGCAGGAGATTGGGGAGAGAAATCAGCGCAATCCTTCTTCCTCTTTGCGACGAAGCTGAATGGAATCGATCAGAATGGAATTGTCATGAAAAAAAAGGAGAGAAGAAAGAAAGGTGGATTCGTTCTTTCTCTTCTGCTCTGCCGTCGGAATTGACGGCGTGTGAATGAATGGTGGAGCCGAGCCGCGTTGCGTTGATTCTGTCTCTGCTTGATTTGGGAATTTGAGGAGAAGAAACAGAGTCGGTGATCAAGTTAGAAATTGTTCAATTGCCCGGTAGCTTGCTTAATTTTCAATTGTTTCCTCAATTTTCAAAAATAATTAAATAAATCAGCAAATTAATTAAAAAAATAAATAAATCATCCGACATGAATAATTTTTTTAATATTTTTTGAAAATTAAGTAACATTTTTTATCATTTTTTTTAATGTAGAGTGACATATATGAAATAATTATTGAGAGTTAAATGATTTATTTGATTATTTTTAAAAATTGAATGAAATGTAAAAAATAATTGAAAGTTAAGTAAATATATTTGATCAGTTTTTAAAATAGTGTGACTAAGAATAAAATTTACGTTAGAAATTGGGACAAGAAGGAATCTGATTAGAATATGCTTAGAGTCAGATTGAGTTGGATCGAGATATGTTGAACTTGTGAGTTGTGATTTTGACAGGATCACATGATGTGTGTGGCTGGGAATTTGACAACAATTTGGTTAACCATTGAATTAAATAATATCATGATGCCATTTGAAAGATATCGTCGTAGATGATAATGATAATAACATGATGAAAGCGTAATAAAATTATTAGGAAGGTTATTTACTTAGTATAATATTTGTACCAATAATTTCTGATGGCTGCCAATGAGTGTTTAGTGCAGTTATTATGTTAATTGATGCATGTATTTGATGATTTATATTGCATGTTTGATTTTCTGTACTATAGAATTATGGATTTTTGTTGTTGCTTAAAAATCATGAAATAATGTATTTGTAAATCAATTAGGTTTAGTTTATGTTAAGTATAATTGATTTAATTAAAATTAGTTAAAATATATTTAATTTAATTGTATGTTCAATTGTTCTTTATCCGTGCATTTTGTAATATAAACTTTTTGGGCATGTTTGATTTGAAGTATTGTGAAATACATGGATGTTACAAATACATTCCATGTTTGATAAGTGTTTTGTAAAATCCTGTCTTTGAATGTTAATTTTTTAGTACAATTTTAAATTAATTGCTCATTTAAACAGGAGTGCTCATTTAAATTAGCAAAACATTATCAAACCCACTAGAAGGCAGAAACTATACAATTGTGAAATACGCAATACGTAAGTATATGCCATATGCCATTTGAATCTAATTATAAAAAAATAATAAACAATCTAACCATCCAAAATTTAATGAAAACAAACATGTACCACCTTTTTTGATGTTGATTGGTTTTTTTATCACAAAACTCTTAATGTACCAGTTAAATCTGTTATACCCCGGAACCAAATAGTGAAAAAAAAAAAACTAGTTGATTAGTCCCACCTTCAGTAGTAAATGAAAATTGGAGTTAGTTAAATAGATTAGTGGATTAACTATTAGCAACAACCAAGCTTAAACCATTTTCAGGATAATATGGTGTGGACCTGAAGATTGGCCTGGACTTAATATACTAGATTCTAAAAAATAGTATCAGAGCGAAACGATTCTCGGACATTTCGTTTAGTATTTCTTTTCCATTCTCATAATGTGTATAGTACCGTGTTTAGTTTTCTCTTTTATCGGTTTGTCCAAATTTCGAGGACGTAAATTTCTTTAAGGGAAAGAGAATGTTATATTCCATATTTTTTTTGGAAAAGAATATATATAAAAATATATGATTAAAATATGAATTTCTAAATATAGGGACCTTTGACCATAATTCGAAATTTTGACTCCTTGCGCTCATTGGCTATCCCGATTCCATATTTATTATTTCTTATTCAATCCGTAAATCTGGAAACTTATTGGGCCTTTATGTAATTTTTTCCATCATTTATTCCTCCATACGGCTCTTCCACAAACTCTCATCATTCATCCCATTTTAAAAAGAGCTAAAATGCAAATATAAAAATATGAGGACTTTTGTGCAAATAAATCTCATTTAATTCTCAGTACGTGTGACTTCATTTGAACGGTTGCTCTTCTTTCCATTTAATATTTATTAAAAACAATTTACGTGAGGATCATTGTACATGCATTACTTAATTTCTTCAATTCAAACCGTTTCATTTTTCCTTGTTCAAGCCACCCATTTATATTTCCCGGTCCAAGAAACATCCATTTGGAGTTCTGTTCTTATTTTGAGGAGAGATTGTCTCGAGAGGAAAAATTAGATTGTTATTCTTAAGTTGAATTTCAAGTGGTGTGAGATCAGAATATATCTTTTATCTTTGGAATTTGATCGGTGTAGCTTGATTTGACGATGTTGGTTCGTGTAATTTTTGTGATTGGTCGATGATACCGCCCCACCGAGGTAACTGGACTTCTATATAATCTAAAATTATTTTTATAATAATGCATGATATATTTATATAGTGTACGTTTAAGAAATTGGTTCTTAATATATAGATTGCGCAATCGAGTTATAAGAGTACTTTAATTATTTATTTTATTTATTACGAGAAAGTATTATTCTTATATGAAAAAGTAGTTCGGATTACATTTCCGACATTGATGATTGAGTATGAATAAGAAAATGATATGATATTTGGCTAAGAAAATGGAATAACATATTTTTATTAAAATTCCATATGTGTTAGTCAGTACGGATGGTTACGGGTTAATTGGTCTGGCTTTTATAAAATTGGTGTGTGATTGTGTGAAAACTCCAAGTTGAGTTGAATGTGTGAAAGCTCAAAAGGGGGCTAGTGAAATATTTTTGAAAAATATGAAGACTCAAGAGACCCGTAACTGGCCAAGTTGATTAATATATGAGATTAGAAAAACTATTTTAGTATGTAACTTTATTATATTATAAGTTATATTTAATATGTTAAAAATATTTTTATAAAAAATCGGTCATATAGAAGCTGCGTCGTATCATAACCGGTTACTTAGCTAAATTATATAGCTAATGATTTTCTACTTGTTTTATTTTTCTTATCGGCGTAGGTATTTGATGGAATGAACGGGTGATTTGTGAGCTTAGAATCATTTTGGAATGACTTGATTTTGGTATATATCGCTTAGCACGACTAATAGGTCGTGTTGCGGTTACATCCGGGATCAGGATGTAACAAAATCTAATCAAGTTTTTCTAAAGTCATAAAAATATAGAGTGTGTAGGTTCAAATTATTTAGATGGATTGTATTCTAAAATCATGGATCATAATGAAAATCCATTGTTTGATTTGGTGGTGGGGGATTTGAGGTGGCATGATCCACCTATTTTGTACTCCCTCAAAAAATTTGGGATGACAAAATACATAGATGAGCTAATCCACCATAAATTTTTATTATTACTATTGTTATTATTGCTATTGTTATTTTTATTTATCATAATAATAATGATAATATTATTATTATTATTATTATTATTATTATTATTATTATTATTATTATTATTATTATTATTATTATTATTATTATTATTTATCTATTGTTATATTTATTATCTATTGTTATAATAACTATTATTTATTATTATAATTATTTACTATTATTATTATTATATTATTATATTATTTTCATTTTTTATTATTGTTATTTTATTATTATTTTATTTCTATTTTTATTTATTTATTATTATTGTTTTTAATTTTATTATCTATTGTTATTATTTTTTTATTTATCATTATTATTGTTGTTGTTGTTGTTATTTTATTATTTATTGTTATTGTTATTATCATAATAATAATTATTATTGTTATTATTATTTAATATTTTAAATATTATTTTATTATTATTGTTTATTATTATTATTATTAAAATCTTTTGTAATAATAATAATAATAATTTATTATTATTACAATTTTTAAATCCTGAATTTCAATCAAAATCAATCAATTGATTTTCATATACATGATATAAAAATACATCTAATCAAATAACTCATATGTATTGATATCCAAGAGTATGAGATATCCATGGATCTTAATATACACCAAATCAAACATGCCCATAATGATTTTTTCATACACACAATTAGCCGTCTACACTACACAAATAAAATTATCATCATGCATCATTTATGTTGCACGGACACGGATACGGTTGTCGTGTCCGACACGACACGGACACGGCGAACCTCAAAATTTAACAGGACACTACATGTTATATATATATATTATTATATTATTTTTATGAATAAAATATATAATTTAATTATTGTATATATTATTTATGTCAATTTTATTTTATTTTAAAGGATTATACATAATATTTTTACCTTATAATTAGAAAGTTATACGTAATATTTTATAATTGATACATTTGAAGTTGCACTTTTATATGTGCATACAAGATATTTGACGTTTTATATGTTTGTGTATGGAAACTTGACACTAAATAATCAAAATTCACTTTAAATGTGTAGTCCCACAATTACTGGAATAGAAATGTGAGAAAAACTAGCCTCTAAAATACGAAAATTATGAAATAGTGCAATAATTGCGATAACAAGTCCAATACACTTGTCTGAGAAGTGTCCAAGAAGTGTCATGACAATTTTTAATAATAAAATATTTAACACGCTACGTGATATGTACGAAGAGTGTACGATGAGCGTCATGCGGACACGATCAAGTTTTTGAAGTGTCTGCAGGACGGACACGGACAGTGGATCATGCATATTTCATTTCATTTCATTTTTTATTGTTAATTCCTCTGCCGATAGACTATAGTATTACAATCATTAGACTGAACTGTTGATGTGATGTGCTGTGATAATGCTAATTAATTAAATTAAAGAAAGTGAGATGTGGTGTGTTTTGGTGGAAATCACGAGACCCCTCACGAAACAAGCCCACGGCACGACTCACCCTCACCCTCACTCAATGGCACCCTTCATAATAATAATATATTAAAAAACAAAGGGTAAAACTACCCCACAAATAACCAGACGAGCAGCAGAGCGTGCTTACTTTACTTCTGTCCTTTTATCTTATCCCTTATCTCCCGTTATTCCAATAACACTGGACAGATATAACACTAAGTATACAAGAAGGGATTGTTTAGTTTTTGTGGTACTGGAGAGATAAGGTGGGAGCGGTTTTGGCGCTTTTGGCGCTCGTTTGGAATTTCAAAATTCGAAACCTCGAACGGCTACAAATTATTCCCCATTTTCAATTTCTCACTTTCATTTTCATTTTCGTTTTCGTTTTCGTTTTCTCCCCCCAAAATCGAAACATTCTTTCTCTTTCTCTTTCACTCTCGGACAGACAGCGGAGTTAATTGATTGGCAATTGAGGGAGGAAGATTTGAGATCCAAGAGGGCTGTCTTTTTCTTCCAAGTGGCGCTTCTTGCGTAATCCAAAAACAAAAAAGAATTTAAATGAGGGTTTAGATTTAATTAATTTCAAAGAGGCTTCTGTTCTGTTCCTACCCTTTTTCTAATTTTGAAAATCGCGATCCCCAAAATTGGTTCTTCAATTGTTAGAAATTGAAAGAAGGGAGACAAAAATCTGAGAATTTGAGGAGATGGGTGGGTCTGGAAAGTGGATGAAATCGCTCATGGGGCTCAAGAAATCCGAAACGGGTCATAATCACCAGGTAATTATTTATGTTCTTATATTTAATCTCGTCTCAGCTTTTCAAATTCCATCAAGTTATCAATCTAGGGTTTTGTATCATCAATTGAAATCCGATCTTTCACTTAAACCCCCCAAAAAAGTTCTTTTTTTCCTCAAAATTCTACGATTCAATACCAATCAGGCTTTCGTAGGATCTAAAGATCAATCTTTCTCCCTTCTTAATAAACAGGAAAGCCTAACCGATTCTAACAAGGGCAAGAAATGGAAGCTCTGGCGAAACTCATCCGGATCAAGAAGCCGCCAGTCAGAAGCAACATCAGAGACCTCATCCGTTACCGCCACAGGCGATCCCATGTCCGCCACGCTGGCAGCCTTGGCGCGGGCTCCGCCGAAGGATTTCCTCACGATCCGTCAAGAATGGGCCGCAGTTCGAATCCAATCCGCCTTCCGTTCCTTCCTGGTCAGAATTTCAATTCCTTTCAAAAGATTGTATCTTCAACAATCAGGATTCGAGTTCCCGGTTTTGATTTCGAGGGATTTGGTTTCCTGATTTTCAGGCGAGGAGAGCGTTGAAGGCACTGAAAGGGATTGTGAAGATTCAAGCTCTGGTGAGAGGAAGGAAGGAGAGAAAGAAAGTTGCGGTTACTTATCAATGCATGCAAGCGATCTTCAGAGTTCAAGAGAAGGTGAGAGCTCAGCGACTGGAGGCCTCCAATGATTTGTCTCCACTGGAGAGCGATAATTCAAGTCCTAATCCTGTTAAGCTTGCTGAGGTCAGTTTATTAGTTATAAGTTACAATGTTATTTTTTTATATTTTTTTTTTCAATAAAAAATATATTTTGTAACTTTTTAATGTTATTTTTTATTTTATGTATTTATTTATTTTAGGATGGGTGGTGTGATAAAGCAGGAAGTGTAGATGAAATTAGGTCAAAAATACAAATGAGACAAGATGCTGCGATTAAAAGAGAAAGAGCTCTTTCTTACGCCCTTTCTTCTCAAAAAGTATTTTATATTTCTTCTTTTTATTTTCAAAAAATAATTCCACAAAGTTTACGACTTAATTTAATTTTTGATTCAGCAATGGAAGGCGGTAACTCCAAACAGGAAATCGAGCTGTTTAAAGAGCCAAGAAACGAACTTTTCAAACCCTAATTCAGTTCAGGTCAAAAGAAATAATATATCGACTCGAGTTGGACTCAAGCCGGTATTGCGGACTCAGTCAGGTTCATTTTCAGATTTCGACTCGAGCTCTCCGTCCAGTTCCTCTCCAGTGGGGCTCAGTTACATGGGTTTGACCGAGTCAACCAAGGCCAAAATGAGTCAAAGAAAGGCTCTTTCAAATGTTAGTAATTTGGAAAATGTTAGAAATGTTAGTGGGGTTAGAGTGAGGAAATGTGGTGAGAATAAGGAGAATCGTAGGTTTGAAGGAAGGATGTCTCCTTTTGCTTAGTTTAGTTTTGGTTTATAAAGTTTGAATTGGTAGATTGTATGTAGATTTTCTTGATTTTTTATGTTTGTATTTTTGGGTTGACAAACTGCTTGTTTGGAAAAATCATGTAATGATGTACTAATGATGGATTTATGTGAAATTCAGGCTTAATTTGGATGAAGTTATGTTGAGGTATTAGATTAATTGAGAATAATATTTGAAATAACTGTGTCATTAATTTGATTTTTCAGCTTTTATGAGAGATGCAGAGCAGAGCTACAGACAATCTTTAATGTGAATAGTTGATACCCTTTTATTTTAGGTTATTTGATTAATGTGACCTGTACCACGATATGGTTTTCCATATGCATTTCTTTTATTTATTTTTTGGATTATTTTCATAGTGGGAGTTTAATAGATTACAAGCAAAGAGTGCAACAAACAAATTTTAAATTCAAGAGCATGAGTGAACATAATGATATCTCTATTTAGTTGCCTTTTCGATGCTTCACCATCAGCTTTCCAATATTTCCAATCGCCCCTATTAAAACAGAAAAAAATAATAAATGAACTTTCACATCAATACTTATGCTAAATATACCAAACCAAGTAGGTAATTAAAGATAAATATACATAAACCGATTAGCTTCATAAAAAGAGAAAAAAAATTGATGGATAAAGAAACATACTAGGATTAATGCATAATGTGCATTTCTCGTAACACCAGAACGTTTTCCAAAAACCCAGGTTCTTGTCGGAGCAAGCTTTCCTGCAACGGCCCATATCGCATCCTTCATCTCCAAACGCTGCTTCAGGCAATTGGGTAATCAGCAACATAGCGCAAAATAGGATAATTACGATATTTTTCTGGCCGACCATCTCTTCTCTTCCTTTTTCCAAGTGATTGATTGAATAGAGAAGGTGCATTAAACGATAGTTGATGTTTACTGCTCTTACTTGTGATTCTTTATTTATTTTGGAGACATTTATATGTCATTGATTTCTAATTTTGGAGGATTTAATTTGTTTGGTGAGTTGAGGGGGGTTTTGTTGTAATTAAATTGTGATGGTCACAATTTCTTGGTCCTAAAATGAAAAACTAATTTTTTTGCTGAAAATCGTTGTCACAAATGCTTGATCATAAGTCATAACCATAATTGAAGAACTAATGTTTGTTGAATACAAAAAAAATCGTTTAACAAAAGGCTGTTTATATAAAATCTATGTATATAACTAATATATAAGATAAGCTTATCACATGAATCGTGGTTATAGAATACTTAACAAATAATATTCTTAATTGATATTATGGATTTCATGTATAAATAATTAAAGTATAAAAAATAATTATTGAAATATAACTAATTAATTAATACAATTAGAACTTGATTATCTACGCAATTCTTCATTCTTATTATTTCTATCTTTATAATAAGTCACTATAATCTTCCAAATATTTTTGATTTAATGTAAACTTATGGTTCTTGTGTTGATTTTTTGCTCTGATTTGGATTGTCAACTCTCAAAAGAATAATCCACGTGTCTCCCGTATCTACGACATATGGGGAACGAGAAAAAAAAATTTGACTCGTGCTAAACAAGAAATTTTTTTGTATACACAAATGTTAAAGAGACAAGTAGGGGACGGAAGTGGGGACCAAGTAATTGGACATCACATATTATCAAACACCTAATACTCATCGTCTTTATCTAAATTTCTACTCATGAAACATGAAAATTACATAAACAACACACCCTAACTAAGTATATCTTTGTAATGATCTCAGATAAACACTAATGTTTCTTTCTTTCTTATTGTATTTTTGGGTTGAAAATAGTCTTGTTTGGAAAATCATATAATGATGTACTAATGATAATGATGGATTTATATGAAATTCAGGCTTAATTTGGATACAGTTCTGATGAGGGATTATATATATATATATATATATATATATATATATATATATATATATATATTGGAGGATGGAAGGCGAAAGCCTACCAACAATTTCATTAAAATAAACAAAAAGAAAGCTACAAAAGCTTAAGAGAAATTGCATACAAGCGCACGCAGGCGCTTACAAGCTAAACGAAACTTGTGTGCACACACAAGCACAACAACCCTAAACTCTAGACACAACCTAGCTAAAGGCCAACCAACATTCGCTAATCTTTGTTTGATGAGGGATTATAAGTTGTGAGAATAATATTTGAATCGGCAATTTCACAAATTTGATTTTTCAGCTTTTATGAGAGGTGCAGGTATAGTGCAGAGATACAGCCAATCTTTAATGTGAATAATTGCCACCTTATTATTTTATATTTTTTATTAATGTGGCTTGCACTGCGATATAACTTTATATATAGATTTCTTTTATTTATTTTCACAAGATTTTCATAGAGGGAATTTAATATATTACAAGCACAAAGTGCAACAATCAAATTCTGAAACATATTTAATAAACAAAATTTGAAATTCTGATATCTCGATTAGTTGCCTTCCTTTTGATGCTTCACTGGAGCTGGCGCTGGAACAACCGGCCCTATTGACACGGAAAAAAATGATAAATGAAAATTTCCATCAATACTAATGCTAAATATACCAAATGTAGGTGATTAAAGATAAATTTTCATAAACCAATTAGATTCATAAAAAGGTAGAACAATTTAATGGATAAAGAAATATACTAGAATTAGTGCCGCTGAAGCAGCATGAGCATTTCCCGTAACACAAAACATTTTTCCAAAAACCCAGATTCATGCATCCTTCTGAGTCTCTAAAGAGTGCTTCAGCATTATGTAGTTGAGTAATCAGTAGCATCAAAGCGCGCCGACCTTCTCTCTAAAGATAAGATGATGTTTACTGTTTCTTTTTTTTTTTTTTTTTTTTGCTTTCTAAAAAAACTACATAAATAAATTGTAAACATCAACTATCAAGATGGCCGGCCAGAAAAATACCCTAATTATCCTGTTTTGCGCTTTGATGCTGATTACCCAACTACATAATTGTGTTTACTGTTTCTTGTTCCTATTGATTGATTGAATAGAGAAGTATATTTAAATGATAGTCGACGTATGTAATTAAATTGTAATGGTCACAATTTCTTATAAACTAGACAAATAACTTGTAGATATTATTTATAAAAAATTACAAAGAAAACTTTTAAATTCTAGAAAATTGCTTGTAAATATTTTTGTTAAAAACTTTTTTTCTTAATGTAAGTCTAAATAGACAAATTACCTATATTTCAAAAAAAAAAAAATAGTGACAATTTCTTGGTCATAAACTGAAAAACTAATTTTTTTTGTTGATGATGGATGTTGATGGTCGTTGTCACAATGCTTGATCATAAGTCATACTCATAATTGAAGAACTAATGCTTTGTTGAGGACAAAAACTCGTTTAACAAAAGGCTGTTTTTAGTTCTATGTAAATAACTAATATATAATATAAGGTTATCACATGAATAGTGATTATATAATACATATTTAATTTATGAAATATTCTTAATTGATATATAATAAACTATACGGATTTCATATATATAACTAAAGTATAAAAAAAATAAAATTATTGATATATTACGAATTAATTAATACAATTAAAACTTGATTATCTGTGCAATTCTTCATTCTTATTATTTCTCTCTTATTATAAAAATATCACTATAATCCTCCAAATATTTTTTATTGTATGTAAATTCATATCTTATAGTTATTATTTCATTATTTTTCTCTGATTTGGGTCCTCTCAAAAGAATCATTGACTGGAATCTTCCTTCTAGTTTCACATCTTATCAAGTTTCACATCTTATCAATCACCTCTACTCATCTTCTTTATTAAAATTTTAATATAATAACTAATTAAACCTCAACCACTTACTTTTCAACTCATTTTGTCCTCCTCATTAAGTTACATCATCACTTTTATCTTAACTGTTAAATTAAATTTTTTTGTCAAATCTCAATCTTTCATTTTTCTCAAATTTATTGATATTTTATGACAACATATATAGTTAATAAAAACATAATCATATAATTTTTTGAATTGATATTTTATGTTTCATCACCGATGTAGTGAGAACCGTTAAATTTGTTTATGACCATCAGATCTTAATCAGATGATTTCAATGAATCATGATCCAAAGTCATGTTCAAGTATTAATACAAACTCCTTTTGAGCTCTTTCATTGAGTTACATCATCACTTTTATCTCGACCGTTCGATCAAATTTTTTGTCAAATCTCAATCTTTCTTTTTTCTCAAATTTATTGATATTTTATAACAACATGTGTGTGGTTGATAAAATATAATCATATAATTTGTTGAATAAGTGTTTTGTATTCCATCTCCGATTTAGTGAGTACCGTTAAATTTGTTTATGGTCACCGGATCTTAATCGAGATGATTTCAATTAATCATGATCCAAAGTCATGTTCAAGTATTAATATAAATTGAATATGAAGAGTTCATTCATTAAAACATAAATATATTTTTTATTTTCTTCTTAAAAAATAACAATTCTTAATGAAATATTTTATTGCTCATGTTAAAATCGTCAAATATAAATTTGTTGAAATTTTCTCTTTTATTTGAATTCCCTATTGTTATATTTCCAATTTATTTTTCACATTTTATTTAGATAAATTATTTTACATTTCTTTTCTTATCTCTTTCATCTAAGCTTGATTAATACTTGATTTTTTTCCGATATAATATGTCAAGGGATAACAAAGATAAGAAAATAAAAAAATAATAAAAAATGATGGTCTTTTAATGTTAGAAATATGAATGCAAAAATAAATTAAGGTTATAATTAATTATCCAAATTATTTAGTGGGTCATTAGTTTTTGTTTATTATGAATTTATCATTTATGTTATTTTATTTCTCATATGTAAATTTATCTCGTATAAAGTTATCCGTCTTTACAAAAATTAGATGTGATATATAATTTATTTTTAAGAATAATAAATGGATAAAATATCTTATGATATAATTCAAAATAATTTTAAACATATCTAATTTATTTAATATAATTATTTTATAATATTTATGTATTATGAATTCATTTCAAACTTTTATTTTCAATTTTCATAATTAAAATTTATATATTATAGATTGAAATAATTAATAAAATTGAAATATTTGCAGCGAAGCACGAGCATTATCCTAGTTCAATTCAATTAATGTTTATTTATTAGCCTTATATATGTTTTTCTTAGTTAACTAAAAAAACCAAATAGCCAACCATTGCGTAGCGCAATGGCAGAGGCATTCGCCCCTCTCTCTGAAGGGTCTGGGTTCGAATCACGGAGGCTAGATATATAGGTGTTGGATAGCCTAAGGGCAAAAATCGGAAAAAAATAAATAAATAATTTATTCTGCTCATGAAACATGAAAATTACAAACACACCCTAACTAAGTATTTCTTTGTAAAGATCTCACATAATCACTAATGTTTCTTTTTTTTAATCATTTGTATTTTTGGGTTGACAAACTCCTCATTTGAAAAATAATCATGTGACGATGTACTATTGATGGATTTATACGAAATTCAGGCTTAATTTGGATGAAGTTATGATAAGGAATTAAATTGTGAGAATAATGTTTGAAAAAGAAATGCAATAAATTTGACCTGCAGATTTTTATGAAAGGTGGAGAGTAATAGTACAGAGCTACAGCCAAAACAAAATATGTAACACAAAAATAATATATATAATTCAATGAGCACTGGTCACACGTTGACAAGTGATTTAATCGTGATCACGTGTTTCGCTAAATCTTTTTTATTGGATGTAAATCCTTAACTTTTAGTTATTATTTTAATTTGTTGTTCTATTTGGGTGTACTCAACTCTCAAAAGAATTCATTGATTGGAATCTTCCATCTAATTTCACATCTTATCAATCACTTACACTCATTTCTGGAATCTGAAATGTCATGACGCATTGTACCACATTGAAATCATGATAACAATATATATAGTTAATTAATATTGAAAATACAGTATATATAATTCATTTTTTGTTACAGTATATATGTAAACAATGAAAACAAGATATAACAAACAAAATAGTATATCAAAACAGTATATAGAAATTCCAAAAGTAAATAATGCATAAAGAATAAAAATGTATTAATTAAAATAATAAAAAGAGTATATAGAAAAAAATATATATTGAAAAGTAAAAAAAAAAAAAAGTATATATACAGTCTGTCGTGATTGGACATGCTACAGTGTTGTCCGTGATATCACATTTTTCTTAATTTAATTACTAAATCTGTAAATCATTTAAATCATTAAATGTATAATCCTGTTTTACTAGCCTTGAAAATACTCTTTGACTATCTCATGCTTTGTTTACCTATACCAGTTATCCGTTCTGCTTAGTAAACAATAAAACAATCAACATTTATTCTGCCAATTAAACATGAAAATTACATAAACAAGACAAGAATAAGTATCTCTCTAATGACCTCACACAATCACTAATGATCTTACTAAATCTTAAAATACAATTAATCTAATAATAATGTTGTAATGAAGGGACCATATCTCAAATCAACAAATAATCATGATCATAAAGATATGGCATGCGCTTTACATGGCGCTGATAGAGCCTCCATTTATCATAATAAGACATGTTTAAACCCCACTTACCACTAATCACCACCTTAATTAAACTCCATTTTTTTAATTATATGCGTGTTACATTTCTCTTCTGCACCCCCTTATTTTGTTTGTTTGTTTCTCTGCTGCTCTCTGAAAGAGAAAGGACCTCAAAAGAATAATTTCTGAATTTCACCACAGAAGAAAAAAAAACATAGGGAAAATAAAAAAGAGAAGAGGAGAGAGACAGAGATATTTGGTTGGTTGGCTTATTTATATACAACCCTTTGATTGGATTCTTTTTTGTCTCGGTAGAAATTGGTAACAAGAAAGAGACGCCAACTTCTTATCTTGGGCTCCTTTCTCTTTACTATAATCTCTCGTAAAGAAATGGAGGCTGATAGGAAATTCAAGACCATTTGTGTGTTTTGTGGAAGCAACTCAGGAAATCGCAAGGTTTTCAGTGATGCAGCTCTTGAACTCGGTCAAGAACTGGTACGTGTTTTTTTCTTCAGAATCCGGTTTTGGGTCTTCATTTTTGATAAAAAAAAGGTTCGAAGTTTGATTGAATTTTGGATGGAATTCAGGTGAAAAGACAAATCGATTTGGTTTATGGAGGGGGGAGTGTGGGATTAATGGGGTTAATTTCTCAGACTGTTTATGACGGTGGCTGCCATGTTCTTGGGTCAGTTTTCCTCTCTTTTTTTGTACATTTTTCTTTTGGGTTTTTGTTTATTTCATGTTTCTATATCAAAATGGATTGATTGTTTTGATTTAATATGAAATAAATTGATTTTCGTGCAGTATCATTCCTAAAGCTCTCATGCCTGTTGAGGTATTTATATATTTATTGATTGATATATATTCACTAATTGATACCATTATTGATTGATTTAATTTATTAAGCGTATAATTTTATGGAAATTATATTTTTTTTGTTAATTAAAAAGATATCAGGGGCAAGTGTGGGAGAAGTGAGAATTGTAGCGGACATGCATGAAAGAAAAGCCGAAATGGCTCGAAAAGCTGAGGCATTTATCGCTCTTCCAGGTTCAATTTTCTCAATTAATTCAAATAAAATACATCAAAAATGTAATTATAAAATTTCAGTAATATAATTAATTATTTAATTTTAATTAATTAGGAGGATATGGAACAATGGAGGAATTACTGGAGATGATAACTTGGTCTCAACTTGGTATTCATAACAAACCTGTAAGATATTAAATTCTACAAAAATTATAATTTTATTACTTATTTGTTCAACAAAATGTAATATTTTATTTTTATGTTTATTTTTTTAATAATGTTTAAGGTTGGGTTGCTAAATGTGGATGGATATTATAACACATTGTTAGCATTATTTGATAATGGAGTGGATGAAGGATTTATAAAACCGGCGTGTCGAAATATTGTCGTTTCCGCTCCGTCAGCAAACGAATTATTAACTAAAATGGAGGTAACCTAATCATTTTATTCTTTTATATTTCAAAATATTATTTTCATATTTCAAGATCTTATGTCACCTTTGACCAAATTCTTCAGTATTTTATTTGCCATTCCTTGTCATTTTAATGTTATGTACATGTCACCATATTTGTTTCGAAGTTTATGTACCGAATCTTTTATAAATGATGATGTATTATTATTTTGAAAAAGAAAATGAAGTAAATTGTTTTGAAAATGTTTTAATTTTTAATTTGGTGAAATATTTATTTTAGGAATATACTGCATCGCATAAGGAGGTGGCGCCACGTACAAGTTGGGAAATATCGCAACTTGGTTATATGAATGAAAATTCTGATTCTGCCTCGTGATTTTTGAGATGAATCTATTTTTGGTTTTTTTTTTCTATTTTGGTTGGATTTTTTTTTAATTTACTACATGATAATTCATGCAACTGCGCATTGTTTTTTTTTTTAATTAATTTGCTCTCTGGCAAGAGAAAATCTCTTGTTGTTATCTTGACAATGTTTCTTAATGCAATTTTTCGTGATGATGAATTTTACCAACTTTTCAAATGTAAATTGCACTTTTGAAACCAAAAAAAAGATAATTATAAATTTTTTTGGTACCAAATTGGAAAAGATAAAAAAAGACTTGTCCCTTTTTTTTTCTTTTTTTTGCGAATCTAATGTTCATAGGCTGTTCTGGTCCTTGAAATAGTATAAACTCACATGTTCATGATGATTGATAGATTCCTTTTAGAAAGAAAAAAAATATAACATGATAGATTCAGTGAATTAATTTGGAATCTGAATAACATCAATAATTGGTTCTCTTCTTCATAGAATAGTAAAATACCATCAATAATAGATACACACAAAAAAAAATAATATATGCTAAACCTTGTTAAGATCTAGACTCATAATTCCATAAATGATGATTTATGAACATCTGACTTATCAGTTATCACACAGAGATAATGCCAGATCCACTGTTGACTTGTCAGAACGTTCGTAACGGGGCGAATATATACAAAATTATGACATGATATCATGTTGAATATATACAAAATTATGACATGATATCATGTTTCATTTTTTTATTTTATTTTATTTGATTGTGTACGATATAAGTAACAGTAGCTGTACATATATGGGACCATGGTCCATGTATACTTAGCTCATCAATTTGCAATTTGCATCAGTGTGCTACTTGACATTTGTGCATTTGTTTTTAATCTTTTTTCTAAAAGATCAAATAGACGACAATATAAATTTTCAACTGACAAGCAATATGGCATGTAACAGTGCCACTTGGGCCTGTTACAGAAAATAAAAAAAGAACAGGTAAGAATATGCTAACGATTTACGGAGTGCTGTCACAAGGCACACCTCTATTAATTTGAAAAATATATAAGTTGGTCGGTCTACTATGGGTACTATATAATACTGATTTTTAACATAATAATTGAGGTTAAATGGAGGCGGCAAAAACAAACAGGCAGTCGTTTTTCAACAGTACCAACATGTTCAATAGAGAACACTGAATTATGACAAATTGCATTAACAAAAGGCTTTCCATCAAGTGAGCATAATTTATTCCAAAACTAAAAAGAACGAAAAAGCAAGGAAACATCAGAATCTATCACAAACAATCCTAACAAATTTGTTAAAATAGCAAACCATCATCAGTTTTAACATGGTTGCATTTCCAGCCATGCTGTTTTCATAACAACATTCATTCATTCATTACAACATTCTTTATAAAAGAATATCCAACAATTTTATAATTAAAACAAAAAAAAAACTTACAACTCACTCGAGAAACACAAACTCCATAGAGAATGAAAGATCGCACATATTACATGTACAAACACAATAATCCTTGTTTATCATCAAACTAATAAAAGCCCTAATAATAATAATAATAATAATAATAATAATAATAATAATAATAATAATAATAATACGTAGTAATAAAGCACAACTCAACCAACCAACCAACCCTAAACAAGCCCTCCTTTTTCTCACTCACTTATTAACCAACCGTCAATCGACATCACATCCAATCACGCACGTAATAATTATTCATTTTTTTTACATTTTTACGGTGCAGTAGAACTCCACAGCATTAATAATGGAGACGGTCGTCAGAGTCGAAATGGAGGGACTCGATCCCCTTGAGGGCAGCTTCGTAATTTTTAACATGCCTTCCTGAAGAAGACCGCTTGGGCTGATCAGTTGACCTTGCGGAAGGTTCTGCTGAGCTGGCGGAAACGCCGAGCAGAGGTTGGGGCACGCCGGCAGAGGAGAGCTTCCGGAAGGTTCCGGGACTCGAGTCGGTTGGACGGCCGTCAGAGGTTGAAATGTCGCGGCTCGATGAGACGGCCGCACGCCGCGATGACCCGCTTGACCGACCCATGTAGGAACTTGACACCTGCCACTCAAAGGGCAAATTATAATTATTATTATCATTGTTAAAAAGAACCGTCTTTTCTATTATTTGTACAAAACTCCTAATGTTTATTAATTTATTTGCTTTTATTTTTAAATTAATTACGACTTTTATTAAAAGAAACTGAATTTCAACTTTTATTTTTAAATACCCCTGAAAAATTAAATTTATTACGAAATACACGCTCAAATAAAATATTCGCAACTTTTCTCTCGTGCTTGCAAGTCAAAATATTCAGAATTTTAATACAAATACATCAAAAAATTCAGGTATATCTTCTTTTAATTTTCCCCAAGAAAAATCAGGTGGTTTTGTAAAAATAATTCAGAAATATATATAGGTACATCAAAAAATTCAGTTATATCTTCTGCTTAACATCCTTGGAGAGAGAGAGAGAGAGAGAGAGAGAGAGATGTACCAAAACATCCTTGGAAGAAGTATCAGGGCCCAAAGGAGCCTTCTGCTTATTAGCCAATAGATTGGCACCAGCTGTCGCGTTGACTACAGCAGGCGGGACCCGCCTCCTCGTGGGGTCGCTCGAAGACCATCCGCTCACTCTTCCTCCTTCCTCCATTCCTATTTTTCATTCATCACATTAAAATAATATTATTAATTTCACAGCAATAACAAACAACCGATCACATCAATTCAACATAATATTTATTAATATTATGAATGATTATTTAAAGGTTGATTAATCACCTGATTGCCTCTCGTTCACTATTGCCGGCACCAATCCAGTACTCGGTCCCGCTCCATGCCCCTTCAAATAAAACCAACAAAAATCCATAAATCTCCCAAACACCAACATACACAAATTTATAAAACAAAACCCCACAAATTATAGAACTCCTCTCTATTATGCCAAAATTACAAAAAAAAACCCCTACAATCAGTTCCAAACCAACACAATTTTCCACCGGCCTTTTTACAGGAGCTTGTTTTGCAAAATTCCCGCAACAAGAGAGAAAAAGAGGAGAGAGAAAATAATAAAAAATAAAAAGAAGACGTACGACGGCGCGAGGAGGAGCGGAGCTGGCGATCTGGGACTGCTGGTACTTGAGGATGGTCCAGTCGAAGACGTAGTCGAACTGGAAGCCCTCGCGGATGAAGAGGTCCCTGAAGAGCCGTTTTAAGTAGGAGTAGTCGGGCTTGTCGTCGAATCTCAAGGAACGGCAGTAGTGGAAGTACGACGCGAATTCCGTCGGGTACCCCCTGCACAACGCCTGTTCAGGTAAAAATTAATTAATAAATAAATATTGATGAATCACTATTATTACCATTTTATATAATAAATGACGATTAGATATAAGATTATTATTATTATTTGGTATTTATTACGATTGCTTCCATTCAAGCGGCGACTTTTTAACTAAAGATTAATCAATTGATTATTATGATTGCTTCTGGGGCTTTTTGCAACTTCCAAAAATGCAGGGGCGTTTTTGCAATTATAGTATAATGTAGGGACTTTTTTGCGGATTTCCCTTGAAGAAATTGGTAAATTTGTGAAATAATTGGTGAATTAAACAAATGTTGTACCTCGATTGAGGTGGCGACTTTTTTCTCGCTGATTTTTTCGTATTTTTGTTTCTTGGTACCGGCTTTAAGGCCCTGCCAAGGAAGGCTGCAGAAAAAAATAATAAAAATAAGTTAAATATTATATAGAATGAATTAAAAAGTAAGTTCAATATTATATATGAAACAAATTTAAGTCCTGATAAAATGAAAATTATTATGAGCGTTAAAGACAGACCTTCCTCTTAGAAAATACATAAGGACATATCCGAGCGATTCCAAATCATCTCTCCTGCTTTGCTCTACAAATAAATAAAAATTCATATTTCATTTTTCAAATTTAATATTTAAATAATATTAATTAATGTATATTATATTTTATAATACCGATGCCAAGATGAGTGTTGACACTCGCATATCGTGCCGTTCCAGTCAAATTCTTATTCTCTCTAAAATCAACATAAAAACATTTCATTTCAATACTAAAAACACAAATAAATTAAATAAACAAAACTCTGGATGAATTATGATAAAAAAAATTAATTTTTTATTTAATATGACCTGTAAGGGATGTGCTGATGTGTCGAAGTATCTCTGTACTTCTTGGCGAGACCAAAATCGATTACATAAACTTGATTGGCCCTCCTTCCGAGCCCCATTAAGAAATTGTCGGGCTTAATGTCTCTGTGCAGGAACGACTTTGAGTGCACAAATTCCACCCTGTTAATCTGAGTAAAAAAAATAAAAAAAAGAATAATAGTAATTGAATGACAGCTTGTTTCTAAGTAAATGTAATGCGAATTTGCATACAAGAAGTAAATACAGATGGGGGGTAAATATGATATATTTTGGATTTTGGAAGGATAAATTTGATATTTGCACTTTTAGAAGGGGCAAATATGATATATTTTAAAAAATTTTGAAGGATGAATTGATGTTTGAATTTAGGAAAGGATAAGATTCATATTTGGGCTTTCAGGAGGGTACATATGATATATTAAGTTTTGGAGGGGTAAATATGTGATTTGCCATACCATTTGGTCGGCGAGCATAAGGACGGTTTTGAGAGAGAGTTTCCTGCTGCAAAAGTTGAACAAATCTTCGAGACTCGGGCCCAACAAATCCATCACTAACACGTTGTAATCTCCTTCCACTCCAAACCATCTCACGTTCGGTATTCCAGCTGGCAAAAACAAATATTAGAAAATTAATAAATAAATAAATGAGGAATGAAAGGGGAAATATGAGTGGCGCGGATGTAATTATTGGTATTACTTCCGCCTTGAAGGATTCGGTAGATCTTTGACTCGTATAAGAGCTGTGGGTGTTTTGTCTTCACACTTTCCTGAATTAATTGAGAAAAAGAACAGTTAAATTAATTAGAAAATGAGATACATATATCTAAAAAGGTTGAAACTTTGTACAGTTCAATAGATTAAACTAGTAAAACTGTACAGTAATTTGGAAAATTGATTGAGAAATTAGTGTGTATCTAAGCAAAAGTTTCAAACTTTAAACACTTACGAGTTTAATTGCAACTTCTTCAGTAGTCTGAATATTGGTCCCTGCAATTACAATAAAAGAAAAAAAAATCAAAATAAGAAACACTGAAAAAGATTCAAAGTTCAAAACTCAAAATTTATTTTATGAATCAAAAACAACATACCAAGATAGATCTCTCCAAAGGAGCCGCTTCCGATCTTGCGACCAAGCCTGAACTTATTCCCCACACGAGGCTCCATCACTACCACTAACTTCCCAACCTCACACAATTAAAAAACCTAACACTAAAACAAAACCCAAAAACTCTTCCCACAAAAAAAGAGGGGAAAATCAACAGAAATCGATCGGCTTGGCCCGATCTGGCAAGATCTACCCCCGAATTAACCGCAAATCAAAGGAGAAACTCTGAATCAGATCAACAACTGCATAAAAACCCAGATCGAGCCTCATCACGCCCGAAACAAGCAATCAAATCTCTCAACTCTCCGCAGATTTGAAGCGATAATCAATCGAAGCAGGATAAGTGAATCAATTAGTAGTAGTAGAGCTTTGGATAGAGTAATTATTATTATTGTCTTTTTTTCTTTGAAAGACTTCGACTTTTCGTTCGCTTGTTTAGGGTTTCAGACAGCAAAAGAAGAAATAGGTAATGAGTAAGTGCTCGCTTCATAAACCCGGTCCGCTACACCATTATACAGCCGATGCTGGAACCCAATGAACGGATTGAACTATATTATAGAACGGGTGTATCTGTGGTTTCAATGAAGCGTGATGAAATGGAGTTCTTTTGGGTGAACTTGGCTCACCGACCAAATAAAGATTGTAGAGAGAAACAGGGTTTGGTGGGGCCCAGTGTGAGGGGAGAAGAAGTGGGGTTGAGGGTGAGCCGGGTGTAGGTAAGGAATTCGGTGAAGATATTGTGGAAACGCAGAGTTAAATCGGATGGAAATTGAAACGGTTGATTTATTAAAAGCTGGATTTTGCTACCTGATTGATTATTATTATTTATTTATTTTTTCTGAGGAAGAAGTGCAAGTGATCGCATGATTTTTATTATTTTTTTAAATTAATCATGCTATGCACGAGATTCGATCGAATCTCTTATCTATGAAATGGTAGGGTTAGTACCTTATCACTAGACTATCATGTAGTGGTGATTGATTATTATCTCTGTAATCATGTTTTGTTAATTGGCCGAATTTTCTCTTTTTCTTTTTATTTTTTAGAGAAATCTTAAAATGCGATGGGTTTTAGCACGTTCAAAATATGACGGTATATTATTTTTTTCCGTCTTTTAATATATTTTATGGTTTATATATAGTGCGTGCTTTTATTAATTCTCAAAAAAAAAAATATATATATATAGTGCTTTTACTATTTTACGTAAATATTGTTTATTGCCTCAAAAAATAATTTATATATTGTTTGTTTAATTTTATATGTTATTTATTGTTTCTATATATTATTTTTTTGGTGTTGTGATGAATGACGGGAAAGTCCATCGTGCAGTTTCAGATTTTTATTTTTTTATTTTACTGTGGAATTAAATCATCTTTAGCTTTGTGAACTGCCTTCAATGTTTTTTGAAGCATGAGGTTTCTATTTTTATGGCAACCAAAAATGACTTAATTTTTTAGAAGGAATCGGTCAATAGGGACCCTGACTTTTGTCAATCTAGCCATCCACAAATGACAACAAGAAAATCGGGTGGAAGATGGGTAGTTAAAACAACATTTATACATCTAATAATTCTTTGATTTTTTTCTTGTTTTGAATCATTTAGAGGTAAGTAGGTTTAGCCAGTCAAAAATGGTAGGTTGAAGTGAGGCCTAATCCTCTACTTTAGAGTGGATATTTTTAAGTACATAGGTAGCATAATTAAAACGACAATTAAATGCACAAGTAAAAGGAAAAATGAATCATTAGTTAAAAAAGAAAAGAAAAACAATTGATGACACAGACATGAATAAGGCTTAGCTATCATCAATTGAGCACTATTAAATAATTAAAATTAAAACTATATAATTAAATCAAGCAAAGTAGACCCTCCATCCCAAAGCCAAATAGAAAATTACAAGGAAATTTGAGTATGAAATAACAAGCTTTAATAGACCCAATAAATTAATAATATACTTTCGTATACTTAATCCATCAAAAATTCTAAACTTATCCACCATTTAGAACCGAGTTATTTGAACATTTCTCTTTCTTATCTCACCTCATCTTTCTGATTTTGCGAAATAAATAGATATGAACATCTACTATGATTGGACAAGTCATTTATTAATGAAAATAAACAATAAGGACTTGACGCATGCTCATTAAGAATTGAAAGAAACAAGAGTTTTTATAAGAACAAAAAAAAAATAGAGAAAGAACAAGGAAACTTCCTATTTCGAATTCAAAAATATATTCCAGCAACAAAGATCATATTAATTTTATAAACCACAAGTTGTTCATGCCTCTTAAGTTAACAATTTGGAACCTTTCAAAACCATACTCAAAACAATTCAACAAATTGTTAAATCAAATGAAAAAGCTCTCAAAACATTTCACATCCAAATTTCTCACTTCCAAACATTTCACATTCAAAACATTTCAAATGGATTAAATCAATTAAATTTAATAAAATTTCTTCCTCAATATTGAGATTTTTCTTTAGTGGCAGGAGAGAGAATATTGACAATCGTGCTGCTCGGACTCGTACCGTCTTTGACCCGTAATGACCCGCTTCGCCGAATATTTAAATTCATTTCCGTATTTTTTCTTAATTTCTTTCTTAATGGCTTGGGTAAAAGTGATATTATTTTTGAAGAACTAACTAGCATTATCACTCCTAGTATTATAAAAAACCTACAAAATAAATTAGTTAATTAAATGGAAATGTTTAGGAGTGAAGATTTATTAATTAGATAAGGGAAATTTGCAAAAAAGCCCCTGCAATATTGGAAATTGCAAAAAAAAAAAAAACTTCCATTAGTTGGGAGTTAATGCTGTTAGTTTTTAAATTTCAATTACTTAAAAACCATGTTTTAAATATAAATTAACATTATTCTCTCTCCCATAAGATTTTAAAGTTAATTAGCATTTCTTAAACGTAATTAAGAAATATTAATTAAATTATGTAAGCTAATTAATATTTCTTTAGTAAGTTTAAGAAATCTCAATTAATTGGTTTCAAGGGAGAAAGAGATTAATTATTTTAAACTTTTTTGAAGTAATCAAAGTATGAAAACTAAGGGTCTTTTTTGCAATTTTGACAATAATGCAGAGGATTTTTTGCAAATTTCCAATTAAATAATTACCAGCCAGTAATTAGGACAAGGCGAGACACAGAGTTAGAAGGTATTTTCTCTCCTAACGCAATCATTCCAACTATTACACCTATAAAATAATAATAATAATAATAATAATAATAATAATAATAATAATAATAATAATAATAATAATAATAATCAAATAAAAATAAAATAAAAATATATCACCTGTCAAAATTGATGCAACTGAAGTACATGTTGATACAACAATCGCTCTCCCATGCTTCAGTCCTTGCGTCTAAACAAATAAATAACATAATAATAATAATAATAATAATAATAATAATAATAATAATAGTGATTACATAATAATAATAATAATAATTAATATTATTAAAATAATTAACCTGATAAATAAATCCAGCAGCGCTGCATAAAACGCTAAGAGAGATGCAAATTGGAATCATTAAGAAGCTTTTATCAGATAATACAAATCCCATTTTTGATATTACTGACGATATCCTGCATGAAATTGTTATTATTATTATTATTATTATTATTATTATTATTGTTAATATTATTAATATAATTATTATTATTACCCAAATAAAATGCCGGATTCAAGACCGAGTATAATCTCTTCAGTCACTTCCGAATTCAACTGCAAAAAAATAAAAATAAAAATAATTAAATAAATATTAAAAATATTATTTTTAATTCCTAAGTAAAAAAAATACCTGTTCTTGCTCGCGTCTTTGTCTTTTATACATATGAAGCCATGCATTCAAAAGGACCTAAATATAATAATGTAGACTCTAATTAATTATACAATTATCCAAAAAAATATTTTATTTATTTTAATTATAACGTGATTGGATACCTACAAACAAGAGAGTAGTTGATAGAATAAGCCACGGTATTTTAATCAAAGATATTTCCGTTATATTTTGCTCCTCCCCTCCTACTCCAACTCCTAATTACATAAAAATAATAATAATAAAAAATATGAATTTTATCACATTATAAGGGCATATATGAATATAATTAAATATAAAATGGGGATTATTTATTTAATTATTAGTTACCTATGGTGCCAATTCCAGCTAATGTAATTCCGACCCAATCAAGAGCATTTAATACCTCTTTTAAATAAAAATGTGAAAATACAGAAAGTATTGCGAGTCCACATCCAGCTACTGGTTGAATTACTGATACCTAATTAAAAAAATAAAGAAAAATATTCATTAAATTTGAACAATTAATTGTTTAACTGTTTAAAGATTGAATTGTAAATGAAGAGATTTGGTTACTGGTGCTTGAGAGATAGCCATGAGCATTAAAAAGGCACCTGACATGTCCATTGCAAATCCCGAAATCCACAATTTGTTGAATAAATACGCTTTAATCACCTAATTAACAAAGAAAACCAACGCACAAAATAATCAAATTGCAATACAAAAAGACCCAGTAAGATTTCCTCAGATCAAACAGAACTGATTCGATCTAGCGCAAAGTAAACACAACAGAATCCGTAATGCAGATTTATGCCTTGAGTTTGAAGGAGAGCGGAGGCAGAATCAGGGTTCCTTTCTTCTGCAGAACCTTCCCTATGTTGTTCCCCGCCGTCGCCGCCAGCGTCATGCATATCGCCTCCCACATTCTCCTCTTTCTATCTCTCTTTCTCTTTCTCTTTCTCTTTCTCTTCTTAACTGGTTGCTTTGCTTTGAGGAGTTTCTTTTCCTTTCTGCAAAAGGAATATTCTATTTCTATCGGTATTAGGTTCCAGTTCCATCAATGCAAAATATTTGGGCCTGACTGAATTACTTAATGGGCTTGTGTACACCTGGGTGGGTAAATAATTGGTTTTCTTTCTTGTTGGAATAAATAATAATGGGAAATCAATCCTTCGAGAAAAATCCTGACTTTTCTTAATATTATCATTTTAGATTTTCTTCAAAAAGTCCGTATAAAGTGACTTGAATTTTTTGTGCCCTTTGTGGGGTTAATTCTCATATTTTCCATCCAACAAGTTTTTTTGGACCAGAATATCCTCATCAAAATTCTTTTCTTTTTTTTCAAACCAAAATAATAAATAAAAATATTATATATTTACATTTAGTATAAATAAATGAGAATTGAATTATAAATAAAATCATAATAAATAATAATCAAGAAAATAATATTTCATTTAAAATAAGATTATAGTTACATATAAAATAAGAGAGAATATTTTAAGTAATACAATAACATAAAAATAAATTAATGAATCTTGAAATAATATCATAAAGTATTGTCAAAATAATATCACGAAATATTATATTGAAAAAAAAATATTTATTGTTTTTAACATAAAATATGAAAAATAATTAAATGAGGTGCATTTTGTTGGATCATTAATCCAACATTTGACTTATATGTAAAACGTTATGTTTATTGTATTACTGTCATATATATTTAAAATAAAGTGATCACTTAATTTAATAATATATTAAACAAAATGTGTAAATTAAGACGTGACATTTGGTGTGTGAAAATATTGTGAGATAATTTATATATTTATGATGAACTAATGTAAAAATAACTACTTAAAAGCCGAAAGGTGTCTATAGGGAAAAGTGTGTTCCAAGGTTATCACTTGGCTATATAAGTAATTTGATCTCTAGAATAATATGATCAATCAATCATTCTCTCTTATCTCATCAAGTTGAGAGAAGAGAAACCTAGAGAAGAAATTCAAATGACTCTCTACGGGATTCTGGATATTCTAGAAAATCTTGTTTTTAACTACGGTATCATCTCTAAGTCAGTGCGCAAACATGGACTCAAGATACATTTTCGTTATTATGATTTATAGTTTGATTCATATAGTTCGATTTAGAGTTTGGTGGTACAAGTTCGTACCGCTACATCAAGATATTATTTTATGGACAAACTTATAGAATACGACGGTAAAAGATATTCAACATATTTTATAGGGGTTTCGGAAAATTCTAAAGTGTGAGGGAATTTGACGCCCAACAATTTTAGCATCCCCTAAGGAAAAAATAGGCCACGTCTCTCTCTCTCTCCATCATAAGATTAAAGCATGTGGCATAATTTAAACCATTATAGACTTATTGATTAGTTGATAGTTTGTATTATTTTATATGTGCTAGAAGATGTGTGATGATTTAATTGGTTATTTCCATATATTATTTAGGGACAGAGCTTAATAGAGATTTGGAATGGCCATGACCTTCTTAAGATTTTGAAAGCATAGTATATATTAGTAGTATTTTATTGAATAAATTTTTTGAATACATATATTTCTATATATTTAGTCTTCCTAATTTTTTTGTTAAGTATTAATCAATATGAGAAAATTCTTTTTGGCTCCTCAAAATAATAGAGTCAAGTTCCGTCATTCATACTGTTCTATCCTGGTTCAAGTGAGAAATATCATAATCAGTGAGCAGGAAATAAGGGCCCGGCAAGTTTGCTCTCTGCCTCTCTCATGCACGCATAATACATTAAAAAAAAGTGCCCCCCACAAACAAATTAATTGTCATGCATAAAATAATAAAATAAAATAATAGGTGCACACATTTACCTCCTCTCTCAAAATTATTTGTTTACAAAATTATTAAACAAAATAAAATATTCTAAAAAAATTTGTACAAAATAAAAAATATTATGAAAAATTGTATAGAATAACATATTATAAAAAAGGAAAAAGAGGAAAAGAAGAAAAGAAGAAAAAAAAATATAGTAGATAACTATTTTATTGTTTTCTAAGCAAAATAAAGAAAAAAATAATAATAAACAGCCATGAAGTTAATTTATAAGCAAAAAAGACATTGGAAAAAAGAAGAAAATAATAATAATATACAACTATTTTATTATTTTATAAGCAAACAAAAGAAAAAATAATTAATAGATAAAAAAGGAACTAAATAATAAATAACTATTCTAATTATTTTATAAGCAAAAAACCAAGGACAATGGAAAAAGGAGGGGAGAAAAGGACATTCTATTGATGGATTTCTTTTTTGTTCATTATTGAATGTGGTTATATATATTGTGTGCTACAAAGAAATGATGGTTTGAAAATTGAAGCAATGAATTTAAAGTAACTAAGAGAGAATAGCTGTGTTTGAACAAAAAAAATTTCAACTTCCCCTTCTAAAATATCTATTGTTGTTATTGTATGTGCAGCTTTTATTTTTCAGACGTGGTTTTTTATGTATATGAGATTGAAATTTGAGACAGAGTAATTTGTCTTATTTTTTTTAATAATTTGTATGGGATTTGTCATTTGTGTATGTTTTTTTTCTGCATATGTTTATGTTTTATTGGTCCTCTTTGGTATGATTAGGCCTCCTATTAAACTATAATTATGATAGATTAAATTAGATAAGTATATTTCGTTTTACTGATTTATTTATTTATTTTGAGAAAATTATGATTTAATTTTCTTTTCTTTTACTTAAAGCCCGTAGGTAGTTGTTTTAAATTTAGATTGGATAATATTTAGTTGTATTGAATGTTGAATAAATAATGGGGAAGAAGACAGCTACAAGAAATACAAAAAAAAAATTGTTGTAATTTTTAATAGGGAAGGGCTTTTTGACAAATTATTGTTTCTGTTTAACAATATTATTAGCTGGTTGTAAAAAATATCATATTTGCAAAATACTTGTTAAAGCCGTAGCCAAGTGCGAAAAATTTCCCAGATTTTTATAAAAGAGCTGATACTGTGCGACGATATTATAACGACTCTAATGAAAATAATATATAAAATATATAAACTGAAAATAAATAGTATATAAAAATTCATCCAGTAAACAACATATAATTTTAATCCGTCCCTACAAAATTAATATCTCCTGTCGCATTTCTCATGTCTCTTTTCATAATATTCAGAAAAGTTAGGGGTTGAGAGTTTCCCATATATAATCCATGCGGTCAATGGATTGGTTCTTGACGCCGATATCGCGTCACATCAGAACCTAACAGCCCCCATTATTTATCTATTTCTTTATTCCAACTATCTTTATTTTCCTTGGTTTGAATTCTATCAAGTTATCAAACACCGCACTTCCAAGAAAGAGTCGAATTTGCATTGCTCATATTCTTTCCTTTCCCACCTTCTATCTTTCCTCTTCATCTCGTTTTCATTTTGAATATATAATCATAATCATAAAAATATATTCATATTTATTTACTCTGCGAGCAGAAGGATCATCCATCCATCCATCCATCCATCAATGGAGGAATTCCGATCGAGAAGCTACGCGGGCGGCCGCAACATGCAAATCGAAGTGTACGGCCGTGCGCCCTTACCGCCTCTCAGATCGTACAGCACGTCGTACTCAACGTACGAGTTCGAATTCGTTGGAGATCGAGTTGTGAATCACAACAACAACAACAAGAAGAAGAGCAACAACAACAGATCGTTGTCGTTTAAGGGGTGGGGCTTGGCGAGCGATCCGGAGATTCAGAGAAAGAGAAGGGTGGCGGGGTACAAGGCGTACGAGGTGGAAGGCAAGCTGAAAGGGTCGTTCAGAAAGAGCTTCAGATGGATCAAGAATCGCTACAATCAAATCATCTATGGTTATTCCTGATTGATTTAATGTAAGACTAGTTTTAAACCTTGTTGATGTCTTTTTTTTTTTTGGGGGTTGTTAGTAGAATGAAGAGAATTTTATAATAACAGGTTTTATTGAAGAATTTATATTTCGCTAATTTAACGTTGATTTATTGGATTTCAGGAAATGAACAATGAAGATATATATCGGATTTCGACGAACGACTGGAAAATTAAACCCTTGTTCTGTTTTTGTTGAATCATCATATTTTGTATACACAATATATATAGATTTGGTTTTGCTTTTTTTTTAAATGTAGATGTGATTATTCTGAGTTATATGAATATGTATCCATTTTGTCAACCTTATTCAATTGTTGTATCATTTTATTGGTCTTTATTCCTTTTCTTGTCCGAATAAATGTCCCGTGTTCTTTATTGATATACAAATTTGAAATAATAATATAATTCAAAAATAGTAAATAAATACAATCTTCATTTGGGCTTAATTAGGCTTAATTTGAGATTAATGGTCCAAGGCCTGGGCCCAAAAATGCAATTATTTGTGGTAAATACATAACTCGGATTTCCAGTCCCAAACTGGAGAGTTTTACATTTTACTGTTTACCGTTATTATCCTCTCGTATCGGATCCTAATCCAATTAACTGATAACGGATCCGGGTCTCCTTCCTCCTTATATTTGACTTGTACCTAATTCCTCACCCGGTCCACAAAATTCAAACACAATCCTCCCACTGTCATGCGGGACCCACTAGTATTATTATTATACCAGTACTATTATTTAACAATTACACCGAGTGCAAATGACTTGTACTCTCACCCTGCTCGTCTTCCTGAACCTCCAAACCCTAACCCTAATATCCAGACCTAACTAGGGTTTGGTTTGCATTCCACCAACACTCAGAGCGCAGAAGAGGAGAAGAATCTCTGACGATAGGTATAAGGAGCGAGCATCAATGGGGGCACCGAAGCAGAAATGGACGTCGGAGGAGGAGGAGGCGCTCAAGGCCGGAGTGAGCAAACACGGCGCGGGCAAGTGGCGCACCATTCAGAAGGACCCCGAGTTCTCTCACTGCCTCGCCTCCCGCTCCAACATCGATCTCAAGGTCTGTTGTTCATCTCAACTCGATCCATCAATCGGAGTTTTATTTGCATGATTTGAGTTTCAGTTTTGGTTTATGGCATGATCTGAGTACGATCTTTGGAATAGATCACTGTGGTGAGAGATAAATCTCAATGGTTCTGGTTTCAGAGTGGGTTAAATTAAGGTTTAAGATTACTATTTTTAGCTTAATTATTAGGATTTAAGATTAGGGTTTAGGATTACTATTTTTGGGTTAATTAGTGATTTGGTTGTTTGATTTCAGGATAAATGGAGAAATATGAGTCTCAGTGCGAGCGGGCTCGGTTCACGAGAGAAAGTGAAAAGCCCTAAATCAAAATCACCATTTTCGTCTCTCCAAACCTCTTCAAGTCTTCCTTCTCCAAATAATAATAATAATAATAATAAAATTACCGTCAAAAAGGAATCTCAATCGCCTGATTCCTCCAAGAAATATTCAGTGTTTGTCTCTTTTTGTAATTATTATTATTATTAAATTTTGTTACGTTTATGAGATTTAATTGTACTGAAATATTGTTTACTTTTTAATGATTTTATAAAGGTATTGTCCTATTGTTCTAGAGGCAATTACTGCATTGAAGAAACCAGATGGAGCAAGTGTTGAAGAAATCTCTAATTATGTAAACGTTAGTTTTTTTATTTATTAATTATTTCTCCTTCTTTTTTAGTTAATTTTCAATATTTATTTTTTCATTTTATTTTCCCCAACTTTATTTAATTTCTTCTTATTTATTATTTATTTTCTTTTTATTATTATTAATTTTATTTTAATATTATTAATATTAAACAGCTAAAGGTTGATTCCCCACCAGAATGTAAAAAGACTATCGGTGTGTGTTTAAAACGTCTCGTTTCTAAAGATAAAATCGAAAAGGTATATTCTATCATGACTATTTAATAAAAAAAATAATAACGAGAGAAATTTGCAAGAAAGCCCATAAAAATACGCCTAAATTGCAAAAAAGCCCCTACATTATTGCTAAAATTACAAAAAAGCCCTACCGTTTCGCTACAAAGTACAAACTAGCACCGTTATTTTCCTACTATAATGTTTTGACAACAATGTAGGGAATTTGTTGCAATTTCGAATAATACAGGGTTTTTTTTGCAATTTCGGCATAATGTAGTGGCTTTTTTGCAAATTTGTCAAATAACAGTTATAATTATACTATAGGTGGGCTAAGCGTGTCGGCTCCTACATCGTTTATTATCATTATTAATTAATAATAATAATAATAATAATAATTATTATTAATTATTATTTATTTATTTATTTATTATTTATTATTATTTATTTATTAATTATTATTATTATTAATAATATTATTATTATTATTATTATTATTATTATTATTATTATTTATTATTTATTATTTATTATTTATTATTTATTATTTATTATTTATTATTATTATTATTATTATAGGTAGGAGTCTGAAATATGTATACCGATTGATTATCATTGTTATTGTTGTTGTTATTATTATAAAATAAAATTACACCAATAATCCAGGTAGGCAAATCGTACAGACTGAAAGACCCGTCCTCCTCCTTTGCGACGAAGACCCCGACCCCCACCCCGAAACAGCCGTCCTCAACCCAGCAGCAGCAGCAGCAGCGGGCCAAGCCGCTCCTTCCCCAGCATCCCCCAGCCACGCGGGTGCCGGCTGAGGTGGCGGACCGGGTGCGGGACGAGGCGAGCGTGGCGGCGTACCGCCTGGCCGAGGCCGAGACCAAGAGCAACTTCGCGATGGAGGCCGTCAGGGAGCTGGAGAGGGTCGGCCGCCTCGAGGAGGAGTCGGGCGCCCTGCTGGCCATCGCTCTCGAGATTCGCGAACGATGTGAGATTTTGTGTTTCAACTTTCAATTATTATTTTGGGCTGTTTTTTTCGAATGCCCCCCCTCCCTACGTGCTGCTAATTATGAGTTTCGCTGAGCCGGTTTTAGTTTTTTAGAACCCGCGCCGAATATTTTTGTTAGTTATTTTATGTTTTGTTTGATGGGAAATGATTGAATAAATAATATTTTGCGATAAAAGGTGTAGCAATATTATGTAACATGTTATGATAATATTTGAGGATGAATTATTTTGTTTTATGATTTTTTGTAAAGTATTTTTTAAATAATAGATTGTACAACTTTTATATGATATAATATAAAATCATATATTGGAAATGGATAGAAAGTTGGAGATAAAATAAAATGTTATGTTTATATTTATATTTTTTTTATATTTTATTGATGTGTAGGTATGAGAGGTGAAGTGTTTACTATAGGAGCGTAGTGTGGAGCTTGGAAAGATGATGATGACCTGTCTCTAGTAAGATAAGAGTGACTGTGTTTATGTATTTGTATATTTAGAAAATTCGGTTATTTCCTCCATTTTGAAGTCCTTTTTAAGTAGTGTTTCTTTATTGTTTAGGGTTTGTTTATTTTGGATCATATTCATGGAGGTGATAATGTTAAAAAGAACAAAAAATGAGATGGGTCTTGTAATCTATTATAAAATAGAACTTGTCTGTGGTATGAACTTGCAAATTTAATCTTCTTAACTCTCATATGAATCATGCATGAATTATTTAGTTTGGACCCAATATTTAGATAATCTTGTAATTTTTATTTTCCGTCATTTTGAGTCCTTTGGAAAGTAGTTATTTTATTGTTTAGGGTTTGTTTAGTTTGGACCATAGTCATGGAGGTGATAAAATGTGGGAAATGAAAATAGATACATAGGTCTTGTAATATATTATAAAATGTAACTTGTCTGTGTTATGAACTTTGCAAATTTAATTTCCGTCATTCTTATTAGAATCATGCATGAATTATTTCTTTAGTTTGGACCCAAATAGGTTCGAATCTTTTTTTCCGAATTGGTGAGTCACAGGGCATTGGTGATTTGGAACCAATGAGGAAGTGACACATGGCAAGACCACCGTGTCTTGTGATGCCACCTCATGGACCATCCTCTCACTTTCAACAGATCTTTCATTTGATTTTATTGATCAATGACGTTCATTTTAGTCAAGCTCATCACAAATATGTTTGCTTCTAAATATCTTTATAGTATATGGAAAAATAGTATAATTATGTTCATTTTAGTCAAGCTCATCACAAATAAGTTTGCTTCTAAATATCTTTATAGTATATGGAAAAATAGTATAATTAGACGCAAAATTCTCATGATTTAGTGGACATGTTGATAAAAGAAAGTAAAAAAGATGGAAGTGGCATTTAATTAGGGGTGAAAACAGTTTGAATCGGGGTCATACCATATCCGTATCCGTTTTATTTTTTTTGGATCCGGATACGAATATGGATAGTTCGGATGTACGGGTATGAATACGGTCAGGATATTATCGGATACGAGTACGAATATGAATTCATTTCGGATATTTAAACGGATATATTAATATACTAATGCATCATATTCTTCTAAATATTTAACTACTTATAACGATAAATCTAATAAAATATAGCAATTTCTAAGAGAAATTTGAAGAAATGCCAACAAAATAATAATATGGGTATAGATAATATCCGTATCCGAATATGATGAAATATCAAATATCCGTATCAGTATTCGTATCCGATATATAATAAAATATCCGAAAACAGATATTATCCGAATAACAAATTATCCGGATCTGTATCCGAATAAAGTTATCCGTATCCGTATCCGACCGGATACGGATATTTTGATTCAAATATGAATATTTTGCGGATACGGATATCGGTCGGTCGAATAACATCAGACCCGTTTTCACCCTGTTAGTTGTTATGAGTTGATTGTTATGAGTAATTGATTATGTGTGATTATTATGAAAATGTGCAATATAGTGTGTTGTTATGTTTAATATATTTTTTCTATTAATATATTATTTACTCTGATCAATATGTTTCCTTTCTTTAGTTTAACTTTTTATCATGTTAGTATATCACTTCACCTCTAAAATTGACTTTTTTTTTCATACAATTCAGTGTACTTTTATTTGTTAAATATATATTTTTCGTTATGTTAATAATAGTATATAACTGTTCATTTTGTTATATTCAGTGGGCCGGCCCAAATATAGCAAATCTCTTTACAAAAACAATTCTTTTCATTCTACTCTAACATAACACTGTTCTCATGAGCCCATCCAATGAGCACCCTACACGTAATCCTTTTACTGATATGGCATTCTTTAATTGTTCGGTATTATGAACTAGTAGCGCTCGATATTTTATATATCAATAGAGAATTAAAGTTTGAGATATTCTGAATTGGTTATTTGCGATACTAAATAAACACAAAATAATGTGGTAATTTGTTGGTTTGTTGTTTATTAAGTAATTGACGCTGAAAAAAGAAGTATTTAGAGCGTGGAGTAGTAGTGT
>JAJHPC010000001.1:5084501-5294501 GCA_024447665.1 Juncus inflexus | reverse complement strand
TCTTCAAAAACTAATGGTGCTCGCCATGCTCACAGCCTGGAGCCAGCTCAGTCGCCATGGTTCTTTAGAATGGACCATCACTCTTTTCTCTGTCTCGACTTTACCCAACACACTCGTCATGGGTATCCCTTTACTGAAAGGCATGTATGGCGAGTTCTCAGGGAGTTTAATGGTACAAATTGTCGTGCTTCAGTGTATTATATGGTACACCTTGATGCTTTTCATGTTTGAATATCGAGGCGCAAAATTGCTAATCACAGAGCAGTTTCCAGACACGGCTGGATCGATTGCGTCTATTATAGTCGATTCTGACGTGGTTTCTCTTGACGGGAGGAGAGACGCAATTGAGACAGAAGCTCAAATAAAAGAGGATGGTAAAATCCATGTGACTGTTCGTAGGTCTAATGCTTCTCGCTCAGATATTTACTCAAGGAGATCCATGGGGTTCTCTAGCACCACTCCTCGACCATCCAATCTCACAAATGCAGAGATTTATTCACTCCAATCTTCACGAAACCCGACACCTCGAGGCTCCAGCTTTAACCACAATGATTTCTACTCAATGGTTGGAAGGAGCTCCAACTTTGGGGCCAATGATGTTTATGGCATGCGTACCGGTGTCACTCCTAGGCCATCTAATTACGAGGAGGAACACGGGGGTGCTGTACCGGTACCAACAGGAGGAGCCAAAACGCGGTTCCATTCCAATCCACACTATCCGGCACCGAACCCGGCGGTGACAGGTCCGCCAGCGAAGCCTGCTGGCGGAGGTGGGAAGAAAGTGAACGGACAGACTCATCTGTTGAAGACCGAGGATGGTGGTACCAAGGACTTGCACATGTTTGTCTGGAGTTCGAGTGCGTCGCCGGTATCCGATGTGTTCGGTAATAATCAAGAGTACGGCGTACCGCCCGGCACAGATCCTTCTGCGGTCAAAGAAGTGAGACTAGCGGTCTCCCCACGTAAAAGTATTTAGTACTCACTAGACTCTTCCCTTTCTAGTACTTAATTTAATTCCTTTTTCTACACTTGAACACTTCCTTTTGCTTGTTAAGAGAGCTAGATCTAACAAGAATGTTGAGTAGTTAACTGACTTTATTTACTCGTAAGTTAATATATTATGAATGAATGAACAGTGGATGAGCGAGACGATTTCAGCTTTGGGAACAGAGGCATGAACACGATGGATAGAGGAGAAGGGGGTCATGACGTGGATGAAAAGGTGCATGACATAAGCAAAGGCATGGGTGCAGGTGGCCCCGGAGTTGTCAGAGCCACAGCGATGCCTCCGACCAGTGTGATGACGAGGCTCATTCTGATCATGGTGTGGAGAAAACTGATTAGAAACCCCAACACGTACTCGTCTCTGATTGGAATGATCTGGGCCCTTGTTTCTTTCAGGTGAAAAACATTAATTACTTCTTTGGATTTTGCACTGGGAGTAAATAGTAAATCCATTAAACGCGCCCTCTTATCAGACAATCATAATAGTAGCAATATTCATTTATATTGTTTTATTGTTGTTAAATTAGGGTTTCATTTTTCATGTGCAGGTGGAACGTGGAGATGCCAGCAATTGTAGCAAAATCTATCTCCATACTGTCTGATGCGGGCCTAGGAATGGCTATGTTCAGCCTTGGTCTGTTGTCTCTCTATCTCTTGTCTTTTTCTTTCATTTTTTATATCTTTCACAATTATTATTGACATGAAGTTTATTTATCACAATAAATGTTAACCAACCAATGGTTTGTGTTATGTTTTATAGGGCTTTTTATGGCGTTACAACCAAGAATAATAGCATGCGGAAATAAGGTGGCGCTCTTCACAATGGGAGTGAGATTTCTAGTGGGTCCAGCTGTCATGACTGCTGCCTCTTTCGCCATTGGTCTCAAAGGCCCCCTTCTTCGTGTTGCCATCGTACAGGTAGATTTTAATTACATAATTAGAATTTATAAATATTTCTTTCATGAAAAGAAAAGAAGGTTTTGGAGAATCTAACTTTTTGAACCGTTTGTTTGGGGGATCGACGGTCAAAAATGAACAGGCAGCTCTGCCTCAAGGAATTGTCCCCTTTGTGTTCGCCAAAGAGTACAACGTGCATCCTGACATTCTCAGCACTGGGTTAGTTCCCTTCTCTCTCTTTTGGGCCTCCATTATACCGCAATACTCTCCAGTTTGTACTAAATGGAGGGACCTTTACTTTCTGTGGCTGGCTGTCCAGTCGTGGTCGGATTATTATCCCATAAAATTCCTGCACATTGTACTAACTACTTTGTTAAGGAAGCCTATGCTATTTTAAGTTGTTCGATCTAAAGGAGATAAACTCAACTCAGAATGTTTTTTACATAACTTGCCAATATAACAATTTGAGAATATTAGTTCTTAAGAAAATTGAACATTGTCAAACCAGTTGTCTTTATTATTTGAAATAGCGACTGCTTTTATTATTTGAAATAGCGACTACTTCCAAATTCAATCGCCATCAGTGTCATTACATGCTCTTCCCTCCACCCCACATATTTATAAAGGTTTATGTTTCCCATAAATTAAGCTGAAAATAAACACAAATACAGTGGGCTGGACTTCTCCAATTGTTAAAAAATGCAGAGGAAAATGACCATCCACACATCTCTATCTTTACTTCTGTTAGGCTACATGCTCTGTTTTGTTATGTTCTGTTCTCTCCTTTTGTGTGGACTCTGTGTGCTTTGATTTGGTTCGCTTTTTCTTATTTTTCTTGTCGTTTTTGATACTGCAGGGTCATATTTGGAATGTTGATTGCTCTGCCCATTACCTTGCTTTACTACATTTTACTTGGACTGTAATTTTTTTTACTTTTTACGGTTTTACCCCTTTAAAAAGGACTACGAGTTGACTAGGAACACTTGAACCAGAGAGGAAAATTAGGTTAAGTGAGAAAAGAATGAAAAAGAAAAGGAAATTAGATTGATGATGCTAATTAGGGTGTTCAAAAGATGTGGGTTTGTTGATTTGGATCTGATTTGGTCTGATTCGGATCCGCTTTCTATTGTTGTAAAATGATGTGTTATTCAATCTTGATGATCTTTCTTCCGGTTGTTCTCATCTTTATTTTTTTCATAAGCTGTACTGGTTTCAAAATGATTGATGTATAATGTATTGGCAAACTTAAATGAGAAAGAGAACACAATAAAAGGTAAAAAAATGCTTGGAGAATGGATAAATAGATAATACCAATAAAATATGTATACCTAGTGACGATCTTAATAAAGACTAGAGTGAACAAGAACATTCATTCGATTTTGAAGTAGTAATATATATATGGTGGTATTCGGCAAGGTGGAATAAGAGTGGCAAGGTGGAATAAGAGTAGAAGAGTGGAAGGAATATGTTATTTTAGCCGAATAAGGGTGGAAATAAATGGAATAAATTGATGGAAGAGTGGAATTTCCTAATTCCATGGGAGTGGAAGATCTTTATTCTACGGAATAAGCTAAATTTTAAGACGAAAATACTCTCTTTTTTTCCACCATAAGCTGATGTGGCACTAGCAATTAATGCATTGTTTCTCTCTCCTTTCTTTATATAATTTTTTTGTAAAAAAAATATAAATGAAAAAATCTCTAGTTTTCGATAATAATTTCATAAAATCATAAATTTGAAAAGTGTAAATCATTTATGTTTTTGTATTTTCTATCTTATTTAATTAAAAAAATTAGACGTTATTAAATAAATTAATAGAATATAATTAAAATAGGGGTATTATAGTTATTAGCAATTATTTCTATTTTTTAAATCAACTTTTTATTTCATGAAACTTGCCGAACAATGATGTAATAAAATGGAAAAATTACTCTTCCACTCTTCCACTATTCCACTCTTCCACGTTTTACCGAACTGATTATGCTCTTATAATTTTGTAATAGAGCTAGAAATTATTAATATGGACCTGAAATTATTTCTGAAAATTCTTGAAAGTCGTAATTTATAGATTTTGAAGTTACTAAATGCGTCCACTTTGATTGGACTCAAGATCCACCACTTGTTAGACGAACAATATGTTGATAATATGTATTATTGAATTCTCTTTAAAATAAGTCTTATATTTTTCGCCAAACTTTGTTAGCTCAAGTAACGCGATATCTTAACATTTTAGCCTATCAACCCATAAATTGTATGTTCAATCTCAAAAGTAACGTGTTTTTGGTTAACTAGATCACGACAGAAAGATTTCGCAACAGTTTCCAAAACTATCCAAACAAAATCAAAGTTGACATTGATTTGATCTTGTTTTTTTCTTTTGTTTCTGTTGTATGGCTCAAACAATTTCTCTTTTGGTTTTAGTAAAATTTTAAATAAGATAAAATTATAACCGTAAGAACCCTCCAAAACCATCTCTATTTGATTTTGAGAGTAAACCATGTTCTAGTACTAATTTGGCTTCTTTTATTTTACCGTCCTAGTTTTGATGTGTCCAATTTCCGATCTTGACAAATAATTTAGATCAATCAGGAGAAAAAGGGAAAAAAAGACATGGCATGTCGTAATACTGACTGAATTAATAAACCGATTTTTTCTTTATTGAGAAATTATCCGCACCACCTATTTATATACCACTTAATTATTATTCAGGCTAACAATTAAAGCAGCCCAATTAAATAAGACGGCGCAATTAAACAGCGGTAGCTTACATTAAGCCTTCTAAATACGCGGGTTCAATTTAATCACGAGATCCATCAAACACACGATCCAAATTATTATCGTCTCCTTCAAATTCAAGAATCATTTATTCCCAAACTTCATCTTCTCTCTAAATCTTTCGGTGTTGCTGATATACTTTTTGTACTTGATGATATAACTTCTTGTATTGTTGTATATCTTTTTGTATTTTGCTGATATGTCTTTTATATTGTTGATACATCTTATGTATTGCTGATATGTCTTCTGTTATGTATTAATGATATACATTTTGTATTGTTGATATTTTTTTTGTTCTGTATTAATGATATACCTTTTAGTATTTATCACATTCATTTTTGTATTTTAATTTTTCTCTATTTTTTTTTGTATAACTGATATGTTTTTTTGTATGCTTTTATGTATTGTTAATATTCCTTCAGTATTATGCGTGTGGGTGATTTTTTTTGGACGACGTGACGGCTTCTGAGTGAGTTGATGATGCAGATGATATATATGCCGGTGATATGGATCCGGAATCTTTTTTACTTTCCATTAAACTTCATTTTCATTGTGTCCGATTTCCATCAATTCTTTCATCAGTAGATGATAAGGTACGATTAAATTTTGAACCATTAATTCTTCAATTATTTTGTCAAGTTTTGTACTTCTTTTTTTAGTTACTTATTCAAATGTTTCACACAATTTTAAACAATTTAAAAAACACATTATCTTATATTACTGATGTGACTTATTGACATTTACTGTGTTGATGTTGTACTTCTTTCACCTGATTATTTATTATTTGAGATTAACTTCAATACCACTGAAAAAGAAGATTTAGAGTTTAATTATTAAAACATAAATAATTTTTTTTCTTAATAAATTAGTCATTCTAAATAATATATTGTATTTGTCCTACTAAAAATCTTTATATCTAAATTTCTTTAAATTTCCAATTTTTTGGTATGTCTTCGGTTAAAAATTTTCTTTGTATATAAGAAAACTATACAAGTAATGTCTATATGAAAAAATATATATTTACATAATTAATTTCTTAAAATACATTATAGTAATTAATTTAATTTTTAAATAATAATAAATTTTGAAAGTCACAGTGCAACGTAAAACTTGTTCAAATATTGTTAAGGTTGGCTAACACTTTAATTATATAATATGCTTGACAAAATATATATTATCTATGTTGCGTGGATACTCCAAAATCTGAGAACTAAGAATATGGGTATCCGATACGGCTCCGATATGCATCGGATACGCCACGTGGCGTATCCGATTATTTTAATAATAAATATTTTTGGATACGCTCAGGATACGGCGGGATATGGCAGGATAGGGCACCGATACTCTTGGGATACAGGCAGGATACTTCTGGAAAAATTTCACTATATATATTGGTCAATTATATATTTTTTAATCATTTTTGACCCAAATTCAAACCAACAAAAGAGTTATTTGTGTTTTATAATTATAAAAATAATAAAATAAAATAAAAAATTTCCAAGAAAGAAATAAATCATTGACTTTCATTAATTGAATGTTTGAAGTTTACAAACATTTAAGTATCAATTATGTGTTTAATTTCATTCACATATTTTGATATTAAATTTGATATATTGATTATTAATTATTAATTAATTTATTATTTGTTATTGTATTATATAAATATAATTAAAAAATAAATATATATAACTGTATTCCTATTTTAAATTTTTTGAGATTTGTCGTATTTATGTATCCGTATTATATCATATCATATCGGATATGATATATCCGATATTATATCCGTATTCATATTTGATGCAACAAACTATATTATGAAAAATCGTACGTGTCTTTCCGTGCACATTGCAAAAACTTCACACCACTAGAATCTAGCGTTCACACTTCACAGGCTTAATTAAGCTAAAACTAAGGAAAAATGAGGCATCCAATTTTCATGGTTGGTAGTTATTTTGATTAGATATGTCCGGCCACTAGGCTAAACACATTAATTTGGTGATGTATGCACCATTGCACCTTCCTTCTCGTCTCTCCAGTCTATTCAATTACAAGAGACGTAGTTACACTCTCCACGCATGATATGAACATGTCCAGTGTTGTTGAGGAATATAGAGAGGATATATATGGACGTGGGGGCGGGAGGGATGGGTCAGATTAGTAACTCACCATCACGCATTAACGCGCTAATATGGGATTTGATTTAGACATAAAAAGAATATACCAGACAAGACTCGTACTTTGGTCTTGATCAGAATGAGAGCCTGCTGCCTCGTTTGCCTCCCTTCTTTTCTCCTGTTTAGTTTTAATCCAGTTTAAAATCTGAATTCTCAAAAAAAAAAAAAAAAAAATCTAAATTCTCTGTGATTAATATAGACTTTAAAATTGGGATAATTTCATATATGCCATTACAAAAACTAGAAATATCATATTTGCCATTACAAAAACTTAAATATCGTATTTGCCATTGTAAAAACTTAAAAATATCATATATGTAATTACAAAAATCTAAAATATTATATTTGTCATTATAAGAATTTAATATATCATATTTGTCATTAAATTTACTAAAAACATAACACCATTCATTTTTTCCGTTAAAATTAACGGTCCAATCTTATAATTATCATTATACCCCTAAATTTATTTCATGAATTAGATTTCATATTAAACATGTCTCTCACTCTCTCTCTTTTCGTGATTTAGATTCAGATATAAACAAAAAAAATCTTTCTTTTAATTTGAAGTCAAAAGAATTTGATATGAGAGAAATAAATTGATTTTTTTTGAATAATTTTTTCACTCGTATCAAATTATTTTGTCTAACAAATTGAAGTGAAGATTTTTTGTTTACATACGAATTTCAATCATGAAAGGAGAGGGATCATCAAATGAATATTTAATATGAAATACAATTCTTAACTAAATTAAGGGGTATAATAGTAATTATAAGATTGAATCGTTAATTTTAACGGTAAAAAATATATGGTTTTAAGTTTTGAGTAAATTTGATGGCAAGTATGATATATTAAGTTTTTGTGATGGCAAATATGTTATTTTAAGTTTTTGTAATGGCATATATGATTTTTTAAGTTTTTATGATGGCAAATATGATATTTAAGTTTTTGTAATGACAAATATGATATTTAAGTTTTTGTGGTAAAATATACGAAATTATCCTATTAAAATTTAATTATGAATCAATAGTTTATTGACTTGTATGTTCCATACATAATTGGTACAGACTACAGAAAATTTCGGCTCGGTTTAACCGCACTTGCATTCAACTATTATTTTAATATTTAACACAAGGGCCATGTTTAGTTCACTTATCATATTCTAAATCTTGATGTGGTGCTTGGTGGTAATTGGCCTTTTATATGCCACTTTGTTTTTACCTTTTTTCCTCTTATTTATTTATTTTTTATACCATAATGGTTGTTCACATTCTTTATCGTTTTTATTGTAATATTAGCCTAATATAGGATATTTCCGCATAATTTGTTTTAAGTTGTTTACTGATTGACCATTAAAAAAAATTGTTTACTGATTGGGAACATTTTGTAATTAGTAAATAACAAAGGGGGTCAGTTGCGAAAGCCAGGTAGTACAAAGTCACTAGAAAAGGTTACAGTTAACAGGAATAGTACGCGTGGGTCGGTTAGAAAAAGCTGGTTAAGGGCAGAAAACTTTCGTTCTTTTAATTAGTTTTAGGTACAAAATACAGGCTCGTGTAGTTAATTAATGATTCTTAAACGGCTGGCCGGCTTACTAAGGTTGTACTAAAAAGGGAAGGTTGTATCTTCTTTTTGATAAATAAATATTAGTTCAGAGGGAGAAAATGGAAGGAAGGTGGAAAAAGAGAGGAGAAGGATGTTGGGCCAATGATTACGTGCATGGCTGGTGAAACATCAAATATGCACTCATGGCTCTGGTTGTGAGTATGTTGGATTTAAATTTTCTTAACCTAAAATAAAATAGGAAAATCTATATTAACAATATAAATTTATTTACTTTTTTTCACTGTGTTATACATGAACAATTATACTAGGACAATTATAGTACGCTAATCAAATAAAATGGTGAAGTCTATAAGAATTATAAGATGTTTATTGTACTATTGTACTATTTTAATAGTTGAGATTTAAAAATGACAGATTCTTAAGTTAGAAAAATATCAGAATGTGCAAGCAATGATTATTGGAAGTTTCAGAAAATATAGAAATTACATGGGATTGAGTGTTAATTTTTTTTTTCATTTTGGAGAAAATTGAGAGAGGGCTTCTATTGTCCCTCTTCCGAACGTGTTGTATTGCTTTTTTCTGAATTTTTTTTTTACATTTTTTCCTATACAAATTTTCAAAAGTGTAAAAAGAAAAGCAGTACCCCTATTTATAAAGTTTCTCCTATTACATATTTTTGAACTATTAGTTTCACTAAAGTTGATGACCCACTCACAAGATAGAAGCCCAAATTATTTTGTACTTCCTCTTTACTTCGGTTTTTCCGCCGCCGACCAACCCCCCTTCTTTTAGACCTAATCTCAGTCTCTTTCCACATGCTCTTTCCATCTCCTCTCGTCCTGTTTGATTAACCCTAATTCGCCATAAATTTCATTAAGCAGAACCCCATCGGGTTTCTGTGATCCTTCATTAACTCTTCTGCATCGCTCTCTCTAAACCACAAATAAGAAAGTTATTGTAACCTGTCGTAGAAATTAGGAACCCTCTCTTTGGTACATCAACTCGGCTACTTGAGATACTGCATCCGGTAGCAGCTCTTCATAGTTAAGCCTACATTTCCACAATTGCCAGTGTTTATCGATAAAGTCACACCCTTCTCCTGTCAGATGGTTCACTGTTTCCAGCACTCTGAGACATAGTGCACATCTATTAACTGTGTGGATACCTCTCTTATGTAAATTATCCAAGGTGAGTATCTTCTTCTGCCTCCTTACCAAAAAATGAATTTGCACATTTAATGAAATTTTTAATTTCCAAAGTTTTTCCAAATTTGTACCAGTAAACCCCCTTTGTACTAGGTTTTGGTATGCTCTTTTTGTTGTGAATATTTTCTTTTCTTTCCACCTCCAGAGAATTTTATATTTTTCTTATGCAATTCTGTCTAGTTTATTATTCCTTGTAATTCTAGTAATTCTTGATTTGGTTTTTCAGTTGTGATGAGGTTAAAAGCCTCTCTCTGATTCTCCAGGACTTTAAATTAAGACACTGTAATTTGGCGGGTTATTGCATGTGAGTAAAGAGAAGGGAAGATCATGTTCAGATAACCATGGCCCCAGTCACATTTCCACAAATTGATATCTCCTCTTTGCAATTGCAAGGTTGAGCTTTGGTACAGATAAGGAAGCATGTGTCTAATGTTCCTCCAAAAGTAAGATCGTCTTTCTAACCCTTCTTCATTTGAATCCCCGACTAAATTCTACCACTCAAGCCAATATTTTTACGAAAGTATTTCCATATCTATTTAAGATTCATTGCATCATTAAATACTTGTAGGTCCATGATATCTAGGCCTCCCATCTTCTTAGGTTTACACACTTTTTTTCACTCAACCAAATTACGCCCACTGTCTTTTGTACCCTTCAAAATAAAATCACTTCTAATTTTGTCCATTTCTTTTATCACCCATTGTGGGAATTTAAAAACTGAAAGGTAGCAAAATGGGTAAAGAAGATAGGGCATCATTCTCTAATATCACTCTACCCCCTATACTTAAGAATTTCGCTTACCAGCCTTTCAACCTTTTATTAAATTTTTCAATGATTTTCCCAAAATCATCTCTTGTTGCTCTTTGGTAATGCAGTGGGTGCCCCTAATATGTGAATGAGAGGGTACCTTGAGAACAACCTATCTCTTGTGTAATCTCATCAACTTCTTGTGTGCTGTTTGTATAACTACAAACTCTGACTTCTCATAATTTATGTGAAGTTCAGAGCCATTGCTGAATGCAATAAGGTTGGCTTGATAAAATAGTTTGAATCTTTGAACACTTTTCCTATTCTGGAACATGACTGCCATAATGGTCTGTTTGAATGGAACAAACAGTCTGTTCAAACAGAACATGTGATGAATCTGTACAATCAACCATCCAATGTTTGATCTGTTCTTTCACCAATTTATACATCACATGTATAATTATTTTTGAAGTATTTTTTTCCCGAATGAATAGAGTTCATTCTGTGACCATGCAGGTTTCATTTAACACTGACACCGATCTTCTAAAGTTCGTAAGTCATTAGTGACCTGTAGACTGGCATCATGACTACCCATGTTAAATGAAATGATCAGCGATAATTTACCTGTTTGATTAGACATTTATTTATTTCTTTTGTTCTAGGATACATTTCTTGATCACAAGGAATTGATGTTGGTTTTATGCCCTATGCCTTTGTATATGAGATCTAGTTGTATCTGTTGTGTGAATTAAACTTTGTATTTGTTTAGAGATATTTAATAAAGTGCGAACGAGTTCATCATCATTGCCTTATGTGATTGTTTATATCTTAGAAAATGATCTTAATGTTTAGCTCATGTCGATCATTTAAGCCATGCTATATGGGTTTATATTTAGTTTATTTATTTTAATGATGTGATATGATGCCATTATCAAAATACTTAATAAAATAATATAAAGTGAAAGTCAAGTTAAACATTATAATCCCTCAAGTTAATGTTAAGTCATAAAATGCCCCCCAAGTGTCTACACTTATCATTTACTCGATCATCCTAACTCGGGTTTGCGTAAGAAACAAAGTCTAATTTAATCTTAGGAGGGTAAGAGGCGAGAAATGGTGATTCCCGATAGTGGACACGGTTGGACTTAAAAGAGCTATCAAGTCGGACTTGGGTTCGAGGCATATAATAGGATAAATACGCTGAGCATGTGATGCTGATCCTATGATTTGTTCAAGAGTTGTAAAGATACAATTGGAAGGGTTCCCACCTAAATAATTAAGTTTTAGGTGATGAGTCCAAGCTCACTTAGGACTTAATGAAACATGGATCTTGAGCCACTATGAAATTTCAAGTTTGAAATTTTTGAAACAATACTTTGAGGGTTATTGATTTGAATAAAAATAGCGGGAGCTAATATTAAATATCTCGCATAAGATACAAATTATTAACATCAACCTGCATTTATATTTTCGATAGAAAATGGCAACAATCAACAATTCAAACATGAACCTGTGATCCGTCCTTGAGAAGGACAAATTGAATGAGAAAATCTTTCTCGATTGGTATCGGAACTTTAGAATTGTTCTCAAGCAAGAAAATAAGGCTTATGTCCTTGAAGAGGCCATTCCTGAGGTATCCGCTTCCACAGCTATCAAGGAAGTAAAAGATGCTTATGCGAATCATCTTAGTGACTTAACCGATGTGACATGTCTCATGTTAGCCACTATTGATGCCAAGCTTCAAAAGTTGTTTGAAGATAAAGAGGCATTAGACATATTGACTGCTCTTAAGGAAATATTCCAAGAGCAAGCAAGAAATGAACGGTACAATGCGCAGTACACTCTAGTTAGTTGTAAGATACAACCTAACTCCTTGGTTAGTATATATATTCTGAAAATGAAAGGGTACATCGATCAACTTGAAAAACTAGGCGTAAAAGTTGGGGATGAGATGGCCACGGATTTGATTCTTAGGTCATTACCTCCAACTTCAAGCCATTTGCCCAAAATTTCAACATGCATAACATGGCCAAGACCATCACTGAGTTGCATGGTATGCTTAAGAATTTCGAGGCGACCTTAAAGGCAAATGTTGCCGGAGAGGTCCTCGTCATTCAGAAAGGGAAGGGGCAAAAAAGAAAGTTCAAGGTGAAGCCTAAAGGTAAAGGTAAGGGCAAGGAGTTGCTCACACCTAGGGTCAAGAAACTCAAGTATGTCACTTGCTACTTTTGCAACAAGCCTAGACATTACAAGAGGAGCTGCCCGACTTACCTCGAGGATCATAGGAAGAAGAAGGGTAGTGAGACGACCACTTCAGGTATACATGTTGTAGAAATTAATCTTTCTACTTCCTCATCTTAGGTATTGGATACCGGATGTGGTACTCACATTTGTAATAATGTGAGGAGTAGAAGATTAGAGAAGGGTGAAGTTGACCTACGTGTCAAGAAATGGAGCAAGAGTTGCTGCATTGGCCGTGGGAACTTATGTTTTATCTTTACCTTCTGGACTTATAATAAATTTAAGTAATTGCTACTATGTACCTGCTATGAACAGGAATATTATGCCTGTATCGAGATTGATTATGGATGGTTTTAAGTTTATTATTGAGAATAATAACTTTTCCATAAGTAAACAAAGCCTTTTCTATGCGAGTGGTCAGTTAGAAAATGGTCTTTATGTTTTAAATCTTGAGCATAATCATTACAAGTCTATCTATAACAATAATACCAAGAGGTTTAAATAGAATGATTTGAATCCACATACTTCTGGCATTGTCATCTAAGATATATAAATGAGAAACACATTTCGAACCTCCATCAACATGGTTTATTAGACTTTTTTGATTTGGAATCATTTGAGACGTGCGAGTCATGTTTATTACGTAAGATGACGAAAACTCATTTCACTAAGAAAGGTGAGAGGATTGGTTAGTTATTGGAACTTATACATATGGATGTATGCGGTCTAATGAGTACACCGGGTAGAGGTGGTTTTAAATGCTTCATTACTTTCACTGATGATTTAAGTAGATATGGGTATGTCTACTTAATGAAACATAAGTCTGAATCTTATGAAGTGTTCCAAATTTTTAAGAATGAAGTAGAAAACCAACTAGGTAAGAAGATTAAAGCATTTCGATCGGATCGAGGCAGCGAATATCTAAGCCTAGAGTTTGACGATTATCTGAAAGAATGTGGAATAGTTTCACAACTCACTTCTCCTGGAACACCTCTATGAAATGGTATATCAAAAAGGAGAAATCGAACTTTATTAGATATGCTTCGTTCTATGATGAGTCAAACGGATCTTCCTATATCTTTTTTGGGGTTATGCCATTGAAACTGCCGCGTTCTTTCTTAATAGAATACCATCGAAAGTTGTTCAAAAGATTCCATATGAGATATGGACTAGGAAGAGTCCCACATTATCTTTTTTAAAGATTTGGGGCTGCGAATCTTATGTTAAGCGTTAGATTTCTGACAAGTTAATGCCAAAATCTGATAAATGCTTATTTGTGGGATATCCTAAAGAAACAAGAGGATATTACTTTTAAAACCCGTCAGAGCACAAAGTGTTTGTTGCTTGAAACTGTCACTTTTTGGAAAGGGAGTTTATTTCCAAAGGAAATAGTCACTTTTAAATCTTGAAGAAGTTCAAGAACCACATGAAAGCAATAAACAATCGATGGAAGAGCCATTAGAATCTTCAAGAGTTGAAGAACCAAGTGTTGAAACACAACAGCTTCCTCGTAGAACAGGTAGGACCCATCATGAACCCGAGAGATATGGATTTATTGTTGTTGTCCTCAGTTTAATGATTTTTAAAACTATTCCGAGCTACTAATATATTTGTGTGAGAATGTTTTGAGCTAGATAGTCACACGATCAAGTTCTTGGAAATGTCTCGGACGCATCTTGCCTCTCTCAGAAGAATAAGAAGTCGTCACGCATGCAAAGGATTTCAAGAGAGTATTTCAAGGTGTGGGAGCAAGCTTCTTAGTTCTTCGTGTGTGTGTTGTTTGGTGAGCAATTTAATTATTATTAAAAAAGAGTATAATCTGCAAATTGCCAAATTCTGGATAGTTATGTTGACAACGGAAGTGGTCCATTGCCAACGGACCACTGAGTTGACAACGGAATCACCCGTTGAAGATTTTTTCTTCCTGACATCGGCTGTTGAATTTTGTTGTATAGTCCGTTGGCAACAGACCTATTCCGTTGGCAACAGACCATCAGATTTTTAGCTGTTGGTAAAATATCTTGCTTCAATTTTCTTCTATTTTTGCAGTCCGTTGGCAACGGAACGGCGCAAATTTTCGTTCTAAGGGCTGCTCTTTCCTCCTTTAAAAAGGGGGGCAGTCGTCACATATGAGACTCACGAATTCTATATACAAAAAACAAAAATACTCTTTTCTTAATACTGTTAAATTATTCTAAATCTCAAGAGAGACTAATCGAGCTGTTGAGCGTGTTGTTCATTGAGATCTAAAGATATCGAGTTTATAAGTTGACTGTTTCACCGGCCGTCAAGTTTGTTTAAGGCGACGGTGGATCGTGATTTTGTACTCAAAAGCTATTTGGATTAGTTATCGGAGCCGCAAGGCAAGTTCCGGAGAGTAGACAACTCATGAATGTGGTAAGGGACGTTAGTGAGTAAACGGGTGGTTAAGGCTAACGGAACCACCTCGCTGAACTTCATCAACAAGTTCGTGTGTTCGGTATATCTTTACTTTTTCTATTTTCTTTAATTTCTTTTTTATGTACTTTACTTTATTAATTAGTATTCAAATAATCATTAACAAAAGTCCAAAATCTTTAAAAAAAATAAATATAAATCCCTAAAAATTCAAATATTAATGTTTCCGCACATTAGGCCTTTTAAACCGTCCTATAGGCCTCAATCAAACAACAATCGTTAGTAATGAGGATGATGTAACGCTCATAGATGGTGAACCTACATCCTACAAAGAAGTTATTACAAGCTCGGACTCTAATAGATGACAAGATGCCATGAAAGTCGAGATACAATCCATGTATGATAATCAATTTTGGAACTTGATTGATCCACCCGAAGGTATTAAGACCATCGGTTGTAAATGAGTTTTCAAGAAGAAAACCTACATGGATGGTAAGGTGCATACCTATAAAGTGAGACTGGTTGCGAAAGGGTTTCGACCAACCCATGGTATTGACTATGATGAAACTTTCTCACCAGTAGTTATGGTTGTCATAGATCGAGAAGGCTTTTAGGTCTAAGTCAAAGTATTTATATTGACAAGGTGCGGAAAAAGTTTCGCATGGAAGATACTAAGAGAGGATTCATACCTATGTCACATGGCATATCATTGAGTATATCTCAAGGTCCTACTAGTCAGCAGGAACGAAATCACATGAGTAAGATTCCATACGCCTCAGCTATTGGATCTATCATGTATGGCATGATATCTTCTACACCAGATATATCATATACCTTAAGTGCAACAAGCAGATATCAGTCCAATCTTAGTGAAAGTCACTAGATAGCGGTTAAGAATATTCTTATGTACTTGAGAAGATCTAAAGATTCATTCTCAGTCTATGGAGGACTTCGAAGTGAGTTAGTTGTAAAGGGTTACACGGACTCAAGCTTTGAAACCGACAATGATGATTTCAGATCGTAATCAGGTTACATATTTTGTTTGAATGGAGGTGTTGTAAGTTGTAAGAGTTCCAAACAAAGTACGATTGCGGATTATTCGACAGAAGCGGAGTACATAGCAGCTTCGGAAGCAGGTCAGGAAGCAGTGTGGATAAAGAATTTCATTGACGAGCTTAGTGTGGTTCCCAGCATCGCGGATCCCATAGTTATCTATTGCGACAAGAATGAAGCGATTGCTTAGGCGAAGCAACTGAGATCGCACTAGCGATCCAAGCACATACTTCGCCGTTTCTATTTGATAAGAGAGATCAACAAAAGAGGAGACATTTATATATGCAGAGTTGACAGTGATGACAATATGGCTGATCTGTTGACGAAGCCCCTTGTTCAAGCAAAACATGAGGGTCATGTTAGGTCGATGGGTATTAGATACTTATTTGATCAGCCTAGTGCAACTGGGAGATTGTTGGGTTTATGCCCTAGGCCTTTATATATGAGACCTAGTTTTATCTGTTGTGTGAATCAAACTTTGTATTCGTTTAGAGATATTTGAAAAAGTGCGTATTGATTATTTTATTCTTTTGATTTAAAAAAATCTTGAATATATTATTCAGCTTTGTATCATCATAATATGTGATTCTGATAGTAAAACTATAGAGTAGTATGAAAAACATATTGTAAACCTTTCCTGATCATTTATAGGATATTTATAGAGACGAATATACTTGCGGAATCATATGTAATATACTTATTTAAGTATGCAAGCTATAAATGTATATCACTATGTTAGTTGATTGATCTTCATGTTTTACTGATCATGAGTAAGTGTTATTAAATCATTAACATAGATATATGTTGGAGAACATATATTGGATTGAACCACCGGGAGAATACCATATGGTTCGTGGCATTGATATGTCTCATCAATAGTATTATTATCCTTAGACTTGAGATTACTTGCTACATATGGAATTATGTACTTTAACATAATCTAACGTTATCTTTAATCGGGTAACCATAAGGGTTATAATTAGGTATATAATGAAACATGCGGAGGAATGAGATAGATCAAGATATGATTTGTTCCTCTCGTAAATGAGAGAGATATCTTAAGGCCTCTTGATGAGTTTGATTGAAGAAAATGCACGGCCGTGCTCGTAATTGATAAGGAATTATTAATGTCATTCATGGTTCGATCAAATTCGGGATCAAGAAACGTTATTGTACTACATAAGGTTGAAACAATCCATGCCTTATGGTCGATATAGATATCGTGTAACAAAGAAATACAATTCAAGTACTACACACAGGTTAGGATCGAATCATCGATATTTACTTAAATTGGGTAGTCATGATGGCTTGCTAGAGTCCGCTCAGGATTTATACTATGTTGTGATTATTTTCAACATTAAGTAAACCTATGGGGTCACACACAAAGAACAACCATTGAAATGTACATAGAAAAACATAACTTACGTGATAAGTTATATAAAAGGTTATATAGTTATTACCACATATAATTCTACATCTTATATGATAAGATGTGTTACACATATGGTTACATAGTAACTAAGTACATAGGATTAAATGAGCAAAGAGTTCTCTTTGAAAGGGTGGACTATATATATATACCCAAAAGGATATCAAATTTCTGTCTATGCCAATAATAATTCTCATTCCATTTTGTTAGACAAAAAGAAAGAGAAAGAAAAAAGAGATAAAATTCCAAATTTCTCTTTGGAATTTTTTGTGATACAAAAAGTGAAGAACAGAGACTAGCACATCCTTTCTTCATCCATTTAAAGGGGTTGTTCTGTGTGGATACCGATAGAGAATGAAACGATTCGTGATGTCTTATTGATTCGGTTGAATTTGTGAAAGTCATTTTGGAGAATCGATTTGATTGAGAATTGAATTGGTTGTGAGTCATTTCGGTTGGAGAAGCGATTGGAGGCGATTTTAAACGAACGGGTGTGTATGGTGGAAATAGGTAATCATTACCGGTTTGTGCAAAAGGAGAAGAAAGGCTCTACCGCTTCAAGGTCGAGATCGGATCAATTCTCGGTCCGATAGGTATAAACTTTAAGTTTTTATTTTTCTTTGACTTAATCGTACTTCAGTGATCCGTTTCTTTTGGTTTTCTTGAATGTCTTGAATCTTGAATCCACTTCCGCCGCGTCAAGAACGCTCAAGAAAATTCAACAATGACTACATATCATCCTTGAGTTTGATCAATGTCTCTTTCCTAATCGAGAGTTAGACTGAATAAATTCAAAATGATATTAACAAGTCTTTGTTGATCCATTTTGACCATGGCCATTCATTTAATTCAGTCCTAGGTAATTAGGGGGCGAGAGATATCTCCCTCATGATGAAAGGAACAAATCCCATCTTGGTCACTTACATTGCTCGTCATGATTCAATGCATACCTAATGATGACCCTAATGGTCATCCAATTAAGGATGATGTAGGATCATATCAAAGTATGCAGTTCCACATACATGAATCCATTGTGACCTTAGGTCATAGTGAAAAACACATTATTCATATGAGAATCACGAATGACATGTACCATGTATATTCTCATAGTGTGGTCAGTCTAGTACGTGATTTCTAACATGTGCTGATAGGGGTATTTCATATAGATATTTATCGCATGTCTTGTATCTTACTTTCTGCACTCGTGTTATGTTAGTGTTTTACTTATATTTTAGTCCAAGAATCAAGTCACTACAAAGATCATGCGTGATTAGAGATTGGAGCAAAACTACCAAAAAGGGCAACAAAAGAGGAGCAAGGAAGCTGGAGAGTGATTGGAGCAAGTATCACACCGTGATCCCACCCATGAGTGCTATATCATTCGACCCGGCAGTCCGGATAGCAAGGAATCGCAACTCAACTGGACCGGTTCGATGGCGTCCAAACAAGGAAGAAATTTCAATGATGGAATCATGGACTGATTGAAGATTTGATTGTCAATTAGGAAGGAAAGTCCAGCAATGCCAAGAAGGTGTAATAAAGAAGTAGATTGGGAAATGATCAATCATGGATTATTACACGAAGATTTCGAAGGATCTCCGGAGATCCTCCTGCCATCTGGGGATATTGGAATCCCTAGAGGTCTCCTCCCATATAAAAGGACCATTCATGGGACAGATAAAGAGGGGACAATTCAGAGAGAGAGGGGAGAGAGAGAGAGAGAGAGAGAGAGAGAGAGAGAGAGAGAGAGATCTGTTAGGAGCACGGCGTGAGAAAGCACAACTGCATATTAGTATTAGGGAGTGTTACTTTCTGTAGCTCTTTGTATCTTGATTCTAGTTTATGTACTATGTACTGTAACTAACTAGTCCCCAAGGATGCGGTGTTAGTAATCTTCTGAATTTAGTTTTTCATTAAGTTGTTTCATCCTTTATCTATAGCTATTGCTGTAATTTTGCTTGTGTGTTTTAATTCTTATCTTGAAATGTGAAGTGCGCCACATCTCTTGATACTCGGTCAAGTAGGTGAGTAGCAATAGGAGAAGTCCAGAGCTAGATCCGTGAGCACGACTTGGACCGATGAAGCACGACAATAGCTGAGAAGTTCAAGAGAAGCAAGGAACATCACATATCTCAAAGGGTTTCCATCTTAGTCGGATAATTACCAGGGCGTGTGGACAAGATTATTCTCTACCAGGAAAACACCATATCACCCCCGCCCCCAGCACTGACAACGCGAGCGCGACCCTTTTTCCTTTAGAGATATTTAATAAAGTATCCTAGGCCTTTGTATAGTTATTCAGCTTTGTATGGGTTAATAAAGTGCCTTCGGATGGATCAATTAAATTTCAAACTTGATTAACATGCGTGGGTTACATCTAGGTTCTCGTGGCCTTTAACAATTTTTGAGAATCAGGACTCTTCATAGCCTCTTGGTAGGACCAGGGTTCATCATCGTTGAATGTCACAATATCATCATTTGACATGAGAAATCTGTATCTCTCTGCTCTATGCAGAGTCTCTTGTGTTTTGAGAGCATGTTTGTTCTTCCATCACAAGTTCTGCTACTGTCGTTGGGTCAAATTTCTTCGAGTTGTAATTCACTCCCACTTCTTCTAATAGAGACAAATTCTCTTTCGAAGAAAGCTCCATGCGAGCAGCAAATAGTTTGTTCTCCATTGGGTATCCCACGAACAAGTATTTATCAGATTTGGCTCCGAGTTTGTCGGAAAGTTGACATTTGACATAAGTTTCACATCCCCAAATTTTAAGAAAAGACAACTTAGGGCTCTTTCTCCTACATATCTCATATGTCGTCTTTTGAACTACTTTGGATGGAATTCTTGTTCAGCATGAACGTAGCTGTTTCAAGATCATAATCCTAGAAGGACATTGGAATATTCGTTTGACTCATCATCGACCAGACCATATCCAATAAGGTTCCATTCCTCCTTTCGGACACTCCATTCCATTGTGGATTTTTTGGAAGAGTCAATTGTGATACAATTTTACATGCTCTGAGATGATGCTCAAATTCTTTAATCAGATATTTGCCTCCCCGATCAGATCAAAGTATTTTAATATTCTTGCCAAGTTGATTTTGTCCTTCATTCTAAAATTCTTTGAACACCTCAAATGATTCAAATTAATGTTTCTTCAATTAGACATATTCGTATCTACATAAGTCATATGTGAAAGAAATGAAGTACCGATACCCACCTATACCTGACGTACTCATTAGTCCACATACACCAGTAGTATGAGTCATAATAAGTCATTAACCCTTTTTGTAACTTTTTTGAAGGGTGTCTTAGTATCTTACCAAGTAAACAAGACTCACATGTCTCCAATGATTCCAAATCATATGGATATAAAAGTCCATGAGAGTAGAGTTTAAAAATGCGTTTCTCATTTATAGGGCCCAAGCGACAATCCTAGAGATATGTTGGATTTGAGTCATTCAATTTAAATCGTGTATTAATGTTATAGATGGACTTGTAATTCTCTTTCTTAAGATCTAGCACATAAATAACATTTTCTAACAAAATATTTTCATAGAAAAGATTATCTTTCTGGATAGAAAAATTATTATTCTCAATAAAAAATATATAACCATCCAATACTAGTCTAGAAATAGAAATGATACATCTACTCATATCAAGTATAAAATAATATTTATGTAATTCTAATACAAGTTCACTAGTCAAAGTCAATAAATAAGTTCCTATGGCTAATGTAACTCTTGCTCCATTTTCCGCACGAAGGTCAAATTCGCCTTTTGTTGACAGGTGTGTATATACATAAAAGTCAAGTCCTAATTCAATATTTGCAGACCTCAGATTGCGGATTGGTTGCCCTCATGACCTCGTGTAGTATCAAGTTGGGGTGTCGATCCACAGGGAGGCTAAGTTTGAGTACCGGACTAGATTTTGATAAGTAATCCAAACCGAATCTAATGGTTGGGTGGTTGAGAGAAAGTAAATTGAAAAGAAAGAAAATAATAAAGTAAGAGGGACCGCGCTCGCGATGTTAATGCTCATGCGGGGGTGATCTGATGTCTGTCTTATAGAGAGATCTATGGCTTGGTGATTTCGTCTATCTCTCCAGTTGATCCTTTGGGTTGCTTTTCGTTATCCTTCTTGCTACTATTTATGAGGGGGATCCACCCTGGTGTTGCGTAGGGGTGTTCATTCGGTCGGTTCGGTCCAAACTGAACCGAATAAGACCAAACCAAATTTAATCGAACCTAGTTTTGAACCGAATTGAATAAACCGAATTTTAATTTGGTTTATTTGGTTTGAACCGAATTAACAAGAAATCTAAACAATATTACATCAAAATTAATGTTTTTGGACTACACAATGATCATACTAATTAATATTAATATGCATAATCAAGAAATTAAGATCAAAACAATATGAATGAGTAATTGGACATATAATTCAGACGGTTCGGTTTATTCGGTTTTTTCGAAATCAAAACCGAAATGAATCGGATTTGCCAAATAACACAAAATTTTAAACCGAACCGAACCAAACCTAATTAACCGAACAACCGAACCTAACCAAATTGGCCGGTTGGGTTCGGTAACCGAATAAATACCCCAGTGTTGCGAAGCCGACTGTAATAGTGAATCGTATTGCTCGTACCCCCGGGTGATTGCCCGACCAAGGTGCGAATCCCTTAAGTTCTTTGGTATTCCTAGATCCCCTCAGACGTCCCGGCTATGGTCGTGCCTCGTCGGTCGAAGTGTTGATTACGGATTTTGTTTTGGACTTCTCCTCTCTGTACTTCTCCTACTCACGTGGGTATCAGGATGTGGCGCACTATACACTTCAAGATAGGAATTAGTAATGTACAAACAACATCACAACAAGTCGCAATATGGATTAAGAGAAAATAACTCGATGGAAAAGTAGATTGATAAACTACTAACATCGCACCCTAGGAGGCAGAGTTAGTTGCAGTACATACTAGAATTAACTAAAACAGAGACACATAGATGTTCAGAATGAAACTCTCTCTCTCTCTCTCTCTCTGTGTAATGCTAAGTCTCTAGTCGTACATTTGTCACACCGCGCGGCTAACATAACTATCTCTCTTTCGGAGTGTTTTCTCTCTGAATTGATCCCCCCTTAGCTGTCCCATCGAAGGTCCTTTTATAAGGAGGAGACCTATAGAGTTGCCAGCATCTCCAAATAGCTGGAAGCGTATCTAGAGATCCTTTCAAATCTCCATGCCATTAAATCTTGATTGATCCTTCCCCATATTCTCCTTCCTAACCGCACCATGCTTGGCATTACTAGATTTCCCTCTTTGAATGCCAATCAATCAGTCCGTGATTTCAGCCTTGGTGTCTTATTCCTTGTTTGGACGCCATCGAGCCGTTCCTCTTGAGTCATAATTCCTTGTAATCCGTGCTACCAGGTCGAATAATACAGCGCATGTGGGTGGGACATTGGTGCGATGATTGCTCCAATTACGTTGAAGATTTTTTACACCTCTTTTTGCATCCTTTTCGACATTTTTGCTCTGATTCCTGCAATCACATTTGATCTAGGTAGTATCTTGGTTCTTTGACTAAAACATAAATAAAATACTAAAATAACAAACTAAAGTGCAGAAATTAATATACAAGATGCGGAGTATATATCTGTATGAAATACCCCTATTAGGAACCAATAGTCCATTAGAACAAAACATGTGTTGAATCTGCACAATCAAACATTCAGTGTTTGATCCGTTCTTTCACCAATTTATACATCACATATATAACTGTTTTTGAGGTATTTTCTTCCTGGATGAATGGAGTTCATTGTATGACTGTGTAGGTTTCATTTAACGCTAGCAATGATCTTCCAAAGCTCGTAAGTCATGAGTGACCTCTAGACTGGTGTCACGACTACCCATATCAAATGAAATGATTAGCTATCATTTACCTATTTGAATAGACATACATTTACTTATTGCTTTTGTTCTATGATATATGTCTTGATTACAAGACATGAAAACATGTCATTCAAATCGATATTAACAAATCTTTGTTAATCTATTTTGAGCACGGGCATGCATTTACTCCTGTCTTAGTTCATCAGGGGCCCAGAGATATCTCCCTCATGACGAGGGGAACAAATCCCATCTTGGTCACTTACATTGCTTTTCATGATTCAATGCATACCCACTGATGACCCTAATGATCATACAATTAAGGATGACAAAGGAGCATATCAAAGTATGCAATTCCACATATAAGAACTCATGGTGACCTTAGGTCATATGAACAAACACACTATTCATAGGAGAATCACTAATGACACGTACCATGTATATTTTCATAGTGTGGTCAGTCTAGTACGTGATTTCTAACAAGTATCTATATTCCAGATATGACATCTCTATGTCCATGATCGGCAGAACATGATCATCTTGTCTGAGAATATACTAATATGGATATGTAACTTCTTGCTTGAGGTATCTTTATCTCTACAAATATCCTACGTATCACTAGAGACATTTTAGAATGTCATTCGTTGGTTCACAATTCTACTATGAAAATCACGTATTCTGATGACGCAAACCTGAAGTGTCACTCATGATTGATATAATTTATGTAAGTATACAGTAACAACCCATACACTCAGATATATAAGAAATAAACTTTATTGAATAAATAAAAATGTCTTAATATGTAATTCATTTCCTAGCACAAATACATTGGCCTGGGGCAGTAATCCTACAACATAATGAGAGATCTAATGGATCCATTGAGACCAAAAACCCCTGGCTTCCAATATCTTTATTATGAACCTCAAAGAAACTGTGTCAAATGTTTTGTGTATGCCAGCCTTAAACAACAGAGTGTGTCTCTGTAATTATTGGGCTGTGTGTGGCATACACATAACACTCTCTCATTTCCCTTCATGTCAGAAACCCTAATTGATTGTGCAGGATCAGATTTTAATACGACGGCAAAGATTTTTGAGATAATTTTTTGGATGCTACAAATCAAGCTTATAGGTCTAAAATACTTTGCTTGGTTGAGTGACTCTTTTTTTGGAATAAGAACAATTTGGGAAAGGGAAAATTCTCCAAGATCGTTTGAAACTTCAATTCTGATACTAATCTGGTACACTTCTTCTCTCAAAATTAGCCAGAATGTTTTAAAAAATTCACCTCTGTATCCATCAGGCCGGGTGATTTGTTTGCTTTCCATTTTTTAATGACTGCATATATTTTTTCAATTTGGAGAGGGTTATTTAAATTTTCAAGATTTATAAAATTATTTTTATATAACTTTGTGAGATCCATTTGTACTAAAACATCTTCTGTACCTGGATATGTACCCATGCATTTTTTTATAAACAATAGATAATATTTTCACCTTTGTGTTATGATATGTCACCTCAGTGTCATTATTGAGGTTTTTGAGCATTTGAATCATAAGTTTATTTTTTTTTCTTTTTGCATAATTATGGAAAAAGCTAGTATTTTTGTCACCCTCCTTGATCCACTTGTGTTTTGCTCTTTGCATCCAATAATTATCTTCTTGAATTATGGTTTCACTTATTCTCTGTTTTGTAATTACTTTTAACTACTTTTTTTAACCCTGTGTATTAACTTTTTTACAATTTTTTTGTGTTTAATGGAATTCCATATTCTATTTTACTCAAATTTCTCAATTTTCCAGGAGAGTTTTTGATAAAATTCTTTCAAGGTTTGGAATGTATATGCTTTTAAATGCTCTTCAATTATGACAATTGTCTCAGAATTGAGGAGCCATTTGTTCTCAAATCAGAAACCATTGTGTTTTGGAAAGATTGATGTGGCCTGATAGAGGATTGGGGGTATGATAAGAGGATGTATTTATACAAGAAATAATGGATCGTGGCCTCAATTTGGGAATCATCCCAATTCCTATCAGTGTTAACTGATCTTTCTCTTATGGATGCAACTATGTTAAAATCACCATAGATTAACCAAGGTATATGTACTTTCATTTAATCCTTCATTTCTTGTATAAATTCTTCATTCCCCTTACTGGATTGTGGGCCGTCGTACACTCCAGTAATTTTTAATATTTTTGCATCCCATTTACATTCTAATTTTACTGTCACACGGTATTTCAGTATTTTGCTGCTTATTAAATTAAAAATATTTTCATTCTTGGCTAGCAAGATTCTACCTGATGCCCATGGAGTTCATATTAACAAACCCCTCCAATTTGTTACTTACTATTTCTTTGTGGATGAGCTCGGTATACTCTTTAATCTTTGTTTCTTGAAGACAAATGAAATCTGGCCTTTCCTCAAGAAGGTCATCTTTTAACTTCTTTTTTCTTGTTGCTCTGATTTAATCCCCTAATATTCCTTGTTATTATTTTAAGCTGTTTTAACTTCATTTTGAATTTAATTGTATATACTTGTCTTGTTTTTCAGATCATTATTGGGCTTCAAAGCCCTCATTTTCACCTTCAGCTCATCACTTAGCACTATTCTAGTTGATTCCAATAAACTGTACACCTTCTTCAGCTATAATTGAGAGCCATCTATTAGATCAGGTAGTTCGGACATCTGGCTGATCACTGGTTTCTTGAACTTGTGACCCTTTTCACAAAGGCATGTATTACTTCTTGGCATTGTATGAGCTATGCTTTCTCAATGACTGAGGTATAATTATTGGAAGCTTTTATCAACTGCAGGTTTTTCCTTTGATTGATCATTGATCAGGTCAATGCATTTTTGTTATACCTGATCCTTTAACATAATTTGTATTGAAACTTCTTTCTCAACACTTCCATCATTAATTGAGTTTGTGCTTTTATAGATACCAATGGCTGAGAGAATATTTGCCAGACATTTAGAGTCTGTTAAGGTGGCTGACAACTATTTAACCATTATTGTTGTTTCTTTTAGTTGGGACTAAATTATGGTTTGATTAGGGTTAGCAGATTTTCTGAATTGTGTGGGATTAATTGGTTTGTAGTGTTTTTCAATGGGATTGATTAATTGTTTGTTAGCACACAATTTTACTATATGACTTTGCATTTGGCAATTGTAACGTCGAATTTTTCCTTGAATTATACTAGTTATAATTCAATATTATTTCATGTGTGGGATGGTACGTAGACGCATGAAGATTGTGGGGAACACTACATCTAAACCGAGTCATCCGGACGGTAAACCCTGTCCGAAATTAAACATTTTGCATAAAAGAAAATATAAGGACATCGTCGTCCGTAAAAAATATTTCGCCCGGACAATAATTTAAAATGGATGACAAGCATTTATTTTGGACGGGACATCTATTCAAACCAAATCCAGAGGGCTCTAATACAGACAAGCGTTTGTATTCCGGATGGCTCCCAATTTTTTAATCTGAATTAAATCCTTTTCTTTCTTTCCTTGTATTGATGTGTATTTTTTGATTGAAAATTGATTTTGTGTATGGTGTGCCGAGTGAGACCATCCAGGTATGTCATATGTGGTGGTGTGTAGGTGCTCGTGGGGTGGAACTTGCTTGAAGGTTGTGTATGTGGTGGTGGTAATTCGATCTTCCTTCTCAAGCAACAGTCCCTTCAATTTCGTAAAGTATTTTACGATTTAATAGGTTAAATTATTTCTTAATTATGCCATGCATGCATGAATGTGTGATTTTTTTGAGCAAATTAATTGTGAATATTGAAGTTTAGTTAGGATTTTATTTGAGTTATAAAATTTTTAGTAATTTTGATTTTAATTAGAGTTAGTTCCAATTAGGGTTTATATATTTAATTTTGTCTAAATTGAAAGGTTTAGAGTTAAGTATTAGTAACCATATTATTAGAGAAAAATTAATATTTTATTGATATGAATTAATAATAACATCACTATTATGATTGTTATTTTAATTTGTTACTTTTGTTTTATTATTATTACCATTATTTATATAAATTTTTAGTTTATGGTTTATTTTAATATTATGTATTCTTTATAAGTTTTTATATTATTATTATTATTATTATTATTATTATTATTATTATTATTATTATTATTATTATTCTTACATTACTAGATTATAATATTTTTTATTGTTAAATCACTGATGGAAGATGATGGTAGTTGGATGTATGATATGAATACAAGAATAAATTGTACTGATCATTTTCTACCATGGTTTTAGAGAATTTCTTGATTTTTCATTCTCACGCACCAGCTAAACATGATTAACTGTAAAGAGTGCGTAATGTGTCATTATTGTGTTAAATGTCAGAATTTATTCTTTAAGGAAACAAGAGGAAATAGAAAGACATGTATGCAAATATGGATTTGTTCACGAATATTTTAGTTTGATGCAAGAATGGGGATCTGATATGACGTAATATTTATTTCTCAGAAGTTAATGAGATAATTGATTATGATGATTGAACGGAGGAGATCGACGCGATGGGTCCGAAATTGCCAAATGACTAAGAAGAGAAGCTACCAAATAGCGAATCGACCGCATTTTATAAAATATTGCCTGCAGTAGATGAGCCTTTATGGGTTGGCACTGCGTCCGTTCGGGAGTTATAATTATCAACATTGACTTTGTTACTGAATCTGGAATTAGATTGCAAAACGACAACAAAATATTTCTATCGAATGATGTATATTATTGAAAATAAACTACTTATGGATAATAACCCATTACCTATGATTTTAAATGAATCCAACAAACTAATGAAGAAAACCATATGCCCCAAATGTAGAAAACCACTTTTCAAACCGTTAATCGAGGGGGACAAGGGTAAACCTATTTTAATAAAGGTTTTGTTGTACCTTCCATTAACCCCTAGACTACAAAGACCATATACGTATCCGCGGACATCCGTATGCATGACGTGGCATATGATGATCCATTTAGCTGATTGGAAATCATGGAAATAATTTGATGAAATACATCCGGAATCTGTAATCAAGGCCCATAATGTACAGCTCAAATCGTCGACGGGTTTCGCATCTTATAACAATCTAGGAACAAAATATTCATATTGGTACATTTTTGTTGTACGGACTCACATTGTCGATGGATGGTTTCGCCCCTTTTAAGAATCGAGGAACAAAATATTCGTGTTAGCCCATTTTTATTGTTCCATACAAATTACATCCTTAAATGATAAACAATGATGCAAATGTCTTCCTGACTATTGTTATTCCACGGTCCGAGCATCCTAGCGACAACTAATAAATCTTATTCAGGCCATTACTGATTTTCAATGGTATCGAGATGGTCGATGCATTGTAGATTGACGTGTCCAATTTACATGGCCAACATGTGATTAAAGAATAGCAAGAAACATTGTTGGTTTGATTGTCATCATCAGTTCTTCCTTGAAAATAATGAACGGCCAAATTGATATCTATATTTTAGCATTATATTTAATCCCCTTGTATCTTACTTTTAGCACTTTTTATACTATTTCAAGTTTATTTTTATTACAAATTAGTTACTACTGATGTTTGTCTTTAATTTCAGGGAAAAAGTAAAATTGGGCGAAAAGGAGCTTAAAAGGAGGGAGTAATTCGGAGCTAGATAGAGGGGAGCCGAAGATGAATCGCGAGTCAGACCTTCGGGCCTTGCGGTAGCTATCACAATAACTGCGGGTCATTGCCTTGCAACGGTCGAGGTGGAGATTGTCGTGTTCAGACTTAGAAGGCCACAAATAATTCTTCCGGAAGGCGCATATTTAGCATTCTAGCGTGGATTATGCAGAAAGAACATACTTCATTGGCAAGTAGAATAAATCAGAGATGAGATTTAATCTTCAATTTGGATTAGACGACAAGGAAATATTTGATTAGATATTTGATTGGGGATTAGATTTAGAATTTAGATTTGATTAGATTTTGGGTAGATTTATTTCTTATTTCATAAGACAGGCCCTTCACCTATAAAAGGGAGCAATTCGGAGCTACATAGAGGGGAGCCGAAGATGGATCGTGACCCCTGCGGCCATTCACAATGTCACAAATTAGAGTCACAAATCATAGTTTATAGTGGGAGTAGAGTTTCATTGTAAGATAAAGACAAAAAATGTTGTACTATTTTATGTATGACTTTATTTATCTTTTAAATTTAGTTATGTACTCTCGTAACTAAACCCCTTTCTAGGGTAGAGTTCGAGAAGTAATATCAATGTCTTTTTAATCTCATATTTGCCTGTGTTGTATGCGTTTTGAATTAAATATTTTATTTTATGCTTTTTTCACTATAAACTGAGACTTATCTCGGATATACAGGTTAGCAGGAAGGTAAGCCGGGAGAAACTAGGTCTCTAGGCATAGACCTAGAGGCTTGGTATTAGACCGCATTGTAAAGACTGACAGACCGGTGTTGAATTGCTTACCCCGTCATCTGAGACTCCTAGAGGTGGAACCCTGCTGATTCGAACAACAAAATAGAGCTTGGTAGAGAGAGTACGAAAGTGTCGTTCTACTTCGGGTACTGTGTCAAGGAGTCAGAGGATCGGAAGGCCTGCTTGAGGAGAATTAAATGAGAGCCCTTTCGCGCAAGGATATGTGAGAGATCCTTGCGTTTCAAGCACGAAGTTCGGCGATTGCGGCGAGTTGGCGCAGAAAGGACTTCCCCAGAACACATCACGGCTCTTGATTCCAGAATAGTCTGAGGATAAGTGACAATCCTCTAGATGGCTGATAACTTGAGCAAGACGGATGTCAAACCCGTCTTACAAGGAAAACCCCCTGCTAAGTAGAAACAAGAACAACACCGACAAAGGCGAGTGAGATTAGACGAAAATCTATGAAAGAGCTTGACCCCTAGAATCCTCTTTTATCATCTTAAGCCTACATACTACCATGGATAATGATCGTGATAACCTAGTCCACGACTCGATAAGTGACAAACTTTTCTTTATTTTATTTTATTTTATCTCAAAAATCAAAACCAATTTAATAATTTAATCTGAACTGCATTAAAACAAACTAAGAATATCTACTCCTCCTTGTGGATTCGACACCCAAAGTACTACGTGTAGATCGTGCGCTTGAGATTTGAAACTGAGTAATTTAGGATAAATTGGAAAGCTATTTTATCATATAACCCCACGATACACCAAGCTTTTCTGGCACCGTTGCCGGGAAGGCAAGCTGGATAATTTTAGATTCTTTTGGGATCTGATTTTTATTTTTCTAATTTTACTTGTATTTTTCTTTTTATTTCTTCAGGAAGGGACGCTGGATGAAGCTATGCACATATATCCGCTACGAAGCAGAATGAACAAACCAACAAGCGTCTAAGATCCAGCAGCGACCGCGGAAGAAGAACCCACGTCCGCTGTTAACCTAGCCCCGACAACGGTATATCCAACAGCTACCGAGGAGATTTTACATATGTTCACTGCAGACCCAACAACGACCGAGGGAGTAATTCAGGAACCGTGATAAATCATACCACTACCGAAGGTTCACCAAACCCGACAGAGGTACCGATCGAGATGACGAACAACGCGAATACCTCGACAAAAAATAACACTCAAATCCTAGTGAAGGCACTGAGAGCATGCAATACCTGATGCTGGATTGGTTCAGTCTTCTATCAAAGCACCGACCGTCAAAGCAAACAACTTCGAAATTAAAGCCGCTCTTCTTAGCATGATCCAGCATAATTAGTTCGGAGGAAGTATGACTGAGGATCTGAAGTTACTTCCACAAATCTTCCAAGATTACTGCGACACACTTCAACTAAATGGTGTAACCCCAGACGCGTTCTGACTTATGCTTTTACCGTTCTCTCTGTGAGACAGAGCCCGAACATGGATCAGGTCACTACCAGACGAATCTATAGAGATATGGGATCAATTATCTCAAGCGTTCTTGGCGAAGTACTTCTCGCCGAGCCGAACAACCCTACTTCGACTACACAAAAAGAAATGAATTTGCCTGAGATTAATGAAGAAGAAAAGGAAGTAAAGATGGTCTGCCACAATAAAGCCAAGGAGTAGGAAGAAAAATGTAAGGGCTGGCAGACCAAATTGAGGTAGGAGGATTTTACGAGTCATACTCTAAATGCCTAGGAGAAAAGAGAAAAATTAAAAGTCGAATGACTCGCGATTAGGGTAATGCATGCCGCTTAACTAAGATTGGGAGAATAAGTTGAGCGTTAAAAAGCTAGCGGCTGTGAGAGATTAGGAGAGTAGTTTATCTAGAGGTTTATGACAGGCCAATCTCAAGGGCCAAAGAAGTAGGAGGAGTTTAATTATTTTATAAAGAATAAAATCTCGCAAAGGCAATTCAAAAAAATAATGTAACATTAACCCGGATATCGTTGATTTCCATTACCAGAGGATGAGACGGATCGAGGAGTTTCTGGAGCACCACCATAGAGCAGTCTACCCGCGGTTCTCACTAGGGTCAAGTAAGCCGACCATCTTCTATAAAAGGACCTTCAAAGAGAGAGAGAGAGAGAGAGAGAGAGACCCGCTCATTAACGGCCTGAAGTAGGAGATCATCAAGGTGTCCGCTAGTCACTCAACAAGGCTTGGGAGAAGCAGGGAAATCAAAAAGCCTATTGACTGGATCAAGTCAATCACAACTATCGACATGCTTTTACGCTTGGGCTCCTCAACGTGGCCAAGGGTTCAAGGATATTAAATGTCTCACGGCCCAAGCAGGAAGTGAGATGAGCTCTTCTTGGCTACATGGACAAGCAAGTTGGGCAGCAGAAAATCTTGCCAAGATTTCACTCCAAATTGTGACTCATGTTCAGGATCTAGATAGTATACATGATATGACCATCATCAATCTACTGATCGCGAGATAGGAGTTCCCCTCTAGTCACCGAGGTTGGCGACTGTAAGCGTACCTGTCACCTTACCTCTTGATCTAGAAATTGGTTATTTCAGACTTTTGAGCAGATGAAGGACGGCGGATCTTGACTGGTAGGCATGTCTTATGCTCGGGACCCTTACCCTAGGTATAAACCGAGCACCACACATGTTTGTCCGAGTAGGGATTGACGTAGTTGCTTGAGAACAAGAAAATTCTAAGCTCGGGCGAATTATGATCGGCCAAATTTATATCTATATTTTAATATCATATTTATTTCCTTTGTATCTTATTTATAGCACTTTTTATGTTATTACAAGTTTATTTTATTAGAATTCAATTACTGCTGATGTTTGTCTTCAAATTTAGGAAATAAGCGAATTGGAGCCAAAATGAGCTTAAAATGAGCAATTTGAAGCTACATAGAGGGGAGCCGAAGTCGGATCATGAGTGAGACTTTCGGGCCCTGTCTTCATTACTACAACCGCGGCAGCCACCATAGCGTTCACAGGTCGTTGCCTAGCAGCGGTCGAGGTAAAGAGCGTCGTGATCAGAAATGGAAAGCGACATATGATTTTTAAGGATTGGCACATATTTTGTTAGGGAATCCGTAGCCATGTACGTTACATGCGCACAGAACCTGCGGGTTCAACCCGCCCTAGGATCATCATTAAGGGAATAAAAGTACGAGATTAACTATTAAAATTTATACCACGGAGATTCCTGATCCGCGAGACGAAGAACAAATGTAGGTCTGAACTTTTCTGACATGCAACCTTCTCCTTCCCGAAGCTCGACTCCACGAACCTTCTTGCTACTCCTAGGGATGAAGAATGATCGCTGGCAAGTTCTCAAGTTAGAGAATCTCTATTCGTATCCATACGAACTTCAGACGCACGGAATAATCGGACTCGACTAGACGAGTCCATAAATACTTTCCGAAAATAACTCAAAACTCTCTCTCTCTCTCTCTCTCTCTCTCTCTATTTCTGTGTATGACGGCTTCTAAAGATTGAGAATTATCTATCTAACAGAGAGGCATTGTCCTTCTATTTATACTAGAGAGAGAGGCGAACGATTGCTCTGTTACCATAAATAAAAATCCTAATCTGCGCCTATTCCGTTGCCAACAGAATAGGTATTTCCTTAACAGAATACTTGGCAGCTAAGGTTATTACAGTTTCTATACTTGGCTAGCGACCATGACCTCTGAGCTTCAGAAGCAACTGGAAGACATGGGTGCTTACGAAATGCATAACTTTCAAGGAAATATTCCAAGAGCAGGCTAGAGTTGAGCGCTACAAAGCGATCATCTCTCTGACTGACACGAAGATGGTTGAAGGTTCATCTGTGAGTGCTCATGTACTCAAGATGAAGAGCTATCTTGATCAATTGGAGAGGCTTGGTTTAGCTATGCCCAGAGAATTGGTTGTTGACATAATTCTCGGGTCGTTGCCTCCTAGTTTTAAGCAATTCATCATGAACTATAATATGCATCAGATGGAGAAATCTATCACCGAGTTGCATGGGATGCTTAAGAACGCACAGGAGGACAAGAAGACAAATGTTGTCAAAAATGTCCTACTGGTCACAAGAAGAAGGGAAAGAAGACCGGGAACAAGAGCAAGCGTAAAGGCAAGGTGTTGCCTAAACCTAAGATCAAGAAAGACAAGGATGGAGTTTGCTTCCATTGCAACAAGGTCGGCCATTGGAAGAGAAACTGCAAATTCTATCAGGACGAAATCAAGAAGGGTAGTGTGACTACCGCTTCAGGTATTTTTGTTATTGAAACTAATTTACTTACTCCTAAATCTTGGGTATTGGATACCATATGTGGTACTCACATTTGTAGTGATGTGCACGGACTACAAAGGAGTAGAAGATTAGCTAAGGGCGAAGTCGACCTGCGTGTGGGAAATGGAGAAAGAGTTGCTGCATTAGTCATAGGAACTTATTTATTGACTTTGCCTAGTAGACTTGTATTAGTACTTAATAATTGTTATTTTGTATCTGCTATGAGCAGAAATATTATTTCTATTTCTAGTCTAGCTTTGGATGGTTATAAATTTGTTATTGAGAATAATAATTGTACTATCTTAAAAGATAAACTTTTCTATGGAAATGTTCTATTAGAAAGAGGTCTTTACGTGTTAGATCTTAAGAAACAAAATTATAAGTCCATATATAATATTAATACTAAACGATTCAAACCTAATGACTCAAATAAGACATAGCTTTTGCACTGTCGCCTAGGCCATATAAATGAGAAACATATTTCTAAACTCCACTCTCATGGACTTTTAGACTCATTTGATTTGGAATCATTTGAGACGTGCGAGTCTTGTTTACTTGGAAAGATGACTAAGAAACCCTTCACAAAAGTTGGTGAAAGGGTCAATGACTTATTAGAACTCATATATACTAATGTATATGGACCGATGAGTATGCCAGCTAGAGGTTGTTGGGAAATCTACAGCCATCTACGTTCATGCACAGCTGAACCTATGGATTTAACCCGCCCTAGGATCTACATTAAGGGAATAAAAGTACGAGATTAACTATTAAAATTTATACCTCGGATCTTCCTGATCCGCGAGACGAAGAATGGATGTAGGTCTGAACTTTTCTGACTTGCAACCTTCTCCTTCTCGAAGCTCGACTCGCTACCTCCTTGCTTCTCCTAGGGATGAAGATCGATTGCTCGCAAATTCTCAAGATAGAGAACCTCTATATATCCACGCGAACTTCAGACATACGGAATAACTGGACTTGGCTAGACAAGTCCGGAAATACTTTCCAAAAATCTCTCAAAACTTTCTCTCTTTTCTATGTAATAGACGGTCTCTAAGGCTTCTGAATTGTGTGTCGAATAGAAGGGGGCTATCCCTTTATTTATACTAGAGAGAAGGGTGAAAGAATGGCAACTTTCGTTAAGGAAACAAATCATGTCCGCCGCGTGAACAGTAATTCCTGCTTCGAACGGACCATCGTTTCCATATAAACGATGCTTGTCTGCCAAGCAAATAAGCACATACCATATGTGTTCCGTTCGAACGCGTGAACAGTAATTCTTGTGCTTGAACAATAATTCCTACGCGTGAACAGTAATTCCAGCACAATCAAATATCCAATATTTGATTTATTCTTTCGCCCATTTATACATCACATGTATAACTGTTATTGAGGTATTTTCATCCTGTACGAATGGAGTTCATTTTGTGACCGTGTAGGTTCCATTTAACGCTGGCAATGATCTTCTAAAGATCATAAGTCATGAGTAATCTCTAGGCTGATGTCATGACTACCCACGTTAAATGAAATGATCAGCGATCATAAACCTATCTAAATAGACATTTGCTTATTCCTTTTGTTCTACGATATACATCTTGATCGCAAGGCACGGTAATATGTCATCCTTGAGTCTGATCAAAGTCTCTTTCCTGATCGAGAATTAGACTGAGTAAATACAAAATGATATTAACAACACATGTTAATCTAGTGTGAGCATGGTCATGCATTTCCTTCAGTCCTATTTCATCAGGAGGCCCAGAGATATCTCCCTCTTGTCGAGAGGAACAAATCCCATCTTGGTCACTAACATTTCTCGTCATGATTCAATGCATACCTAATGATGACCTTAATAATCATCCCGTTACGGATGACGTAGGATTATATTAAAGCATGCAGTTCCACATGTAGGAATCCATAGTGAAGTCAGGTCGTAGGACCAAGCATACTATTCATATGAGAATCACTAATGACATATACCATGTATATTCTCATAGTGTGGTCAGTCCAGCACGTGTTCTCTAACACGAACCCATATTCTACACTTGACATCCCTATGTCCATGATCAGCAGAACATGATCATCCGGTCTGCGAATATACTAGTGTAAATATGTAGCTTCTTACTTGAAGTATGTTTATCTCTATAAGCATCCCACATATCACTAGGGATGGTTCAGAATGTCATTCATTGGTTCACAATTCTACAATCAGAATCACTTATTATGATGACGTGAATCCGAAGTGACATTCATGGTTGATATAAGAAATTTACATTCACAACCCATACACACAGATATATAAGAAACAACCTTTATTGAATAAATAATAATGTCTTAATACATAATCCATTTCCTAGCACAAATACATTTGGCCTAGGGCACTAATCCGACATTTCCTTCAGTCCTAGTTCATCATGGGGCCCAGAGATATCTCCCTCTTGACGAGAGGAACAAATTCCATCTTGGTCACTCATAGTCCTTGTCCTGATTCAGTACATACCTAACAATGACCCTAATGATCATCCCGTTATGGATTATGTAGGATCATACTAAAGTATGAAGTTCCACATACAGGAATCCATGGTGACCTCAGATCGGAGTAACAAGTATACTATTCATATGAGAATCACTAATGACATATACCATGTATATTTTCATAGTGTAGTCAGCCCAGTACGTATTCTCTAACTCGTACCTATATTCCAGACTTGACATCCCTATGTCCATGATCAGCATAACATAATCATTCAGTCCGCGAATATACTAGTGTGGATATATAGTTTCTTACATGAAGTATGTTTATCTCTATAAACGTCCTACATATCACTAGGGACGGTTTAGAATGTAATTCGTTGGTTCACAGTTCTACTATCAGAATCACGTATTCTGATGATGTGAACCCGATGTGTCATTCATGGTCGATCTAGTGTATGTAAATATATTAGTCACCCATACACTCATTCATATATGAACTGAATAAACAGGTTTCTCTTAATCTAATCTCTAGTCCAACACTTTGGCATATGGCATAATTCCTTCATATTTAGCATTCTGGCTTTATTGTGCTGAACGAACCTACTCCTTTGGCAAGAAGAATAACTCAGAGACGAAATTTGATCTTCAATCTAGGATTGGACGGTAAGAGAATATTTTATTAGGTCTTGATTGGGGATTATATTTAGGGTTTATTTTTTATAAGATTTTGGATAGATTTATTTCTTCATTACTCTAGACCGGCCCTTCACCTATAAAAGGGTGACCCTTGCGGCCAGTCATAGGGTCGTGAAATTAGCATAGTTTGTAGTAGGAGTCGAGCTTCATTGTGAGAGAAAGACAAATAAGGTTGCATTCTTTTATGTATCACTTTATTTATCTTCTGGATTTACTTACGTACTCTCATAACTAAATCCCTTTCTTGGGTAGAGTTCGAGTAGCAGTATAGATGCCTTTTTAATCTCATATTTGTTTATGTTGTTTTAGTTATGTACTTAGTATTTTGTTTTGTACTTTTTCAATCCAACTTGAGACATATCTCGAATACCTAGTTCAGCAGGAAAGTAAGCCGGAAGAAAACAGGTCTGTAGACCTTTCTGTGGTAAAGACTGATGGACAGGTGTCGAAGTACTTAACCCGTCAGACTGAGACCCTATAGGTGGAACCCTGTCGATTCGAACAACAAAATAATACTTGGTAGAGCAAGTACGAGAGTGCCATTCTACTTCGGGGATTGAGCCGAGGAGCTAGGAGAGACTAGGCGGTATGCTTGAGAAGGGAGAGTGACAGTCCCTCCGCACAAGGACAAGTGAAAGATCCCTGCCTTACAAGGACGGAGTTTGAAGATTGTAGCGAGTTGGCGCAGAAAGGGTTTCTCCATAACATATCATGACTCTTGATTTCAGAATAGTCCGAGGACAAGTGACAACCCCTCTGGATGATGGAGAACAAGAGCCAAGCGTATTTCATACCCGTCAAAGGAGGAATAACTCCCCTGCTAATGAGAAATGAAAACAACATCGACAAAGGCAAGAGAGATTGGACGGAGATCTACGAAAGAGCTTGACCCCTAGAATCCTCTTTTATCAACTTAAAGACTATCTACTACCACAGACAAGGATCATGACAACCTAGTCCACGGCTCGATAAGCGGCCATCTTTATTTTATTTATTTTAAAAACTCAAACAAACTAAAGATTCAGTCCGAACTACGTTAAAGAAATTAAAATTAACGAGACCTCTCTGTGGATTCGACACCCAAAGTACTACGCGTAGACCGTACGCTTGCAATCGAAAGTAAGTAAGTTAGGGTAATTTGGAAAGCTATTTTATTATATACCCTCATCACATACCATGCCTCACCTAGAGGCGGCGCAATACAATCAGGTAGGATTTGTACAATTTCATACTAATTTGATAAACCATATTAAAATATAATTCAAATTTAAATGTTCGATATCATAATATGGCAGTGGGACACTATTGGTGGTATTTGTACAACCGACTGGGAGTGGGATTTGTACAGCGGCTCTCTTCCAATCAAACTAAACAAATTAATCGCTCACTTTTTCTCCCTAATGTGACTTGAAATTATTGAGTAATTTTAACTAATTACTAGAGAGAGAATTCTTTGATTTTGCTCAGGAAATTGGTGAAGAAAAATGAAATTGGGGGATGCTGATCATTTAAAGTGGAAAGAGCATTCTCACAAAAAAAGAAACATCATCTACTCTGTTCAAACGGATGGATTTATCCATTCGAACAAACTGTGAATATGGAAGTTATTAAATACTGAGATACTATTCAAATAGCTAAAAAATTAATACTTCGTTCGAATGGATGAAGGCTCCGTTCGAACGAAGGGAAGTCAGAAACTTTAGTAGACTAACTCGACTCAGTCCATTCTAATATACAGAAGTCCCATTCGATTGGAACTGTGTTGAATTCTTTAAATAAAATTTGTCTTTTTTGTGTTTAATTAAATTATTCAATTTAATAAATAAATTACTAGAAAACAGTCAATTTAATTAAATGATTCACGGTGAGAGCCAATCTCTTTTATGAAAGGGAAGGACCCCTAACCAAATCTGGAAGAATTCACCATTAGCAAGGCACCGGAGAAGGACATATATTGACAAAAATACTTTAGCCCTATAAGCTCTCTCTCTCTGAACTCACCAACCTGCAACCGACCGCGGCCCATAGAAATGATCAGTTTTCTTTTTGTTTTCTTTTTTCATTTTTATTTTACAAAAATTGGTTTAATTAAATTATTCGAACTAAGACCCAATATATTTTGTCCGAACTACAATTAAGTTAAAATAATTAAATTGATCATCCCTGTGGATTTGACCCCTTTAATATTACATGTAGATCGTGTGCTTGGGATCAAAAATCAATTAAAATGAAGTTACTTGAAGAGTAGTTGCTCAAGAACCAACAACCTTTTATGGCGTCATTGCTGGCGAGGCAAACTATATTTAATTTCTTTAACTTGAAAATCAGATTCAATTTTTTCCACTCGAATCCACTGAATGCAAGGGAGGAGTTCCTCTCTAGAATAGCAGCCGGAGACTGTGAGTATTTTCTACCACCTTACATCTCGACCAGGAAACCGATTATTTTGGTGTTTTGATCGCTTGGTGGATGACAGATCTCGACCGGCAGGGATGCCAAAGACCTCTAACCTGGATAATACCCGAGTGAAATAGAGGTTTTAGGAGGAACTTGGAAAGAAGCTGGAAGACTAGGATTACATGGATCACTCGGTTGCCATGTCTGTGTGGCCGCAGCCGTAGCAGGAGACCAACCGTGCCCCGGAGGTATTCGGGCAGCACTAGTCACTCTGGGCTAGCGTGTCTCATCAGTTGAAGGCCTAAAACGTTTCTTGGGTATTGTAGCTTCATTATTTGGCAAGTGATAAATTAGGAGAGTGAATCCTAAGAATGAATTTAGTGTTTATTAGGATTAGATTTAGTTTTAAACTGAATATGATTTAGAAATATTCACTCTCCCTCATTGGAAGATCTGGGCCCCATCTATAAGAGGGTATCCTAGGGCCGGCCAGAGGATAGCTTCACTTGGAAACCCAGCCGAATGAGACAGAGAGAAGAGCGACAAGCAAGGGAAGTTTGTATCGATCTTATATGATTCCAAGACTTTTCAAGCATCTCTCTAGATTGTGCAACTCTTCCAAGTTAAACTGATCATTATTTATATTTTCTATGTTTTTCACATATTTTGTTTTAGTTATAAATTGATGCAACTATACCCTAATTCCAGGGTAGAGTATTAGTGTTTTGAAATCTTTTTAATTATGTCTTGTGATGGATTGAATTTTGTATTTTACTATGTTGCACGGACACGGCGACAAGGCGAATCTCAAAATTCACTAGGACACGACACGTTATATATATATTATTACATTATTTTTATGAATAAAGTATATAATTTAATTAATGTATATATTATTTATGTGAATTTTATTTTATTTTAAAGGATTATACATAATATTTTTACCTTATAATTAGAAAGTTATACATAATATTTTATAATTGATACAATATATATAACATTTGAAGTTGCACTTTTATACGTGCATACAAGATATTTGACGTTTTAGATGTTTGTGTATGAAAACGACACTAAATAAATAAAATTCACTTTAAATGTCTAGTCCCACAATTATTGGAATAGAAAAGTGAGATGAACTAGTCTTTAAAATACGAGGATGGTGAAATAGTGTAATAATTGTGCTAACAAGCCCAATGTATGTGTTTGAGAAGTGCCATGAGAAGTGTCCTGACGATTTTTAATAATAAAATATTTGACACGCCACGTGGTTTGTCCGACACGTGTCTGAGGAGTGTCCGAGGAGCGTCATGTCCGATACGGACACGGACGGATTTTTGAAGTGTCCGCGCAACATAGTTATTTTATATTTTATCATGTCTTTATCTTATGCGAGTTTGTGAAGGGCTCCATAAATTTGAGTACGTAGGTCATTAGGTGAAGGACCGAGAAGTGAAGCCGAAGACTAGATTAACACAGGTGAAACTTGGCGACTCACGAGAATGAGAGTACTCAAACTGCCTCTGTGAATACGATAAACTTCCACAGAGCCTCACGGGTTTCCAACTTTGGGAGTTCCGCGGAGATAAATAATAGCCGTTCACGCCGGATGAAGAGAACACGATGATCCGCGGTGAGAACAACTCTCGTTTACCAAAGGGAAGGACCCTTACCAAATCTGGAGGAGATTACCATTAGAAAGGCAGAATAGAAGGACATATAGTGATGAAAATACTTTAACCCTAGAAGCTCTTTTTCTCGAAGAACTCACCAGCCCAACAACCGACGACGATTCATAGAAGCAGTCAATTTTCTTTTTGTTTCTCTTTTATTTTTCTTTTAGAAAAATAGTTTTGATTCAATTGTTTGAACTAAGAACCAATCTTATGTTTGGTTTTCTGAACTACAATTAAGTTGCAATAATTAAACTGAGCTTCCTGGTGGATTCGGCCCCTTTATGCTATACGTAGGTCATGTGCGTGCAATTGAAAATTAATAGTTGCTCAAGAACCAACAACATGCACAAGAATAATTCAGGTTTTGATTTTGTATTATATAGTTTATGGTGATTAAACTTCATTGGGGTTTTGACTTGTTGTCAGTTGTTTTCTACATAGCAAATTTCTGCTAGTAATTCTGGGAGTTGTCATGTGCAATTTTTTTAAGTTTTCGATTGTACAATTAGTATTAGTATCAACTAAGCTTAAATACGTGAATGGTGTGGTCCTGTTTTAGGTTGAGTTGGACCAATTATTATACTTGATCTCTAACAACTTCGTTTCTATAAGAGTTAAATATATATGAAAAACCTATCATAGAAATTAAGTCAACCAAATAAGCAAAAAGATTACTTTGAAATCTGAAAAAAGTACAGAAAATTTAAAAGAAACAAAATTTAAATGAGAAAATAATTCTAAAAACTCTCGCATCCAACGCCTTCTGAAATCACAATTTTTTTCTGAATGTGTACATTTTTACCAGGATAAAACCATACAAAAATATGAAAAAACCTTTTCTAAAATTTCAGAATAATTATTACCACAAAGAATTTAAAGAAGTTCACAATCCATAAATGAAAACCTAAACATAGTCTCCAATTATGGATATCATTTATGGATTATTCTGTGGTGATCGGTGTCTGACAAAAATTAATAAGAAATATATAATCCATGAAATTACATAAATTAATTAAGAAGCCTAAATGATATAAAAACAATAGGATAATTACACCAGAAAAATAAAATTAATCACCATAAAAATATATAATAATGGAAATTGAAAACTACCAGCAGTAATCACAGCTCTAACAGTCAATTGAACTGGGCCTAAACCAGCAGAAATAACTAAGGTTCCAAACTCGCCGTCAATTATCATAATTACAGCTCAATTTTTCTTGAAAAACTATAAACGGCACCGTTATTGTTATGAAATCATGAGAGACTGTGGGATCTCTCCAACAAGTCAACAGGGTCAAATCTAGCTCCAATCTTGCTTGAATCTCTTGAGAATAAATTGTGAAAAAAATAATTAATTGTCAAAAAAGAATAAATTGAACATGTTGGAAACTTGGGAATAAATTAACTCTGTCGGGGATAATTGTGGGAATAAATTTGAAAAGAAATAACATGATGGAAATTTGGGAATAAATTGACTCCCCAACGTACTGGGTTCTTCGGAGGTGATAATCAAGCCAGCTACCATTCCATGAAGTTGTAGTCATCCATTCATAGTTCTCGCGTCGGCCATCGAAACCGATTGCAATCGGTGGTGAGCAGGCCTTCGAATCGACAGGACAGATAAAGAACCAAAATATTAATTAAGTTCTTTTTGAAAGGAGAAGAGAGAGAAAGGGGTATATATGTGATGTGCCTGAATTTTGAATTTTTTGAAAACAAAGATGAAATTTGGTCTAATTACTTCTAATAATTCCATCAAAAATTTCACATCTTACTTGTGATTTGACAGCCTGACACAATTCAATTTGATAGAAAGCCCTACAGTATTTTCCGCTTAAACACGCCGCATTTATGCACACCTGGGACTCTGTCAGCAATTATTAGCAGAAATCATAATCATGGTTCGTATGAGTTGACATTTTTTCTTAAGAAAAGCTAGACTACCACACGATTTCGCAACATCATTCTTACTGCATCAAGGCAGTGAGGAGGCATCTTAGGGTCCTTAGAAGTCACGAAGGAAGGAAAGTTATAATTACTTTCCCATTTAATTGTAATTCATGTTATGTATGAGTTTATAATATATTATTTTCTTTAATAATATTTAGTGTATAAAAACATTGTTAGTATTTCAACAAGGATTCTTCCCTATCTATTAAAAAAATCTCAATCATCCAAACAAGGCCAAAGTGTAAAATTGAGATACAATTGCAAAAGTGGATCAATTAAGTAGTGGAAGGTATGCAGGTTCCTTTCAGAGACCCCTTTAGAGTTTGGCGGCTAATTAAGGAGTTTGTGTTTTCTCGATTTAGAATTTGATCTTAAAAAAAATACATTGTGGGTATATCCGGTTGTTCTAATCACACATAATCTGAATCCTGTTTGGTAGCGTTAGACTTTATAGGAAATGCATGCTCTCTCAAATTAATCAATGTTAAGTCTAATTGAGCTATCGCTTGTCTTTTACAATAAGGCTCCATTTGGATGTGAGATAAGAAAGAAATATCATAGCTTATACTATTATTTCTTGCCAAACACAAATTAAAAAATAAGGAATAAAAATGATTAGAAGGCATAATCTTATAACCAACATGAGATGGTATAAGACTACTCCCATCTTATACCTACGATTAATTCCAAAAATACCCCCAATTTACTTTGTTTTAATTTTTTGTTATCTCTTTCTCACAACATAATATTTATATAGTTATTAATATTGATTAATAAAGTAATAAATAGTATATTAATTAATTAATTCTAATTGAGTTGAAATTTAAGATCAAATATACTATTTAAATAAATTCATAATATATTAATGTATTTAAAATTGGATTTATTATTAAATTTAATATATTAATAAATTATTATAATAATACTTAAGTTATATGTCATCATGATACATTAAATTAATAAGACATTTGTTTATACATATAAATAAATAAATAAATAAATAAATAATTATTTAAATAATATTTTAATTAATTATTTGTTAATATATAAATACTAGTGTTGCAAATAGCATGCTATAGCGTCGATATAGCGTACTAGGGAGACTCAATGCCGCGAGGCTGCGGTTTTGATGTGTTATTGCATTTTCCGACGCTACAACGATATAGCGGCACGATATATCATGAGGCATGTGTTTGTAGCGCCTGAAACGATAATATAGTGCAATTTTATTTCTTTTAACTTTTAATGATTTTTTGGACTGGACTCACATTTGTGAACTTTTTAGGCTTTAGGCTATTTTGGATTATGTTCTAAATAAAATGTGGTATGCTATTTTGAGACTTCTCATTTTCGATCATTACGGTTTTTAGGATTTAGGATTTTTTGGTTTATGCTATGTGTTGTTTAGAATAAGTATGTTGTATATTAATATTTTAATATTAATCTTATCATCTTTTGATATTTCATAATTATTTTGGGGATATTTTGTAGAGATTTATTGTTTTAGAGATTGCATATACATATATTACATTGGCACAGATAAGAAACAAATGCTTACTACTATTACCCGCTACGCAAGTGTAGTGTGCTATTGTTGGGAAACCAGTAGCTATGTACGTTATATGCGCAACGGAACCTATGGCTTCAACCCATCCTAGGATCATCGTTAAGGGAATAAAAATACGAGATTAACTATTAAAATTTATACCTCGGATCTTCCTGATCCGCGAGACAAAGAACGGCTGTAGGTCTTAACTTTTCTGACGTGTAACCTTCTCCTTCCTGAAACTTGACTCCACGAACCTTCTTGCTTCTCCTAGGGATGAAGAATAATCGCTCGCAAGTTCTCAAGTTAGAGAACCTCTACTCGTATCCACGTGAACTTCAGACGCACGGAATAACCGGACTCGGCTAGAAGAGTCCGGAAATAGTTTCCTAAAATAACTCAAAACTCTCTCTCTCTATTTATGTGTATGATGACTTCTGAAGCTTGAGAATTTTCTGTCTACTGATCTTCTTTGCCAATATTAGTCATTCTACGTTGAAAAGAGTGAATGAGGAATATCCACCGCAATTTACGGAACTCTTTGAGCGAATAACCAAAGGTCATTCATGCCCCAATGGTTTAACATTCGATTCGAATTCTGCCCTACGATCTCAGAGCATATATTTGAAATTACATATTTAAATATCAATATAAGTCGAAAAGTTCCATTTCATAGTGGTGAATCAGCCAAGGCAGAAAAGAGGAGTCAATGCCCTCAAGGTGAAGTTTCTACAGGAATTTTGAAAGATGCGGAAGATTGCTCAAGAATGAAAGGCAACTAACTTTCTTTCCGCTCATCTTAGAATTCCCCTCGGAAGAAAGTAGTTCGCACCTTCTTCACTAGTTTGGGGAGGATAACTTCTCAATTTCCTAGTTCTTGAATGGAAAGTTCCGAAACATTAACAGAAAATCTGACTCTACCTACCAGCTTTTAGGACGCCCGATGATGAGATTGTCAACCTACTAGTGCACCCAATAAAGCTTCGAAGAGGTATGCCCGATCCACGAAATGTCAAAGCAAATCTTCTGCAAGATCTCCAAAAATCTAGAGGTGACATTAGAAATCGGTCTAATATCTCCGCTCTCTGGAAAGAGTTTCAGTGGTGCGATCCCATCCATTATTAGCCGTCAGGGATTCTCTGTCACGGTTGTTGAGGCACGTTACAGGATAGGCGGCCGGGTTTACACAGACCACATGTCTCTCTCAGTCCCAGTTAATCTTGGTGCCAGCATCATCACTGGAGTGAAGGCTGACCAGGGCTTGTTTGAAAGAATCGGAACTGATTTGATTCGGGTGTAAGAGTAGGTTACAACAATGGCTTCGATCGCTTCTCAATTTGGCATAGAAAGTCTTGAGGCTTTTTCAGTGTAGGATAGTCAGAGTAGTCACAGTCACCCGAAGCTGGCAAAGAAAGATAGCCAGGGAATGATCAGAAAGAAAGTATAGAGAGGGACTATTCTTCTATTTATACTAAAGAGAGAGAGGTGAATGATTGCTCAGTTACCATAACTAAAAACCTTAATTTGCGCCTATTCCGTTGTCAACGGAACTATTCCGTTGCCAACGGAATAGGTATTTCCATAACGGAATACTTGGCAGCTAAGGTTATTACAGTTTTCATATCTATTCCGTTGCCAACAAAATGATACTATTTCGTTCAATCAATTATCCAATAATTGATTATTTCGTTCACCAATTTGTACATCATATGTAACTGTTTTGAGGCATATTCATCTCATACGAATGGAGTTCACTGTGTGACCATGTAGGTTCCATTTAATGCTGGCAACGATCTTCTAAAGATCATAAGTCATGAATAACCTCTAGACTAATGTCATGACTACCCATGTTAAATGAAATGATCAGTGATCATAAACCTATCTGAATAGATGTCTGCTTATTCCTTTTGTTCTACTATAAATGTCTTGATCACAAGGCACGATAGTATGTCATCCTTGAGTTTGATCAAAGTCTCTTTCCTGATTCGAGAATTAGACCAAGTAAATACGAAATGATATTAACAACACATCTTAATCCATTTTGAGCATGGCCATGCATTTCCTTCAGTCCTAGTTTATCAGGGGGCCCAGAGATATCTACCTCTTGACGAGAGGAACAAATCCCATCTTGGTCACTCACATTTCTCGTCATGATTCAGTGCATACCTAATGATGAACCTAATGATCGTCCCATTACGGATGACGTAGGATCATATTGAAGTATGCAGTTTCACATACGGGAATCCATGTGACCTCTAGTCATAGGAACAAGCACACTATTCATATGAGAATCACTAATGACATATATCATGCATATTCTCATAGTGTGGTTAGTCCAGTACGTATTCTCTAACACGGACCTATATTCCAGACTTGACATCCCTATGTCCATGATCAACAGAACATAATCATCCAGTCTGCGAATATACTAATGTGGATGTGTAGCTTCTTACTTGAAGTATGTTTATCTCTATAAACATCCTACATATCACTAGGGACGGTTTAGAATGTCATTCATTAGTTCACAGTTCTACTATCAGAATCATGTATTCTGTTGACGTGAACCGGAAGTGTCATTCATGGTCTATCTAATGTATGTAAATATACTAGTCACCCATACACTCATTCATATATGAACTGAATAAACACGTTTCTCTTAATCTAATCTCTAGTCCAACACTTTGGCCTAGGGAATAATTCCTTCAGTCTCCCACTTGCACTATGCCAATCTTAAGCATCCAATGCTCATTAGGCAACATGAATTCATATTTTACTAGTGGAAAATATATGCCTATCAGATTATAGAAATTTACATTGCGAACTTGTAACGAATACTATTGATCTCTATCATTAGTCGAGGACTTCTAAAACAGGCACATGTATCCTTGTTGCTCTATTCTGAGCGACTCTTTGTTCATAACATAGATCATCAGGACTTAAGAGCAATCGGGACAACTCCATGTTCCAAGATCAAGTGCTTGATCCAAGTATACCTATTGTCCGCTTCTAAAGTGACAATATGATCTTGTTTCAGTTACAACATCTTATTTGGAACTCTTCCCAAATTACTGCATTCAAAATAAATGAATTGCGATAATGATCCATGTTAGAAAAGTGTAATTGCTTACCACTACCTAGGTTCTAATAGATTGGGATATCTTAGTTCTTCATAAGAACTTAGAAATTTATTCTCGTCATCAAATGACTATCATTTGCTCTCTTATGCTCCAAACATATTGTACACATTATATGACTTGAAGAATCTTATTCATCCCGTTACTAAGAACTGTTTCTTGTACATTGAACCTTTCAATAAACGGATGATATGTCTTCATTATATGAACGTTATAGGCAAGAATTCTTTCTTGAATATTGAACTCCTTCAATATGTTATTGAAAGTATAGAGTCCAATTCATGTGCCTTTCATTGCTCATATTAGTGCCAAAACCAAGAACTCTTTCTTGTATATTGAATATTCAATATATATGATCGAAGGTATAGAATCTAATTCTTATATCCTTATATTGTTCAAGTGAGTGTCATAAGCAAGAACTTTTTCTTACATATTGAATACTTCGATATATGACTGAAGGCATATAAGCTCATTCATATGTCTTTACTCATTCATATGACCACCATAAGTAAGATCATTTCTTGCGTTTTGAATTCTTTCAATATCTTACCAATGTACTCTATCATACAACCATAAGTCTGCATTGACTTCAACTCCCAATTATTAGGATGGTGAAGGTTCTTTGTTGTAACATTAGAAGACTATATACTCCCACTGAATTTCTTGAAACCGATGTGGTCTTATCTATTTCGATAAATCTAATTATGCAATTTACTTTGTCAAATAAACTCATCTTGAGGTGCTTGCTTTAATCCATTCATGGATTCGAAGACTGTTAACTTTTCCGAATTCTTGGGATTATAAAACTCTTGCCATGTATCGAAGATACATCCACAGTAAAGTTCCTGTAAAGGAATGTGAGTTTTATATCTCTGTTCCATCATTCATAATCACATTGTGCTATGGAAGTTAGAATTCGTAATAGCAACAAGTGAGAAAGTCTTTTACTATAGCCCATACTATAGCAACTTTCTTTTGCTATTTATAGGTTAACCATGCAATGGTCATCAAGCCAGTGGATACTCCAACCAAGTTCCAAACTTGACTGGGTTGCATCTCAGTTCTCATGGTCCAACTATGTATTCTTCACAGTCTCCTCGGTAGAAAGTCGACTCATTTTCTATGAGCACCTTTTATGAGAGATCATATCTCTCACCCTAATGTCTACTAGGTCTGTGAGGAAGACCTTATATTTCAAGTATAGCCTTATCAACTACTTGATAGACTCATTAATGGTTCATCGCTAGTATGTGGATATCGAACCTTTCCAGATGTATTACACTCTCACTGCTTCTTTAGGAGATGAGATCTCTTTCAAAGAAGTCTGAAATATGAGTAGCAAACGGTTTGAACTCGTAATGGATGTAAAACAATATCAAATTGATATTCCACAAATATTTATAAGATTGTTGTGTTGACATCGTCAAACTTTTTGACACGAGCCGTACTTCAAACTTTTAAATATAACTTGGGACCATTCCAATCCATATCATATATGGTGTTCTTTTGAACCTTATGATATTCGTGTTTAGTATGTTCAAGAGTATAAACCTATAAGGATTTTGGAGGATCTGTTTGACTTATCATAAATAGAATCATATCCAACAAGGTTCATCATCTTCTTTATGAATATATCGTGATATATTCAATATAGAGTTAGTTGTAAAACCTCTTTCACAATCTCTATGATGATCGTCAAGCTATTTGTCACCTCGATCCAATCAAAGTGCTCTTATTGTCAAGTCGATATCGAATTTCATTCTTAAATGCTTTGAATATTTCAAACCTTTTGTGTTTCATTAAGTAAATCTTTCACTTATTTTTAGCTGTCTTGCTTGTTGTCTCTCATGCATCTTTATGTATGAGTCGCAACAAATCACTCAACCTTTTGATGGTTGTCTATTCTTGTCATCTTGTCCGATTAATAAAATTCGCACGTCTCAATTGATCCTAGATCTAATGAGTTTACCATTCCACATAAGGGTGGAGTTTAGAAATGTGATTCTCATTTTGTGACTTAGATGACATTGCTAGAAGTATGGAATAAATAGACTTATCATTTAGCATATATTGATCATATTTTCTAAGTGAATATTTCAAATAGACAAATCTAAATCTTATTATTCTAAATAATAAATTTTACAATCACTTTAACGCTAATATAGAAATAACATTTATTTCATTACAAACCCACAATGGCTAGGTCAATAAAATCCTAGAGCTAATATAGCAACTCTTGCTTCATTCCTCATTCGTAGGTTGACTTCTCCTCTAACTAATCTTCTACTTCTGAGTAATATCCTGCACATTCAAAATACCTGAAATGGCAGCCATTGATTCTTCTTCTTGACATATCTTACATCCTCCTCTCTAGTGATCACACATAGTACATACAATCACTTCCTCGGATTCCTCCGGTTTAAGCAACACTTTGCCCTCACTCTTGATCTAGCTCTCCCATGTGGTTTGTCTTCTTGACTCCCTTTCCTTTTCAATCCTGAGGGCATCAATGACAACTTTTGCCTCTATGTCATTCTCTGCATGTTTAAGCATCTTATGTAATTTCGTGATCATCGTCTCCATCCGACGCTTATGATATTCATTAATGAACAAATCAAAGCTCGGAGGAAGCAATCTAAGAATCATGACAACCAGGAATTCTTTTGGAATAGGCGAACCAAGTCTGTCTAAGTAATCAATGTGGCTTCTCATCTTGAACACATGAGTATCCACCAAGGAGGCTTGAGCCATCTTGCTCTTGATTAATAACTTGGTGACCTTGTAGCGCCAAATGCTAGCATGCTTTTGGAACATTTCTTTAAGCGCCTTGATCATATCACATGCATCCATGAAACTTATCTGCTTCTGAAGCTTAGGTTTCATTCCTGCTAACATCATTTTCGACTCTAGAAGTGGTCGAAGGCGGTGGATTTGGGATGGGTGTCTCAAGGACATACAACTTTTCTTCACTCTTGAGAACAATTCTCAGAGTTCTGAACCATTCAGGAAAGTTTGTGCCATCGAGCTTATCCTTCTTAAGGATAGATCGCAAGTCCGTAAATTTCAAACTCATTCTACAAGTTTCATATGCAATGTAAAGTTTATATTTAAAATTAGAATTATTCTAATTTTGTTTCATATATTATACTCCCACAATTTTTCTACAAATCAAACATCTTCAGTAGTATTGATCCGAAAACTTCAATTAAATGAGATTTCATAGTGAGTCAAGATTCGTATTTCATTGAGCAGTAAGTGCTCTTTGGCGCAACCGTTATTGTTCAACCGTTATTGTTCCAATTATATCATATATAACTCTTAACTTTTATGAAAAAAACATCATACGCCTGGTGTATTATCCCATCTTGTGCCCTGAGCCCAAGTCCGACTTACTTGGCCAGTTAAGTTTAACTATGTATGATTATCTGCGTACCTTCCTTTACAAAGACAATCCCCTATATGCTCAGCTTTGGCATGACCAACATGGAAGACTGTCTAAGTGCCGAGGGCTTCAGTGACATGGGGGGTACTTTCTTACTTAACGTTCTGAAGAATTTTATTTTAGATTTATAAATATAAACATCACAGAAACAAGATAAATATAATATGAGCCTATTCCTCACGAGCGATCATGAGGTTCCTAATCCTAGATCATCTCTAGATTGCAGGTGTAATCTTAAACGAACCCTTCGTTGTTTGTGCGAAGATTCAATGCCACCTTCTGAAGATTGCGCCAAGATCTTTGCCTTGTAGTCTTGAAATAATATCTTTCCTAACTATCTTATTGCTAGAAAAAGTAATTTACAAATTTGGACAACTCACTGGTTGCCATAATTATAACTTTGGACAACTCACAAGTTGTCATAGATATTAAATAATATTACAAGCATTCACACACAAGATTACATCACAAAACAATCATAGATGTAAGGCTCATACCATATTTAAATAAAAATTTCATGTATAACAAAAATTAGGGTTTTTGCAAAAATCAGTCTTATTCCATTCAGAATGGAACAATTCTGTTCTGAATGGAATCAGCGCAGAAAATCTCTGACAGAAATTCTGCCTATTCCGTTCGGAATAGAATAACGCTGAAAATTCTTTTTCCCTTTATTTTAATTCCGTTTCCAAAACAGATTCCGAAAAACTATTTTTCCGAAACTCTAGAAAATCATCATATCCAATATTATATTCCTAGAAACTATTTCCGTGATTTTTTGAAATAATATTTTCAAAACCCTAAAATTTATTTTACTAGAATTTCATAAATTTTAAATATAATCGACGATTATTTCCTTAACGAACGCTCTGATGCCACTGTTGGGAAATTCGTAGCCATGTATGTTACATGCGTAGCGGAATCTACGGGTCCAACCCGCCCTAGGATCATCGTTAAGGGAATAAAAGTACGTGATTAACTATTAAAATTTATACCTCGGATCTTCCTGATCCGTGAGACGAAGAACAGATGTAGGTCTTAACTTTTGTTCTACGATATATGTCTTGATCACAAGGCACAGTAATATGTCATTCTTGAGTTTGATCAAAGTCTTTTTCCGGATCGAGAATTAGACTGAGTAAATACTAAATGATGTTAACAACACATGTTAATCCATTTTGAGCATAAACATGCATTTCCTTCAGTCCTAGTTTATCAGGGGGCCCAGAGATATCTCCCTCTTGACGAGAGGAACAAATCCCATCTTGGTCACTCACATTCGTCGTCATGATTCAGTGCATACGTAATGATAACCATAATGATCATCCCATTACGGATGACGTAGGATCATATTAAAGTATGTTGTTCCACATACATGAATCCATGATGACCTCAGATCGTAGGACCAAGCACACTATTCATATGAGAATCACTGATGACATATACCATGCATATTTTCATAGTGTGGTCAGTCCAGTACGTATTCTCTTACATGTACCTATATTCCAGACTTGACATCCCTATGTCCATGATTAGCAGAACATAATCATATAGTCTGCAAATATACTAGTGTGGATATGTAGCTTCTTAGCTAAAGTTTGTTTATCTCTATAAACATCCTACATATCACTAGGGACGGTTTAGAATGTCATTCGTTGATTCACAGTTCTACTATCAGAATCACGTATTCTGATGATTTGAATCCGAAGTGTCATTCATGGTTGATATAATGTATGTAAATATATTAGTCACCCATACACTCATTCTAATCTCTAGTCTAACACTTTGGCCTAGGGCATAATTCTTTCAGTTATATCGTCCGCAATTCGCTATTCGCTACAAGAAAATCCTGAACGCTGCAAACTGCTACAAGCTATTTGCAATCTTGATAAATACATAATAAATAATTAAAATATAAAAAGAATTATTTTGTATTTATTAATATTTGATTAATATAAAATATTATACATTTTTATTTTCATTATATTAAAACACAAAGGGTATTTTGGTAATTACAAATTATTATATTTTTAAATTCAACTCTATCCCAATTTTTGTCCTTATTATCTTGCCAAACACCATTTCGAAATGGAGGTATAAGGAGGCGTAGCTCCTTATACCTAGATAAAATTATACCCATCTTATCCTCCATCCAAATGGAGCCTAATAGTTGAACCCTTTATATAATAGTCTTAAATATTGCAAAAATAATCCCAAATACTAAACTTTTTTTATTGAAATTCCTAAATAGTAAACTTGCCATAACAATATACCTAAAATAAAATATAAAAATAAGAACTAGAAAAAAATACATAGAAATAAAATATAATAAATAATTTCCTTTCATCTTCCAATTATTCCTAATTTTGATTGACTAAAAAAGCTGAACTGCATCACTTCATGGCGCCCTGCAGTTCATATTTTTGTGTAGCTTATGACTGTTTATCAGATGGAATTAGACAGTCCTAAACAAAATTGAGATATAAAAAAGGAATCAGTTATATATTTACTTGTTAGAAATGATAGTTATTTAAATTGCTAGAGAGCATACTACAATATTTGACTTAAACATTGCCGTATGCAGCATGTAGACTTCTGGTCTAAATTAATAGATATGTTCACAATAAGATAAGTATAGACAAACATTATTTAAGGACAATTCTTGATTCACATCTACTTAACAAAATAAAATGCCAATGAAAACTTAAATAATATAGGGAAATGTTTCAAACACCCCCTAACTTTTCTGAATATTATCAAAAACCCCCCATCTTTTTAGATTCCTTCAAAAACCCCCTATCTTTTTAGTCTTCTTCAAAAACCTCCCACTTTTTTGAAAATTATCAATAACCCCTCTCATTTAGTTATATTTTTTAAAATGACAATTTTACCCCTCTCAGTTTAGTATAGTTTATTTTTATTTTTTAAGTGATATTATTATTTTCAATATTCCAACTTATATTGAAAAAATTATATATTTTACAAAAATGTACAAAAATATAAAAAAATTAATTGGAATATTTTTTTAAATATAATTTGGAGTAAAATGGCAATACACCCATAATCCAAACAAAAAATATAGGAAATTTGCAAAAAAAACCCTATATTATGTCTAAAATACAAAAATATTTGTAAATATAATTGGAAAAAAAACATTATGAAAAATATTTTTTTTGAAAAAAAAAAAATTACGAAAAATATTTTTTTTGAAAAAAAATTGTTCTGAAAAATATTTAAAAAAAAATGTTTTAGGAAAATATTTTAACAATTTTTTTATTAAAAATATTTTTTATTTTTTATAAAAATATTCTTTTCTTAAAATATACATTTACAAATATTTTTTTAAAAATTAAAATCTTTAATTTAAAAAATAAATTTTAATATTTTTTAAGAAAAGAATATTTTTATTAAAAAAATATTTTTCAATAAACAAATTGTTAAATAAATATTTTTCCGAAACACAAATGTTTTTGTGAAACATTTTTTTTCAAAAAAATATTTTTCATAATATTTTTTTCCAATTATAATTTAAAAATATTTTTGTATTTTAGACATAATACAGGGGTTTTTTTGCAAATTTCCTATATTTTTTTGAAGGATTATGTGTGCATTGCCATTTTACTCCAAATTATATTTAAAAAAAAATATTCCAATTAATTAATTTTTTAAAATTTTTGTAAAATATATAATTTTTTCAATATAAGTTGGAATATTGAAAATAATAATATCACTTAAAAAATAAAAATAAAAATAAAACTATACTAAAATGAGAGGGGTAAAATTGTTATTTTAAAAAATATAACTAAATTAGAGTGAGTTATTGATAATTTTCAAAAAAGTTGGGGGATTTTTGAAGAAGGCTAAAAAAATAGAGGGTTTTTGAAGGAATCTAAAAAGATGAGAGTTTTTGATAATATTAAGAAAAGTTAGGAGGTTTTTGAAAAATTTCCCAATAATATTAAGATGTATAAATATATGAGCCCCATCAACTTAAAGGTTGTGGATTTGAAACTCGACAAAGTCAATTTCTTTGAATATATGCGAGGGACAAATGAGACTCCTATAAATTAAAAAAAAATAAATTAAATTAAATTCACGATTTCTTGATTCACATGTGGGCTGACAACATTATTATACAACATGGTAAAATTACAAAAAATAAATAGCCAGCAGACCAATAAAATTGCATATTTAAAACTTATAAGGTGAAAAATAAACGGGCAAAACATGACAAAATGTGCATTAGTATTTTATATAACAGGTTTATATTGATCATGATTCATGCCTTAAGAACAAAAAAATATTGCTGAAATGATAGTATTATTATATGAAGTGCTAGTTTTGTCCCAATATATATCCAAACATTACATTAAAAGTTCCCAATCTATTTTATATTATCTTTTTGGAGAGGAACAAAAAGATGTATAAATAAGTAAAGACACCATCTCGTTTCAAATTTTCGAGGCAAATTACTTTTAAGTATAATATAGTTTTTGCTTCTGAATCTTATAACTTATTTCATATTCAACTGGACTCGGTTTGGAGCTGAGTGAAAGAGACTTAGACCATCCACCTTTTTCATATTAGGCGGAACAATGAATTGTGGTCCTTGATTTGGATTGAACATGTAAACTAAAGCTATGTAAGCGCTTACCAATACCATACGTTTGGGGTTCATCTAATTTTGTGGAGGATTCCATGAAAAAGTCGATGGGATATCATCTGATGTGATCTGATAAGATAAGATACCCACTTATCTCTCCCTCATTACGATCAGCATTATTCAATTCATATTCCACACATTGCATAGTTTTGCTTTCTTTTGTTACATTTGGATTATGAATTTTTCATAATGCTGAAAACATATTCATGTCACGATCATGATAGCTTTGGTTATACAAATAGAGGTGAGGTGATTCACAAAACAAATTAAAGCTATAATAAAGATATTTTGGTTTCCATAATTTCGTCTTTAAATAAACATTTCTAGATGGAGAATAAAAAATGAGTGGATCAAAACAGTAAACAGTGATAGTAATAACCATGGGCGGAGTGAAGAGGGGCTAGCTGGGGCCTAAGCCTCCCCCACCTCCCAAAAAAACAGGAAATGCATTTGTAGTATATATGTATATGTATATTATATGCTTGTATAATGCTAATTAAAAAAATATAAAATTGAAAATAGTTATTTTGGTTGGGCCAATATTTGGCCCGTACAACTCATATAATATTTGTTTATTTCATATGTAAACCATTTGATGATGATCTTATGGTTAAAATTTAAGTAGTGTACAAAATAAAGAGTACTTGACTTACAAAGAGCAGAAAACTCGCACAACGCGCGAATGATCTCTAGTTAGTTATAAATTCAATCTTTATTCTTCATGAATATTGGGTAAATAAATAATTGTGTTAATAATATATTATAAATTTCGTACTCACTAGTAACATTAAATATCTTTAGGGAAAATCATGCGTAAGAGAACAATTGACTCTTTCTATAAGAAGAATGAAACAATTAGCATACATTCCCAAGCTATTGATTCAAATATTTCTGATTTGCCTACAACAAATAATAAAACCAACTACAACTACAACTAACGAAGAATCTCCATTGCCTTCTCAAGATCGAAATGTAACTACGATTGAGGTTAATAAAATGGATGTCACAATTAGTTTGGAACATGATCCTGGTAAACGAAAACCAATTTATGAGTACCCAATTAATGCATAAGACCAAACTCGCCGGGCATATATTATGCTCGGTCCAAACCAACCAACCTAGACCGGAAAAGAACCAACGTCGATTCCAACCTCATTGGTACCAAAACTTTTCATGGTTAGAATATTTACCTTACACAAGGCTTATTGTTTTTATTGTTATTTTTTCCCAAAAGTTCAATGGAAAGACTCGGGTCCGATACAGGTTGGGTAAGAAATGACATCCACACCAAAGGGCTTTGATACATGGAAAAAGGTTAATGGAAAAGATTGAGCATTTTTATTGCATAATGGAAGTGATAATAACTCTGCATGTAGTTATTCAGTTGAATGTTGTGAAAGTTTGAAAAATAAAACAAGAAATATTCAACACGTAATAGAGAAACAAACAACCAAAGAAAAAATTTATTGCGTCTTGAAGTATTGATAGATGTTGTTCATTAGTTAACATTTCAATCTTGTGCTTTTAGAGCACGTGATGAAAAACTAAATTCTAAAAATAGAAGAAATTTTCTTAAAATTGTTAATAACTGTAATCATTGACAGATTAACTGATTTTAATTTTAACTTGGAAAAGTTATTCGACTCATAACAAAGAGATGTATAGATAGTGAATATCTCTAGTATCAGGACACAAATATACCATCATTTCATTAATCTCTCATCCCACCATGGACATGAGAAAATAATTGAAGCTTGAAAGTTACGAGCTTGTTCATCCTCTCTCTATAAGAAAAATATTGACCATTAAGACATCACTGTGAAAATTTTGTTTGCTTCTCTTCAATTATTTAGGTTGTCCCTTATTACAAGAGACCAACCAAGAAGGATTTTAAGAAAATTATTAAGAAGTTTGAGAAGATGTTACATAAATAGAAGGGAGAATTATTAAGTATAGCAGGAGGTTGATTTTATATAATGCAATTTAACACCACTCCCAAATCCCAATATTCCATGGGTGGTGCTATATTGAGAGTTATACGTACTGCGTTGAGACGTTTCAAATTTTATCCAATAAATACCAATTTTGTCCTTATTAACGATGGATGATTTATTTTTCCATATTAATTCCCTCTCTCCATAATATTTACAAATATTTAATTACATAACAAAATCAGAAACAAAATATATGAGAAATATTGTTCTCTATACTTGAACTTTCTTTTTGTTCTTTGATGAATTGCAAAAGCAAGATTTGACCCAATCATTTAATCTAGATTTTGCAAATTTTTTTTTCAATTTAGGAGCCACAATATCATCTATATGATAGCGGATACAATGATAAGTGTCCAAGTCAGAGCTTGAGAGGAATCTCTAGGTTTATTTCAAAAGCTCTTTTAATCTAAAACACAATAACAAATACAAAAACAAACAATAAAAAATAAAAAGTAAAAAGTGAAAAAAAAATTAAATATTAGCTAAATAGAAGTACATAAACAAATAGATAAAAAACAATCTATTCAACTATAACATAGCATCCGATGCTTGATAGGAAATGAGAAAATGGTGTGGTCAATATTTTATTCTAGCTTTTATTGTGTTTTTAATTTTGTCATGTAATTAAATCTCAATATATATTATGGAGAGCGAAAATTCAATGTAACAAAAATAAATCAACTATCATTAATAAGGGCAAAATAAATATTTGATAGATAAAATTTTAAACGCTCTCAACACAGCAAGCATAAATCTCAATTTAGCACCATCCATATACCATCTCTCTGTGTTGAAGTTTCCTAAATGGATTATTAATGAGAATGAGAAAATTAGAATGGAATGAGACTCAAGATAGTGGGTTCAAAATCAGGTATCAGACATGGTGAGAAAAGGTGCCTGAAAGTCTAAAAAATCGTGCCTGAAGGTTTCAGTCACGGTAACTCGCGCCTAATACCCTATGCCAGAATGTGTCGATACTGATGCTGGAGTCAGGCACGGCCGTTTCCTGATACTTATCAGGAATGGGGTACTGTTTATATCAGTCACATGTCTTCATTGTGCCAAATAAAAACTTTTCTGGCACCGGCCGTGCATGAATTGCCTTTCAGCGAAGGGGTTTTAGGCACAGGTGGTGCGTGATAATTGTGTAAAATTTCATATGTTGGAGGATAATCAGGCACGGCCCGTGCCTGATACTATTCTCAACAAACATTTTCTAGGGACCGCCCATGCCTATTACTCTTTTCAGCGAAGGGGTATCAGGCACCACCCATGCTTGATACCTGTACAAATTTTAAAATATTACATGACATCCCTCGTTGATATTTCGCAGTTATTTTTCCAGCAGCCTAAAAATGCTAATTCTACCGATTTAAAATAAAAGATTACAAAAATCGTAGAATTCACAATATCACAACAACATATTCATACTATGCAATTCATAGATTTGAAATACATGAAAAACATAATAAAAGTCCATATCTGATGAAATTTAAACCTTAAATTAAACACACAAATAAACTTTAATTTAAAACACACATAAACTTAATCACCCAGCCGCGTGACAGATCCTAACCTTTGCGTCACATTCTCGGCATTCGTGTTGGATCTGGAATCCTCTCCAGCCCTTTGTGCATTACGAGCATTCCTAAATAAAAAAATATAAATATCAACTTATAATTCATTTATGATATTACTCAAAATAATTATAAAACTTTTTAAGTCTAAAACCTAACAAATAAAACAACAAGCTTTAATGACGATATAACCTAAATAAAGAATCTAAACATTTTAGTCAACTCAAATATTTTAGCTTTAAACCATTTAAATTAATCGTTAAAACCCTAAACCTCTAGATAAACTCGAAATAACCATTAAAAAAAGTTATTTTAAATAAAATATTTAAGTAATTTACCGACCTGACCCGTGTGTGTCCACAACCAGCCAGTACGACAGTGTGTATCCCGCCGATGGCCCATATCCCGGATACGGCTGCCTGTATCCAGCCGGCGGTAGCCCATATCCGGTCGGCGGCATGCATCCAGTTATCGGGGGCCCGTATCCAATGAGCGAGGGGCCGTATCTAGCCGACAGTGCTTGTACAGTCATCGGTGGTGTACCCGAACCATCGCCAGAGCTCTCACCAAGTTCTGAACCTACCGGAGGACGGCCTCTCTACTGACACATCAAATTGAATGTGTGCTCTATTTTCTTCTGCATCCGAGTAAACAGCTCATGGTCCTTTTGCGCCACGGCCAACTCTCTCTGTCTCATTGCTGTCTCTAAATCCAAACTTCCAACCGCGCTGCTGTGTCTCTCTCCAACGTGGAACTCATCTCCACGGGTCGAGTTTGGAGGGTGGTTATCTTCTCTCAGTTTTGCGGGCACTACTGGAAAATCAACTAATCGTGTGAAAGTGTGATTTTTATGCTTTTTAGGGTTTTACAATTTTTAGGTTTTTAGACTTTTAATTTGATGATTGCATTAAAATGTAAATGTAATTAAAATAAAGATAGCTAAATAAAGAAAAGTAAACAGAGATACCAATCACCAAACTTATAGATAAAGTTCGGCGAGGTGGTTATGTAAGCCCTAACGACCCATTTCTACTAAACACCCTTGCTGCATTCACAAGCGCCTACTCTCTAGGTATGCATTTTGATTCTTTGATTCACTAATCCAAATAGTGTTCTTTTACAACTCGAGTCACTGATCGCTTTGCAACACCCATAGCGATTCGATGAAACAACAAACAATCAAACAATGATTTCTTTCAATCACAACAAACAACCATTCACTAAATCTCCTAATCTCACAAAGATTATAGAGTAATTTTATTGAATTCTTAATAGAGAATTATAGGTTTTCAATAATGAGAAATTGATAGAATTTTCGGATAAGGGTTATTTTTTTAAAGGGGCAAAGAGCAGCCCAACTATTATGGAAATACATCATGTTCCGTTCGAATGAAACTAAGTTCCATTCCGAACGGAAATCAAAAGGAGGAAGGCAATAAAGAGATGAATCAAATCGAACGGCTAAAAAACCAGGCCTTCCGTTTAAACAGACCTATATTCCGTTTGAACGGAATGGAAGGGTTTTTTAGCCAAACAACTCAGAATAAAAATTTGTTCAATGTTCAATTAAAGCAATCTATTCAAAATGGAAGTTTTGTTCTAACGGAAATCTATTCTCTTCGGACGAAATGAATAAAAAATGCTGGAATTTCTCTCTTCATAGTGCAAAATAAGATTACTCCAAAAACAAATTTAATACTAAAAAACACTTGAAGATAGCTCCAAAAAATGATCACATGATGAGAGCTTTGTGTCTTCTACTCCTTTCGAGATTATCGCTTATCGTCCATTCCGATTAACATTCATTTTCTTAATACTTGAACTTGAATTATCTAAACTTATACAACATTCTAAAAAATAGACTAGTAGTTCAGAATTGTTTTAAATATCATCAAACTAAGAATAACAAACTTCCCCTTCTGAGGATTTTCAAAATAATTTCCAGAATAAGCATTTTATATTTTTTCTCCCCTATTTGAAAAACAATCAAAAGGAACACTAGAGGAGACATAAATATCTCTATGTCCCCCCTGAGATTAATAACCAAATTAAAAAATTTACCCGCAAACGTGAAACACATAATAGCATAGAAATATAGTAATGCTACAAAGTCATAACCTGAGCATAAAACTTAGAAATAAAATATATTAAATAGTCTTGATGAAATTCAAAGCAAAACACATAAAATAGTCTAAGGTGGATTGGGGTTCTTGACTGATGAAGAGGTTATGGCCTAATTTGATGGTCCGGAGATGTCGGATGGATTAGGGTTTCCCGAAGGGGATCCAGGATTGAAGTAACGGACGATAAAGGCTTGTAAGGCTACAATATTGGCTTGCATCTCATTCATTTGCTCTTTCAAATGGTATTGATTATCGAAGACAACCTCAAAATTTCGATTTGTGTGGCAATAGTGTGCTCTTGCCGCTTCGGCATCTATACGGATCATATTATCAAATTTTGATTTGTTTCCGAGCTCGACTGCGGATCCCATCGGAGGATTTGAGGAGCCGACGACATTTGTTGTGTTGCCCATGATTGTTTCACATGGCGGATAAATGGGTTCACCCTTAGCATTTAACGGCGAAAAGAAATTGAAGGTTTTCTTTGGGCTTGGGACGTACACAACACAAACTTTGATGAGTCCAAATTGTTTACACATGTGGAAAAGCAGTTAAAATTTCCTCCACTCACAACGAGACACGTGTCTAGAGAATTAAGCTTCTTTGTTTTCTTCTGATAAAAATCCACCACGTGGCGGGGATAAGTTGAGGATAACACATGGCGGCCTACTATTGGGGAGCATCACTGACACGCCAGTACGAGGATCAGTATAAGGTTTCCTCTCAGCCATTCTGATAAGAAAAGCGTTTTCTTCTCTCGCGAACTATGCAAACCTTGGCACGCCCAATGAGAGAACTCCACGCGTCTCGCTCCTCAGATTCCTCTGAACCGCAGTAGAGTATGCTGCCCAATCAACGTCTGACACATGTCGATATGCATTAACAAACACATTTTTGCAGATCACTTTGTAAGTGTCTTTTGCCGTATAGCGTACTCCATTTCCCCATCGCCATATTCTTTCGGTTGAAGTCCAAGTGGTTGCCGAAATAAAATTTCTTCAAGGGCGCTGCCCCTTGAAACCCGGGCTCTGCCCCTGCAGCGGGAGCCCCATTTTTTGGGGCCGCACCCTGAACCCCACACTCACGCATAGATTAATTGTAGACCCCGAATTTCATATTCGTAACGCCTTATACATATTTCGTAAAATGATTTAAAGTACAACATAATGCATATAACATGGCCTATTAGATATGTGATGAATGGTTGTGATTTGTGTGTGATGATGTGATATATGTAATATATGTATGTATGCAATAACGGGCATGGTTCCGTTCTTGGTTGATGTGATGTAATTTATTTTGATGGTTAATTGTGACGGGCATGGTTCCGTTCATTTTATATATAATATAACTACCATGATCATATGCATCATGGAGATGAAAGAGTTCACCGTCTACCTCATACACATCATGGAGATGAAGGAGTTCATCAATGCCTTGTGATTGAATGTATCTTAGGAAAGATCTTAATGATTGGCTCATTTAGATCATCAAGGCCATGTTATGTCATATCATATTTAATTTATCTGTGCATGTGATGTTATGTGATGAAATACATGATAAAATAAAATAACTAAAACAAAGGTTTAAACATAACAATCCCTCATATAATATTGAATCATAAAAATGCCTCCCATGTATCTATACTTATCATCCCTTCGATCATGCAAAATTTGGGTATGCCAAAGTATAGTGAATTAGCATAATCTTAGGGTGATAAGAAGCGAGAAATGGTGATTCTCGATATTTATACATGGTTCGATTCAACTGAATTATCAAGTCAGACTTGGGTTCGGGGCATACGATAGGATGCATACGCCGAGCATATGATGCTCATCCTATGGATTAAACAAGAGTTGTATGAGATACAATTCGAAACGTTCCTACCTAAATAATTAGGTTCTAGGCGATGGCCAAAGCTCACTTGGAACTTGATGAAATATGGATCTTGGCCCACTATGAAATTTAAAGTTAAAATTTCCGAATCAATACATTTGAGGATTATTGATTTGAATAAAATAGTGGGAGTTAAAATTATATTAAAATATCTCAAATCACATATTAATATAAACCTGCATTTAATTCTGTGTAGAAAATGGCAACAAACAACACATCAACTTTAACATTGCGATCTGTCCTTGAGAAGGACAAGCTCAATGGGAAAAACTTCCTCGACTGGCATTGAAATTTGAGAATTGTTCTCAAACAAGAAAGGAAGAACTATGTCCTTGAAAGACCCATTCCTAACCAGCCCGCTAATGATGCTGATCAAGAAGTAATAGACACTTATGCCAAGCATACAAATGACTCTAATGATGTGACATGTCACATGTTGGTCACCATGGATGCCGATCTTCAAAAGCAGTTTGAAAATTTGGAGGCATTTCCAACGTTGGCACAGCTCAAGGAAATGTTCCAAGAGCAAGCTAGAAATGAGAGGTATAATACACATTGTGCATTAGCAAGTTGTAAGATGGTTCCCAACTCCTCGGTGAGTGCTCATATTCTGAAAATGAAGGGGTACCTTGATCAACTTGAGAAACTAGGGGCAAAGGTTGGCAATGAGATGGCTACCGATTTGATCCTTAGGTCTCTTCCTCTGAATTTCAAGCCATTTATAATGAACTATAATATGCATAACATGGACAAGAGTCTCACGGAGTTGCATGGCATGCTGAAGAACTTCGAGGGGACTATGAAAATAAATGTTGTCAACGATGTTCTCTTGGTTTAGAAAGGCAAGGGTCAAAAGAGAAAAATCAAGGGCAAAGTCAAGGCAAAAGGCAAGGGCAAGGTGTTGTCCGAACCTAAGAGTAAGAAACCCAAGGAGGGTGTTTGTTTCTTCTGCAATAAACCAGGCCATTGGAAAAGAAATTGCCAGGCCTATTTGGAGGATCTAAAGAAGAAGAAGAAGAAGAGTAGTGAGACTACTACTTCAGGTATTAATGTTATTGAAATTAATTTATCTACTTCCTTATCTTGGGTATTAGATACCGGATGCAGTACTCACATTTGTAATAATGTGCAGGGGATGCAAAGGAGTAGAAGATTAGCAAAAGGTGAAGTTGACCTACGGATGGAAAATGGAGCAAGAGTTGCTACATTAGCCGTGGACATTTATTTATTATCTTTACCTTCTGGACTTGTAATAAATTTAAATAATTGCTACTGTGTACCTGTTGTTGGATGGTTTTAAGTTTGTTATTGAGAATAATAACTTTACCATAAGTAAAGAAAACCTTTTATATGCGAATGGTCAATTAGAAAACTGTCTTTATGTTTTAAATCTTGATCATGAACATTACAAGTCTATCTATAACATTAATACAAAGAGATTTAAATCTAATGATTTGAATCCGACATATTTCTGGCATTATCGTTTAGGACACATAAATAAGAAATGCATTTCTAAACTCCACCAATATGGACTTTTAGACTCATTTGATTTAGAATCATTTGAGACGTGCGAATCTTGTTTATTGGGTAAGATGACAAAGGCTCCATTCACAAAGAGAGGTGAGAGGGCAAGTGAGTTATTGGATCTCATACATACAGATGTATGCGGACCAATGAGCACACCAGCTAGAGTTGGTTTTCGATACTTCATTACTTTTACTGATGACTTAAGTAGATATGGATATGTTTACTTAATGAAACATAATCCGAATCTTTTGAATTGTTCAAAATTTTCAAGAGTGAAGTAGAAAACCAGCTAGGTAAGAAAATAAAAGCACTTCGATCAGATCGAGGTGGCGAATATTTAAGCCTAGAGTTTTGCGATCATCTTAAAGATTGTGGAATAGTTTCACAACTTACTCCTCCTGGAACACCTCAATGGAATGGTGTCTCGGAAAGGAGAAACTGAACTTTATTAGATATGGTTCGGTCTATGATGAGTTAAACAGATCTTCCGATATCCTTTTGGGATTATGCCATTGAGACTGCCGCGTTCATACTTAACAGAATTCCATCAAAAGCTGTTCAAAAGACTCCATTATGAGATATGGTCTGGGAGGAGTCCCACGTTGTCTTTTCTAAAGATTTGGGGTTGTGAAGCTTATGTGAAGCGTCAAATTTCTGACAAGTTCACACCGAAATCTGATAAATACTTATTTATGTGATATCCTAAAGAAACTAAAGAATATTACTTTTACAATCAATCCGAGAACAAAGTATTTGTTGCTCGAAATGGTATCTTTTTGGAAAGAGAATTTATTCCTAAAGGAACTAGTGGGAATAAAGTACACCTTGAAGAAATTCAAGATCCACTAAATAGCAATGAACAGCCATTGGAAGATCCACTAGTCTCTTCAAGAGTTGACGAGTCCGGTCTTGAAACACAAGATGCTCCTCGTAGATCTGGTAGAGTTCGTCATGAGCCCGAGAGATATGGATTTCTCGTGACTGATGATAAAAATGTGGCGCTCATAGATAATGAACCCACATCTTACCAAGAAGCTATGAAGGATCCTGATTCTCATAAATGGTTAGAAGCCATGAAAACTGAGATGCAGTCCATGTACGATAATCAAGTTTGGAACTTAATTGATTTACCTGAAGGTTCTAAGACCATTGGGTGTAAGTGGGTTTTCAAAAGGAAAACTGACATGGACGGAAATGTGCATACCTTAAAGCGAGACTTATTGCGAAAGGTTTCCGAGAAACTCATGGTATAAACTATGACGAAACTTTCTCACCAGTTGTCATGCTTAAATCGATTAGAATTCTGCTTGCCATAGCTGCATATTATGACTATGAGATATGGCAAATGGATGTCAAAACATCTTTTCTTAATGAAAATTTACTCGAGGATGTGTATATGACACAACCCGAGGGTTTTGTAGATCCTAAGAATTCTGGTAAGGTTTGGAAATTGCAGCGATCCATTATGGATTAAAGAAAGCATCTCGGAGTTGGAATCTTCGTTTTGATGAAGTAATCAAAGGTTTTGGTTTTATCAAAAATGAAGATGAACCTTGTGTTTACAAGAGGGTTAGTGGGAGCGCAATAGTTGTTCTAGTACTTTATGTAGATGATATATTATTCATTGGAAATGGCATTCCGACTTTAACAAATGTTAAGACATTTTTAATAAAGTCTCTTGCAATGAAGGACCTAGGAGATGCCGCTTATATACTCGGCATTAAGATCTATAGACATAGATCTAAAAGGCTCATAGGTCTAAGTCAAAGTACCTATATTGACAAACTGTTGACACGATTTTGAATGGATGATTCGAAAAGAGGTTTCATACCATTGTCACATGGCATAAAATTGAGTAAGAGTCAACGTCCTGCTAATGATGAAGAACAAAATCGCATGAATTAAATTCCGTATGCTTCGGCTATTGGATCTATCATGTATGCCATGCTTTGTATTAGACCAGATGTATCATATGCATTAAGTGCAACTAGCAGATATCAATCTGATCCCGGTGAAAGTCACTGGACAACAGTTAAGAATATTCTGAAGTACTTGAGAAGAACTAAAGATTCATTCTTGGTTTATGGAGGATTTGAAAGTGAGCTAGTTGTAAAAGGTTACACGGACTCAAGCTTTCAAATCGACAATGATGAATTTAGATCACAATCTGGTTATGTGTTTTGTTTGAATGGGGGTGCAATAAGTTGGAAATGTTCCAAACAGGACACTGTAGCGGATTCTACGACAAGAAGCGGAATACATAGCAGCTTCAGGAGCAGCTAAGGAAACAGTTTGGATGAAGAAGTTCATTGAAGAACTTGGTGTGTTTCCTAGGATCGCAAATCCTGTGGATCTTTATTGTGACAACAATGGGGCAATTGCGCAGGTAAAGGAACCAAGATCGCATCAGAGAACCAAACACATACTTCGACGTTTTCATTTGATCAGGGAGATCATTGCGAGAGGAGATATTAAAATATGCAGAGTTGATGGTGATGATAATGTTGCCGATCCGTTGACTAAACCACTTTCTCAAGAAAAGCATGAGGGTCATGCTAGGTCGATGGGTATTAGATACTTGTTAGATTCGGCCTAGTGCAAGTAGGAGATTGTTAGTAGAATGCCCTAGGCCAGTATATTTGAGACCTAGATGTATGGATTGTGTTAAACAAACATTGTGTTTATTTAGAGATATTTTATATAATAAGTGCGTATTGGTTATTTTATTCTTATTACTAAAATGAACCTTAAATATGATATTCAGCTTTATATCATCTAAGTATGTGACTTTGATAGTAAAACTATAAAGTATTATGAATGATATTCTAAACCGTCCTTGATCATTCATAGGATGTATGTGAGATAAACATACTTTACGATAAGCTATAAATGGACATCAGTATGTTAGTTGACTGATGGTCACATTTTACTAATCATGAATAAGAGTTATTAACTTAACGTAAGTATATGTTAGAGACCATATACTGGATTGACCCACCGTGAGAATACTACATGGTTCGTGTCATTAGTTATTCTCAGTAAAGAATGTATCTGTAATCCTTAGACTTGAGATTATCTTAGTTTCCTACATGAGAAATTTTATACTTTAATATAATCTAACATCGCCTTTAACCGGGCAGTCATAAAGATTATAATTAGGTATATAATGAATTATGTGGAGGAAAGAGTTTAATTAAGATAAGGTTTGTTCCTCTCATAAATTGAGAGAGATATCTTTAGGCCTCTTGATGATTTGATTGAAGAAACACACGGCCGTGCTCGAGTGAATTAATAAGGAGTTATCAATGTCATTTCATGTTCAATCAAATTCGGTGTCAAGAAATATTTATTGACCAATGTAAGGTCGACACATACCATGCCTTATGGACTATATAGATAGCATGTAACAAAGGGATACAATGCATGAACATAATTTAGGTTTGATCGAATCATCCATACTTGCTTAGTTTGGGTAATCACGATGTCTTTCTAGAGCCCGCTCATGATTTATAATCCGTTGTGATTATTGCCAACATTAAGTAAACCTACAGGGTCACACACTAAGAATAACTATTGAGACGTACACAGAAAAATCATAACTTATATGATAAGTTGTATGAAGAGCTACATAGTCAAGTGACACATCCAATCCTACATCTTATATGATAAGGTATGTTGTATATATGGTTACATAGTTACCATGCACATAGGATATGAAACTTATGGACTATATAGGCACAAGAGACACCCCAAAATAAATGAAAAAGGCATATTATTTTCGTCCAACTTTTGTGAGACAAAAGGAGAGAAAAATCTGAAAATTATTCTCTTGTTATTTCTGCGAGAAAAATGAAGAACGAATACTAGCATATATCGTTCTTTATCCGTTCAAAGGGGTTGTTCATGTAGATACCGGTAGAGGATGAAGCGAAGTGCGGCATCTTTGTGATTCGGGTTGAAACCATGGTTTGTTTGGAGAATCGGTTTGTTTGGAGAATCGATCTGCTTGGAGAATCGGTTCGTTTGGAAATCGCTTGGAGATCGGTTTGTGAGACCGGTTAGGCGAAACATACATAGGATCTCGTCGAGCCCTTTTTAGTGAACTGGACGAGTTTTCGGGTTTGACTTTTCATCTTTTTGTGGATTTTGTAGGTTTTGGCTTCGATAGTTGATGGGCAAAGGTTGTCAGAGCATTGGAAAGGTGTGTGTAGGGTTTTCACGGAGATTTGTCGAGAATTTGGCCATTCTATGCCTACGATTTGTAAATCGGCCCTTCAGTTCGAGTTGACTTTTTGCCAAATCATCCAAATGTCCTTTTCTTGCTCTTTTTACCTGAAAATTCACACAAAAGAGTTTCAAAAATACTTTTTATTAATTTTAAATAATTTTTCATACATTTTATACGATTTAAGAATGAATTTTATATGATAAAAACACTAAAAACGTGTATAAAAATATACATTACAAATCAAGCCACACTTAAACCAAGCTTGTCCTCAAGCGTAAATTTGAATCAAGTGTTAGGATTTTTAGAAATTATTACCATATTATTAGTCAATTATTATAATAATACACGAATGTCTGTGATTGTCCATTAATAGTTTTAAAACTCAAGGTCATTTCAACTCGCCAATTTTTTATCCTAATTATCCATTTTCCATAAACTAGTACCCTAAGAGATTTTTTTCTACTTTATCCCCCTAAGTTTCGCACAAAAAGTTCAGCTAATTTTCACTTCGCCCTTTGAAACAGATTGAAAGTTCACACACTCAATTTCAAGCACAAAATTTTGTGTGTAATGACACTAAAAATAATTTATTTATGTTAAAAAGTATATATATTTTTTATTTTTATTTATTTTTATCTATTTATTATATATATATATATTATTATTATTTATTTTTATTTATTTATTTATTATTATTATTATTATTTACTTTAATAACCTGCTACCCCGGTCTTTGGCTCTCGGCAGCGGATCATCTCCCTCTGTTCACTTCTAGCATACTCGGATTTGAGGCCATGCGCTGGCCCTTCCGCGTGAATACCAATGATTCGTCTTCACCGATACCCAACTACTTGGAACCATGCAAGTTGAATTGCCTGTAACGAAGCATTAAGAACTATCCCTCGGACCGTACACCCCTGAGGGTCATCATAAGACTAGGTGTAGAAGATTATTTAAAAGTCGTATAAAAATAATATGTTTTTGAACTAAAAAAAATGGGTGATAGGGTCTTCAACAAGTTTCAAAGGGCTGATAAAAATTAGACATTTCACGAGGCCATAGTTTGAAAAGTAAAGATAATTTCACATTTTTTTAATATGGTACTAGAGGACGGAAACATTATATTTTGTCATAAACTATTGAGAAGATGAACACGTTATGAAAGCTTTTAAACCATTAATGGATTTTACATGGATAGTATAGATGGAATGAGAGGGATTAGGAAATATTATGGCAAATAATTTAATATCCTTTAAAAGTTTTCAAAAATTATTCATCATTTTTCACAACTCTATACTTTTGAAAAACTCGTTGCTTGAAGAGCTCGGTTTCAAAAATCTTCCCTTTTCAAAAACCCTTTTCTTTCACTTTTCTTTTAAAAAGCCTTTTGATATTTACAAATCCAATCAAGATAAGTTTATTTACAAAAATAAAATAAGTTTATTTACAAAAATAAGAAAAACAAAATGAAAACAAAATTTTTAATTTTTATGGGTTTTTTGAGTTTTTAAAGTTTTTGTATTTTTAAATTTTTCATTTTTTTTTTGTCACAAAAAGTTACAAAACCTACTCTCGCCACACTTAAAATTTTGCAAGTTTGAGTATAGTAGAAGAAGTTTTGTGAAAAGAAAAATAAAAAATAATAAAAGAAAAATACGACCTAACATCGAGCTGCCTCTCATTAGCGCTCCCGTTTAACGTCTCGAGCCCGACGCATTTATGCTTAGTCTTTCGTGATTTCTGTTGGGGAATCCAAAGCCATGTACGTTACATACACATCGGAACATATCTATTCAACCAGCCCTAGGATCATCGTTAAGAGAATAAAAGTACGAGATTAGCTTTTGAAATTTATACCTCAATGTACATGACTATGGATTTCCCAACAGGTTGGCGACGAAATTCTCTGCACCCTTCTTGTCTCGTATCTCCACATTGAATTCTTGAAGGAGGAGAAGCTATCGTAAGAGGCGTTCTTTTTCATCAATTACATCAATGCTGCATGATCTGAAAATACAACCACTTTTGTTCCAACCAAATATTATCGGAAGTTTTCCAATGCATATATTATAGATAATAATTCTTTTTCCGTGGTCATCTAATTGCGTTGTGCATCATCAAGTGTCCTAAAAGCATAAATAATGACGTGAGGATCCATACCAACCCGTTGGCCCAAGACGGCACCAAAGCTCATTCGCGTCGCACATGATCTCAAATGGAAGGTTCTAGTCGGGCGGTTTGATTATCGGGGCGGTGCACAACTTCTCCTTCAGGATGTCGAAAACCTCCTTGCACGCATCATCAAAGTTGAATTTGATGTCTTTTTGGAGAAGACGACACATCGGTTGTGCAATCTTTGAGAAGTCGCGTATGAAGCACCTGTAAAGCCCTGTGTGACCCAAGAATGAGCGCACATCCTTCACATTTCGAGGATAAGCTAACGTCTTTCTTGATTACGTTGACCTTTGTCTTGTCAACCTCCAAACCCTTCTCTGAAACAAGATGGCCTAGTACAATTCCTTGGCTCACCATGAAGTGACACTTTTGAAAATTCAAGACAAGGTTAGATTTAACACATTTCTCATTACCAGGCCCAAATTGGTTAAACACTCATCAAATGAGTTTCCATAAATAGACAAATTTACCGTAAATACTTCTATGAATTTTGAAATATATTCAGAGAAAATAGAAATCATACACCTTTGGAATGTAGCTGGAGCGTTGCACAACACGGAAGGCATCCTTCGATACGCGAAAGTACCAAGAGGACAAAAGTAAATATTATTTTATCAACACTGTAGCTGGAGCGTTCTTTTATCCGAATTGGATCAATCATGATCTGGAAGTAACCTGAGTACCCGTCAAGAAAACAGTAATAAGGCCGTCCTGCCAATCGCTTAAGTATTTGGTCCGTAAAACGGAGAGGGAAGTGATCCTTCTTTGTCGTCGCGTTGAGTTTGCGATAGTCAATGCAAACTCGCCACCCATTTTGTACTCGTGTAGGCACCTTTTTGCCTTCCGAGTTTTCCTCAATCGTAATCCCTATTTTCTTGGGTACCACATGCATAGGTGATACCCATTTAGAGTCGGCCACGGCATATATTATGCCTACATCAAGGAGTTTAAGAAGCTCATTCTTAACAACTTCCATCATCACAGGGTTCATTCACCTTTGAGCTTCCCTCGACGGCTTGGCTCCTTCCTCGAGGGCAATCTTGTGCATACATGTCACAGGACTGATACCTGGCATGTCGACCAATGTCCATCCTATTACTTTGTTATGTTTTATCAACATGTCCACCAGATGTCATTCCTGATCGGATGTAAGGTTGGAGACGAAGATTATATGTAAGGTTTCGTCTGGCCCGAGATAAGTGAATTTGAGATGGCTCGAAAAAGGTTCGAGCTCGAGTTTCAGTGGTTTCTCGATGGTCGGTGGCGTCCGCTCTCCTGAGATCTTGAGCTCCGTCATCATCTGTCCTAAAAAAGAAAGAACTTCCTCTATCCTGCATTTTTCAGAGTTAGGCAAGTTTATATTTTCAACTTCTTGTGTGCCTAACAAATAAGTTATCTTTCTTTTGGGTTTCTACTGTGTTCACATTTTCTAGTTCATTCCAAAAGAATTATTTAATGAATTTAAAGAATGTGAAGACTCCCCTATTAGATGTTCATCGACGAGCTCGTCAATTTCATCAATGATGGAAATGCTCGATACGTTGTGGGCGCCAGGGAATTTTATCGCGTCGAAGATGTTGAAGGAGATCTTCTCGTTGTCGAACTCCATTAATAAGGTACCCGAATGACAGTCGATTTGGGTTTTCACTGTCCTGAGAAATGTTCTTCCTAAGAAAACGGAGAAAGAATCTTCTATGCTCCCCATTTCGATGATATAAAAGTCGGCTGGGCAAACTAGACCGTTCACCCTGACCAACACATCTTCTACAACGTCTAGAGGTCAGATTGCAGAGTGGTCTGCAAGAGTCATCATGACCCGAGTATTCTTCAAACTACCCTGGTCAAGGGTCTCGTCAACAGACCTGGGCATTACATTTATTGCAGCCCCTAAGTCAACTATGCACCTTGTGAACTGGTGGTGCCCAATTGTGCGGGGAATGACAAAGATTCTAGGGTCTTTTTCTTTTGGGGGAAGTCTGGCGTCTAGGCTTAAAACAGCCGAGAGGTTTACTTTCTCATCCCCTTTTAACCTTCTTTTAATTATGCACAAGTCTTTCAAAAACTTGAAAATGTTGGAAAATTTTTGGATGGCGTCAACGATGGAAATGTTCATGCATGTCCTTTTCGGCCTCTGCCTGTTTGTTTACCGTCAAATGGGACGGGAATGATGCCTTTGGCATGTAAACTCTCTCTTCCCTTTGTCCCTTTTCCTTCTCTTTTCCCTCTTTTTCTTTTTCTTTTTCTTTTTCTTTTTCTTGTACATTTACATTCACATTCTCACTCACAACTACGTTTTCATCCTCTAACCCTAATTTTTCATCTTTTCTCCCCATGTTCTTGATGCCTTTTCACAATAATATCTTTTTTCTCTCTAGGAAACTCGATTTCGTTCCCGCTCGTCAAATGAATTGCGAGAATAGGTTTGGTGTCAGGTCCCCTCCCTTGAGATGGGAGTTTGTTATCAACCTGTCCCTTTAGAATGTTAACTTCATCCGCCATTTGCCTCATTTGTGTTTCCATGTTATGAACTTGTCGACTCGTTCTCGCTTGATCTTGGCTAAGGAAACTCATTTCATTCTGCATCGACCCCAATTTTATTGTAAAGGTAGAGAACCCGTTCGTCATGAAAGTCATCATTCTGTCAAATTTCTCGTCGAGAGATGAAGGTTGAGTGGTTGACGAAGAAGGCTGAAGAGGTGGTTGAGGTGTGCGTTGGGATGGGTGTAGAGTTTTTGCCTTTGGGGTTGTTGTTGTTGTTAAGGGAATTGTTGTTGAGTCTCCTCCGTTCTCCAAAGAAGGTTAGGTTGTTTCCTTCCAGGTTCATAAGCATATTGGGGTTTTTGATAACCACAACCCCGTGAATTTCCCTCAAAAATCCCCATTGTATTCACATCCTATTGAAGAGTTTCACATTCATCTGTTAAATACGATGTACTCGCACAAAACTCACACTTCTTTGGTTCAATTTTCCCACCAACCGCATTTTTTTGGCTAAATCTCGTCTCAAAGTTCGTAGTGATTCGGGACTCCATTGCCATGGGATCTACCGTGTTTGTAGCGTTCACTTATCCACCTCGTCCACTATGCCCTCTCATACCTTCCGCATTCGTCACAATGAGTTCTCGCACTTGGGAGGGTATCAGGTGGTTGATGTTTCCTCCTGCTGAACATTGGAGAAGACGGGTGTCGAGGTCGTTCATGTCTTCAAGGAATTGGGCGATGAGAGAGGTTTCCTCCATATTGTGATTAGGGCATGATGTTCATAAACGGATGAAGCATTCGTAGTACTCTTGTAGATTTTCTTCACCCCTTTGCTTAATCCTTGTGATTTCGGATCGAAACTTGGGGGTGAGTGAATCGGGGTAGTAACACTTGAGGAAGTATTGTGCCACATCCTCGTAAGTCTTGAATGGCACGCCATGTAGGTGATTGAGCTAGTCTCTTGGAGCATCTCGTAAAGTATGAGAAAATAGAGTGAGTATAATATTGTCCAAGTCATTAGTTTTATCAAAAAGAGTCATGCATTTTCGATCTAATTCACACAAATGTATATAAGGATTGCCATTTCTATATACTTCAAAAATAGGTAACACATTTAAAATTGCTGGGTTTAATTTAAAGTTTTGCACGGTGGTTATCACAATGTTTCTTGGATTTTGTTGAAGATAGTGTGCTAATAGTTCTCCTAAAATTTTCTCTTCGGCCATTTTCACTTTATCTTGATCTTTTAAAGGTTCTTTTTCAACTTTTAAATCTTGATATGATGATGATGATGAATCTAAGTTATGAAATGGATTAAAAAGTCCTTATGAAGATGAAGGTCGGATGTACAGATTGATCGGAAGATCTTGATCTTGTTCTTGTGGCTCTTCCACTAATGGTAGCTCAATTTTTGGATCTTGAGGCTGTAAGGAACGAGAGGCCTCCCCATTTTGATCTCGTCTTGAAAAGGATGAAGCTCTTGGTATGCCTCTCGCCTTATTTTTCTTAACATCTCTCAGCTGCTTGTTGATCTTCAGATTTAGACGGAATTGAGGTTCGCCTCGCGAATGTGTTGGTGAACCAGGCTCCTCATCAATCAGTAGGACCAAGTCTTTGACCAGGGAAGGGGAGAATTCCCACTATTACCCAGACTGCCAATTGAATTGGTATAGCTTTTGATTGAACTAAAAAAACAAACAAAAATAATAACACTAGAACAAAGGTGAGATCGTTAGTCATAAATTTAATGCAAACCGCCTCCTCGCCAATAGCGCCATTTGTAAGAAATGTGTAAATGTGTTGTTTGTAATTTCACACACTTAACAAAGATATTTATATTTCACCCAATTCTTTCATAAGTGTATATGTGGTGTGTGAGTTTAGGGTGTCAATCCACTAGGAGGTGTTGCCTTAAATTTCAATTAATTAATCAAATATTAGTTATGGTATTTTATTTTTAAGATTTAAGATGAATTGATTTTTGAAATAATAAAAGGGATTAAAAGAAAGAAGTAAGATTTTTAATTTTTCAAATATTTAATTAAAGCTAGGTACTTGTAGGATAATTTGTTTAAGCATGTTATCATTAACCATCAAATCTTTCAATCTTAAGATTTATAAAATAACTTCAAGTGCTTCAAGCTAAAAACACCCAACTAATGATTTAATGTAGATCTAAATACAAATCAGCCAATTCAATATTCAAATACTAAATCCAACCAAAACTTCTGTTAATTAAACAAACTTAGCCAAGTAGTTATTTAATTAATTGGTCACAAAATATTTGTAATGTATAGATTTTAACTAAACAACTTAACCAAGTATTTAAATCAAATATTCAAACAGTAAAATGTTTCATGACAACTTTCACAAATCCCCAAATCAAATCAATTAACACAAGGTTTCAAACAAACTTAAATAAATCATCACATCCCTACTAAAGATCTACTCACTCATGTTCATAAAAACTATATTTACACAAGACTTAAACATGATACTCATTCAAGAAAAGAAGAAGAAGAAATAAGGAAAAAAATTAAGGAAAACAAAATCAAACCCTAAAGTGAAGAGTCAAGTTAGAGTCCCTCCTTCTTAATTGATCTTGTCCCTCTTTCAATCCTTGCCCAAGCTAGAACAAGCACCCTTCTCCTTGTAAAAATTCAACCACTCTTTCTACTCTTTAAAATTATGATTTTGAACTTAAGTTATTAATGGTGGAAGAAGAAGAACAAGAAGATGAAGAATGTGGATGGTGTAGAAATGGTGTGTAAGAATGGACGCAGTAATGGATGTATGAATGGATCTTTTAAGAGAGAGAAAGGGTAGTCATTTTATAGAGATCTTTGACCAAGAAAAGATTTGGAAATAGACCCGTGGGACTAAAAATTGAGTTTGATCCGGATTTTGCTTTGGGTAGTAATTTGGATAGTATTTAACACACTTTTTCCATCTTTTCTATTCAAATTCATCTTGGGTACACTCTTGGGAGTTCTATTATTTATCCTTTCAAACCTTTGACTGTACACGTGGCGCATTATGATTGGACTAATTATCCCCTTAAAATTCAGCTAATTCTCTCGTACGAACAAAAAAAATGCCACGTAGCAACATACTATTGGGTAAATATAGATACCTCATACTGATTAGCTACTGACTCGGCTTGCTTTTGTAGAAATCGCGTTTTGTCTCTTCTCTGTTTTATACAACCGGCGAGTTCAATGCTTTCTGAATCGTGTGTTATGAGGGCAATGGAGGCGTTCAGTATCGGGAAAAATGGAGGAGCTCTTCTACTCAGTGCCGAAACTCAAAATTTCTTTAAAAACTTGATGTGTTGAATACATCTTTTCGAAATTTATTTAGTGTATCATATACGTAGTTTCGCACCTTTTCATAAAATTTAGACACCCATCCGAAAGTTATGATACATTACATGCATCCCTTCATGACATACCCAAGGCACCCTTTCAATCAAGTCGCACCCTTTCATGATCAAGATACATCACATGTACCCTTTCATGAAGTCGCATCCTTTCAATCAAGTCGCAACCTTTCATGATCAAGATACATCACATGCACCCTTTCATGAAGTCACATCCTTTCAATCAAGTCGCAACCTTTCATGATCAAGATACATCACATGCACCCTTTCATGAAGTCGCACAACTCCATTTTCAAATCTTTTCTAGATCAAACCTCTCTATAAAATGATCACCCTTTCTCTCTCTAAAAAGATCCATTCATACATCCATTCTTACACACAATTTCTACACCATTCACATTTCTTCTTCATCTTCTTCTTCTTCTTCTTCTTCTTCTTCTTCTACCATTAATAACTTAAACTCAAAACCCTAACTTTAAAGAGAAGAAAGAGAGTTTGAATTTTTACAAGGAAAATGGTATTTCTTCTATCTTGAGCAAGGATTGAAAGGGAGGCGAGAGAAATCAAGAAGGAGGGGCTCTTGCTTGACTCTTCACTTTAGAGTTTGATTTTATTTTCCTTAATTTATTTTCCTTATTTCTTCGTCTTTTCTTGAATGAGTATCATGATTAAGTCTTGTGTAAATATAGTTTTTATGAACATGAGTGAGCAGATCTTTAGTAGAGTTGGGTTTCTACCATTCATAACGCGGAGGAAAAATAAAAACAAAACAAAATCGAATTCAAAACCCAAAAGAAGGATCCGTGAATTACAATTAAATCAAAGAAAAGTTCATAACTTTGTACCTTCGGATTACGCTTACTCCATGATGATCGAAAGCGCATTTGGTTGACGCTTTTATTTGGCCGATTCCAAACTGGTTTCCAAACCGATCCTATGTATGTTTCGCCTAACCAGTCTCACAAACCGATCTCCAAGCGATCTCCAAACGAACCGATTCTCCAAGCAAATCAATTCTCCAAACAAACCACGGTTTCAACCTGATTCACAAAGACGCCGCACTTCGCTTCGTCCTCTACCAGTATCCACTTGAACAACCCCTTTGAACGGATAAAGAATGATATATGCTAGTATTTGGTCTTCATTTTTCTCCCAGAAATCACAAGAGAATAATTTTCGGATTTTTCTCTCCTTTTGTCTCACAAAAGTTGGACGAAAATAATATGCCTTTTTCATTCATTTTGGGGTGTCTCTTGTGCCTATATAGTCCATAAGTTTCATATCGTATGTGCATGGTAACTATGTAACCATATATGCAACACACCTTATCATATAAGATGTAGCATTGGATGTGTCACTTGACTATGTAGCTCTTCATACAACTTATCACGTAAGTTATGATTTTTCTGTGTACGTCTCAATAGTTGTTCTTGGTGTGTGACCATGTAGGTTTACTTAATGTTGGCAATAATCACAACGGATTATAAATCATGAGCGGCCTCTAGCAAGACATTATGATTACCCATTTGTAATTTGTGAAAATTATCATGAAACATTTTATTGTTTGAATATTTGATTTAAATACTTGGCTATTGTTTAGATTAAAATCTATAAATTACAAATATTTTGTGACCAATTAATTAAATAATTACTTGGCTATGTTTATTTAATTAATGGAAGTTTTGGTTGGATTTAGTATTTGAATATTGAATTGGCTGATTTATGTTTAGATCTAAATTAAATCATTAGTTGGGTGTTTTTAGCTTGAAGCACTTAAATTTATTTTGCAAATCTTAAGATTGAAATATTTGATTGTTAATGATAACAAGCTTACACAAATTATCCTACAAGTCCCTACCTTTAATAAACTATTTGAAAAATAAAAAATCTTACTTCTTTCTTTTAATCCATTTTATTATTTCAAAAATAAATTCATCTTAAATCTTTAAAAATTAAAATACTAGAACTAATATTTGATTAATTAGTTAAAATTTAAGGCCACATCTCCTAGTCGATCGACACCCTAAACTCACACACCACATATACACTTATGAAAGAATTAGGAAAAATATAAATATCTTTGATAAGAGTGTGAAATTACAAACGACACATTTACACATTTCTTACATATATGATTGTGACTCTAGTCGTATTCCTGACGTGGGAAGGAAATGAGTTCCTGAAAAGGGAAAGTAAAAGTTTGACAAAAGATTGATGGTGTTATGCCCTAGGCCAAAGTGCTTGTGGCCTAATTTGATGGATTTTATTAACGAACAATATATTTATTCTAAGATAATTCATATAATATGTGCGTATAGGTTATTTTATATAATGAAAATAGACCATGAATATGCCATTCAGCTTTATATCATCAAGGTATGTGACTTTGATAGTAAAATTATAAAGCGTTATTAATGTTTTTCTAAACCACCCATGGTTATTTATGATATTTATGGAGAAAAATATAATTGCGGAGCCAAATAAATATATATTTATAGACAAGTTATAAATATGAACCAATATGTTAGTTGACTATTCATCATGTTTATTAATCATGGGTAATAGTTATTAACTCATTGACATAGGTATATGTTAGAGACCAAACACCGGACTAACCCGTCATAAGAGTGCTACATGGTTTATGTCATTATATAGTGATTCTTATTACAGGAAGTATTTATAGTCCTTTGACCTAAGGTTGTCTCGGTTCCCAATATGAGAATTCTTATACCTTAGCGTAAGCTAACACTGACTTTAACCGGGTGGTCATAATGGTTGAGACGGGATTTGTTACTCTCATTAAATGAGAGAGATATCTTTATGCCTCTTGATGAATCGAACTGAAGAAATACATGGTCATTCTCAAATGAATTAATAAGAGTTATTAATGTCAATTATTTTGTTCAGTTTAATTCGGGATCAAGAAATATTAATCGATTAATATAAGGTTGGCATATTATATGCCTTATTATCGACATAGATATCACATAACAAACGGACTAAATATGTGTCTGATAATTAGGTAAATCGGATCACCGATATTCAGTTAATTTGGATAGTCATGATGTCTTGCTAGAGGTCGCTCATGATTTATAGACTATTAGGTATATTGCAACATTAAGTGAATCTACACGGTCACACACAAAGAATAAACTGAAACGGACGCAGAGAATCCTATTGACTTATATGATGAGTTGCATAAAGATGCCATAAAAGATAATGTCATCTTATGTGATAAGATGTGATATGTATGTATGTAAGGACTATTGATATAAAAGATCAAGTGATCTAGAAGAGTCTAGATGATGATATATGGATAAAGATGAAAGATGTGATACACATTTCTTGATGTAAAGAGATACATTTTTTCATCTCTATATAAGGATGTAGAGATGTCCAAAATTTTGTACAACATAATTCTCTCTCTCATAATAATGCATTCTCTTTTTGTGTGACAAAAGACAGAAATAATCATTTCTCTTTTGTATGACAAAATGAAAGGTGTGATATTATATGAGAGGAATTATAGTCGGAACGATTCAAGTATAAATGGACTGAAATCAAACAAAGATCCAGCTCAAACAGTCAAAACATTCTTCAGTCCGTTTAAACAGATGGCTCATCCGTTTAAACAGATGAGCACTATCAAAAACAATGCTGAAAAACTGAGCAATCCATTTAAACAGACAGAGAGTCTGTTTAAATGGATCAACAGTAAAATTAAGTGCAAAACTCTCTCCTTGGTGATTAAATTAAGTACTCAAAGAAAAACTCAACTAAATAAAAAACACTCAAACTAAAGGTCCAACACTTGATGCGTCTTGAGGTTTTCTGACTCTTCTAAAGAGACCAGAGTTACATAGTGTATTTAACTTGTGTAAGAAATCTTTATTCGAATAAATATCTATCTATTTTCAATTTTGCATAACTAAAGAGGTTGATGACCTCAAAAGTCTCAAATAGAGTTTTATGTCTTAGAAACCAATATAACTAATATATTATATTCCTAAAATAATATATTGACATTATAAAAAATATAATAGGATATTATAAAATAATATATATTACTAGCATAAGAGTGAAATCAACAGTTTCAATATCATTCATTCATTATATGCAAGTTTAGATCATTCAAGTTCAGGTAAATGAGAAGATCATTTGGGTTACAGGTCATTCAGGTTCGGATGAATTCGGGTTCGGTTCATTCGGTTCTTGGGTCATTCGGATTTCGGGTCATTCGGGTCTCGGGTATTTCGGGTTTCGGGTCATTTGGGTTCCGGATATTTTGAATTTCGGATCGCTTGGGTTCGGGTCGGGTTTCGTGTCGTTGACTTGTCAATATTTTCGGGTCGTGTCGGGTTTGGGTTCGGATGGGTCGGGTCAGATTTTGCCACCTCTAATATTATCCAACACTTGGTCGATGTTATGTAATTCTTGTCAAAGCTTATTTTTCATTTACTCAATATACATTATTTTGTCGATGCTTTATACCTTCTCCATGGATTTTCTTTCAACAAACTATTATTTTTTTAAATTTATTTGAAAGATTATAGGTATGTTTCAAAATTTTAAAAGAGATATTTTTTTTCAAATGTAAAACTTTGTATTTATGAAAATTTATTGTGAACTCAAGGGGCCATCTATTTAGGGGGAGCTTTATTCTCTCTCGTTTGATGATCTCTTTTGAGTGTTATTTCAAAAAGGAGGAGAAGATATAAAATACCTAATTTTACGGAATAGTTTTGAAAATCATCAAAATGGGTAGATTGTTGTTCTCAATTTGATGGTGTTAAAACTATTCCGTAACTACGAATCTTAGATTAAGTTTAAGATGATACTTATGAAGACTTAATCAAAGTGGACATTATCCGATCTCTTTAGAAGACCCAGAATAGCTCAAGACGCATCAAGTGTTGGAGGTTTAGTGGAGTGTTTTCTATTTAGTTGAGTTTTTCTTCGAGTACTTAATTTAATCACTAAAGAAAGAGTTTTTGCACTTAATTTTATTGCTAATCCGTTTAAACTAACTCTCAGTCCATTTAAATGGATTGGACAATTTTTCAGCATTGTTTTAACGGTGCTCATTTGTTTAAACTTGGTTTGATTTTTTGACTGTTCGAGCTGCATCTTGGTTTTGATTTCTTTCCATTTTTACTTAGTCCATTCATCTATTTAACGGATCGAGCAGGTTGTTTCCTTTTTTGTTCGATCTCTTCTTCCCTCTTTAAAAGGTGTCGACCCTAGCTTTTTTTCTAAGCCAAATTTCTAATAAATTGAAGTAAAACTCTCTCTCTTGTGATTGATAAAATTAATCTAATTTACATGTGAGATTAGAGAGAATTTTAGTGAGTATTTGGTTGATTGATTATTGTTGTGAGATTGAACGAAATCTGTTGTAAGTTTTTTTCACCGCTTCGTCAAGAGTTGTTGTAAGGCGAACGGTAGATTGTGGCTTATAAAAGAAATACAATTTGGATTAGTGTAATCGAGGAGCCGAAAGGTATACCCGGAGAGTAGACACTCGTGAACGTGATAAGGACCGCTAGTGAGAACTGGTAGTTACAGCAAAAGCAACCATCTAGCCGATCTACTTCAACAGATCTGTTGTTTGGTATCTTTAATTACTTACCTTTATTTATCATTTATTTAATTATTTAGTTAACACAACCATCTAACTTAAAAGTTAATCATACTGAAAGTCACAAAACCCTAAATGTCAAATCCACCTTCCGCACGAAATTAGGTCTCCCCCCCTAGGCCGTAATCGAATAAAAATTTCAATCCTGTATTGTCACTTGGTCTGGTTAAATAAGATGAAAATTTATTAAATCCATTAAGATGGATTTTTCAAATTCATTTGATTTTGAATCATTTGAAATATGTGAAACTTATTTATTGGACAAACATATACGTCTTTCATAAAGTAAGATGAAACAAGTTACTTATTGGCTATCACACATAGTAATGCATGTTGACTAATGAGTAAATGCGCTAGAGGAAAACTACTTCATTATATTTATACCTGATTTAAAGAGATATTAATATATTACTTTATTGAAATTAAAAATTTGAATATTTTAAAAAGTTCAAAACTTTCAAATAATAAAGTACAGAATAAACTTGGTTTCAGAAAATCAACTTCTTCGATGAGATCGAGGAGTCGAGAGGCAAGTGTTTAATGATCATCTTAAAGATTTCAAACTTTATTAGATATAGTTCGATCATGATGACTCAAATATATCTTCTATTTATTTTGGAATTGTACACTTAAAAATATTGCGTTAATGCTGAACATGTATCAGTCTAAAGCGGTTTTAAAAGAACGGTAGGTGTATCAGGTAGTCTTTTCTCAAGATTCCAAGATATGATACTTATTTGAAGCATCATGCCTCCAATCAGATCAGTGCTTATTTGTGGGATATCTACAGAAAACTAAAGGATGTTACTTCTATAATTAATAAGAGAACAAATTGTTTGTTACTCGAAAATTACATCTCTTAGGAAAGAGTATTTCCGAAAGAATTAGTGGGAGTAAATTTGAATAAGCTCAAATTCCACATTATAGCTGTAATTTTCGGAGGGAAAATAATTCATATTTTCAACTAATTGGTGAGTCTTTAATTAATCGATTAGACTCTCAAGAAGTAGAAGAGTTTAAATATATAACGTAAGTGTATTCTTGTATATCTGTTAGAACTTATCATAAACCCGAAAAACATAGATTTTTCGTGACCAATGATAAAAAAATATGGAACTTATAGATGATGAGCACACATTTCACTGATCGACTATGATGAGTCAAGGCTCTAATGGTTGGAGATTTTGAAAGTGATGCAATCCATGTAAGGCATTCAAATTTGAAATTTGATTTATCCATTAGATGAAAATACGGTTTTAAAAAGAATACCAATGGATCGTAATGTGCAAACATATAGTGCATGACTTGTGATTATGACAAACTCATAGTATAGACTATAATAATATTTGTACAAGTCATCATACTTGTATATTTAAAATTTTTGTTTGACATAGGTTCAGAGTATGACTATGACAGATGCCAAATAAATGTCAAGACATATAAGTTTAATCTTAGTGAAAGATGAATCTTATGTTAAAAAGAAATTCGATGGGAGCACAGTAATGTATGATGTGCATTAAGTGCAGCGAGCACGTATAAGTTTAATCTTAGTAAAAGTCACTAGATAGTAATTAAGAATATGCGTACATACTTGAGAAGGATAAAGTATTCTTCTTAGGATTATGGACGGCTTAAAAATATGCAAAGTACTTACTGATGACAATATTTGTTAATTTGGTTTTGAAGTTGGTATGTGATATCTCGTAGATCAATGGGTATGAGATACTTCGTTGATATGGTCTAGTGCAAGTGGGAGATTGATGGTGTTATGCCCTAGGCCAAGAGTGTTTGTGACCTAGATTGATAGATTATATTAACAAACAGTATATTTATTCTAAGATATTTCATATAATATGTACTTCAGCTTTATATCATCAAAGTACGTGCCTTTGATAGTAAAACTATAAAGTATTATGTATGCTATTCTAAACCATCCATGATCATTTATAGAATACTTGTGGAGACAAATATGCCATAAAGCGCCTTTTTGAGTTGCAAACACCCTCGGGAAGGAGAATGAAGCTCAAAGGAGTCGGGAAGAAGGAAGAGTCTGATCTATGATAAGAGATCTTATAGTAACCTGACTATTGTCTTTCAATACTTGTGGAGAAAATAATTATATATTTATAAACAAACTATAAATGTACACCGTATGTTAGTTGAGCGATGATCATGTTTCACTGATCATGGATAATAGTTATCAAGTCATTGACATGGGTATATATTAGAGACCATATACTGGACTGGCCCGCCATAATAATGGTACATATTTTACGTCATTAGCAATTCTTATCATAGAAAGTATTTATAATCCTTTGACCTAAGATTGTCTCGGTTTCTAACATGAGAATTTTTATATTTTAGCATAATCTAACACTGACTTTAACCTGGTGGTCATAACAATTATGATTGGTTATCTAATGAATCATGTAGATCGATGAGTTAAAGACGGGATTTGTTCCTATCATTAAATGAGAGATATATCTTTAGGCCTCTTTATGAATTGAACTGAAAAAATGAAGGAGAGAAAGAGAAAATATACAGAGGGAAATCTTTCATTCACTAGTATTCAATTGTTGTTGTTTCTTACACATTACAAAGCTCTATTTATAGCATAAAATACCTTTATATGTTACATAATATTAAAGAGAAGAGTTAAGAGGAATACATAATATTCTTAGAGCTATGAATCCAAAACGTTACAAACATCCACATTTATATTATATATAACACTCCCCCATGGATGTTCATCTTCAATTTCATATGCATCAAACATCTTCCTCGTTAAAAACCTTGCCAGAAAAACTTTATGGGACAAAACCATGGCTATGGGAAAAAGAGTGCAGAGCGTATTGTTTCTCCCCCTCACAAATACAAATATTTATATATCATTCTTCTAACTCTGCCATATACATGTTGTATTATCTTCAAAAATCAATGTCGTCTTATTATCATCGTTAAGGAACACTTGCTTTCCATGGATAAAAGGGTTCCTACGACTTGGTTCCTCCATATGTAAATAAATAACCAGTTTAATATCATCATTTATCAGAATCAATAAATATCTTGTACCTACATAACTAATTAAATAAGATCTAGAAATATTAAAATAAAATAATCTTATATCATTTGCAAAATAGGATTAATACAGTCTTAATACCTACTAGATCTAATTATTAAAAAAATACATATCAAGTATTATATTACTGGCAAGATTAATTAGTGCGCTAATAACACTAAAATTTGGTACTTCAGGACCAATAATTTTCCCATAATCTTTATGAGGTTGTATATAGAACTTTATTCACATCACATGGTCGATCAATCATTAGAGTACTCAATGGATGTGCCTTATGCATATAAAATCTTCAGTTACAATTCTTACTTTGTATTTCACAATTTCATTTCTTTTAATACGTGTTATTACAAATACTCATTTGTACATTACCATTGTGCAGTGTTAGATATTTCGACTACAGATCCAAAACTTCACATTTCACAAGCGAATATAACGATGTTCTAATCACATCTTTCTTTTATGGCCAATATTCAATATGTCGACATACGATTAATTTTAATTCAAGATCCTCATTTCACTTATTATATTAATTGCAATCACATTGCAAGCTTTTGTTTAATCATGATTTTATTTCGATTCCACCCATTTTATAGTAGAGACATAATTTATTGAGATCTCATCAATTTCAATATTATCAGGTACTTGAACTTCTTCTTGGTTATTTGCTCGTCCATGTCTTCTACTCTTTTACCGTTAATATTATTTTTAGAATAATTTATTTCTTTAGAAGTATCTACAACTTCAAGCTTTCTTATCATACTCTTTCTTCTTTCTTGGATCTTTCTCTTTGGAACTGGTCGGCCATGCTTTTGGCATATATCAAATCCAAGAGTATTTTAATATAACTATGAGTACTTAATGCTGGAATATATGATATGATAATTATTTTTTGCATCAATGGAAAAAATATATTTAGATGTTTGAGGATCTAATTAATGATGCATTGCATATAATAACTTACAGATTTCTAGCTCTTATTTTTCTCCCCCTAATGCTATCATTAATTAATAAACAAGTTCTTCTTGACTTGCATTGTCTATATCTTGAACTTTTTCATTAATATTTGATTGTTTCACAATATTTACTTGGTTATTCATTCAATTCTCCTTCTAGGATTTTTATCTATAAACATCATAATCTATCACACTTCAGGTATGTTTTCGATTCATTTGTTACGAAACGAATAGATGATCATTCAGGACTATCAATCCGAATTGAGATGTTGTCAGCAAATATATGTGACTTAATCACATTTTTGAATGAAAAAAATTTATAATCAAAAATCATGTAATTAATAAGTTTCATGTCACGAGGTTCAAGATATGAAATTATTGAGGGCGATTGAACTTAACAAATATGCCAGACTTTAATTTGTGACTCATCTTTGTGCATTGCGGTGGAGCTACCGAAACAAATACTGCATATCCAAATTTGTTGAAATGGTATATATTTGGCTGCATGCTAGTCACAAGCTGTAATGGGGAGTATTTATCATATATAGTTGGCTTTATTCTAATTAATCTTGCAGCATGTATCATTTCATGGCTTTAGTTTGAAGACGAGCGTATTGATTATTGGCCAAACGATTAATTAGAGTCACTTAATAAAATATCATGTTAGGTCATCTTATGTGCGTGTGTGGTCCAATGCTCAACTGTAATCAAAATAAAGTACAATAGTCATTGAATATTTGGGATGTAACTCAGTGGATATAATCAAGACTAGTTATCTTATTTGTACAATCCAGAAATTATTATCTTAATTGGATTATTTGTGCAAACAATCTCGCAAATATAACATGTTGAGATAATAATATATATGTGTGACCATCTAGTAGATGCATCTGTTAATACTATAAAATATCTAGATGTCTGCATGAATAAGTAATAAGCTCACATATATTTTGATAAATACGCTCAAGAAATTGGATGATTTATTCTCAACCTTAGTCTGTGATGTGTAACAATTAATTTTCCTTGACAACATGCAGCATATGAAAATTTATTTGATAAAAGAATCTTTTGGTTCTTTAATAGATACACATTTGAATTCTTTGTATTTTTGGAATCATGAAATTTCTCTTCGAAGTGAATTCAAATCATAAAATTTCTTTTCAAATTAGTGAAATCCTATTTCATGTTGAATAATAAAGTTGTTTTCTAATTAGTGTAAACTTCTAGTTAATGGGGAAACCAAAAAATTGCTCTTCGATTTTGTGAACATCATGCTCATATAACTTTAGACAACAAAATAATAGCTCTTCTGGAGCGTCTAGTCATGTTTTATTGTTGAGCATACATTCATTTTGGATCATATAGAAAATAGAAAATTTCATGTCTCTTTATTAATTGAATATGTAATAAAAATAAATATAGGATCAAGAAAATTTCCCACATCCAAATGTTTTAATGTACGACGATTACATGACACCAATGACCTTTCATACGAAAGCCAAAATATTTTATTTTGTCTTTTTTTATTATTATTATGGCTTCAATTTTCTTCCTCTTTAACCACACTATCATGCCTTTTATGAGTGGCGGTATTCACTTCATGGAAATAAAATAAGTTAGTTCTACGATATCCATAAAACACATTAGTTTGTTTCAATAAAAGATATAATGCTTAGTTCAATAATAATAATATATGCTTCTGCATGAGCAATATTCTTTTGTCTAAAATGAACAACAATATCCACTTCTAAAAGAGTAGTAATATCTACTTTTTTATATTGCTACAACTTGAACAATAATCTTTTGTGTAACAATTATCGTTCCGTTTTCCTCATAATTTTTCTTTAAGAGCAATTCGTCATATTTACTGATTCATTATTTCGCAATGTTTAGTGCGTTCTTTAAAAATAATATTGCAAATTTATGCGCATTAAAAGTAATATCTAAGCTTCAGGTTCAATATTGTGGTATTAGCATTTTCATTTAAACCAATGAACTTCTAGTTCATTTATCTTGATCTCAAATTATACTAATAAATGTATAGCACAAGCAAGCTATTGTGCAAAGAAGAAATTTTTCTAATAAATATTTTATATTTTAATATACACACTACTACATTTCCTTATTATCCGAAAAATCCTTAAATTGATAATGTCCGCAAGGTGGATCTTCAGGCCCACAAATACTATCCATTGTGTTAAAATAAAATTGTCCTTATGATGGATCTCTAGGTTCACATATCATAATGAATGCATTCTAAGAATACTTGACCCGATCTATTATACAGAAGAATAAATAAATTTAAGTTAGTAAAAACATCTAGTTTTACTAGTAAATATAACTTATAATTGTACTATTCTTTTATAGTATAAATCAATTAAAAAATTACATATTTTTCTAATATATATTTCTTTTCTAAAATATTATTCAAAATACAAGATGTTCATCATTCATCTTCTTTATAGTCTCGACATGATATCGGTTCCAATCCAATAGATATCTTAAAAACTTAGTAATATTTTTCAAGACTTAGGAAAATTAATACATTATTTATATTTAATTTTTGTTCCCCATTTGAGACATATATTGGCTCTTTCAGAACGTTAAATTTAATAAGAAAAAAAAAATTCTCTTTGTCTTATTCATCATGAGATGAAAAATATCTTTTTTCTTTCCTTTTATATATGGTATATGTCGTACCAATATCAATGAGGCACATATATGTATAAATCTTGTTGTGCCTAAATAAACTCTTGATTCATATTCATATAGTATCAACTGGAACTTTAAGTTGATTTCGTGTTGTATATAATATATTTTTTTTCAACTTTAGGCTAATTGACAATCTTCCAATTTCATGTTGATTCATAACTGTGCAACTCCCGGTTCCACCATATAATGTTGCAATTGTAACTTCTGGTGCATAAAAAAAGTATTGGAATAAAATAAATCTAAATAAGAGAATAAATTGAAAATGAATGTTTTTCTTCACTTTACATCATATTCGGACCTTTGTTCGTAATTAGTTCACCTTTAGATTTACCTCATGATATCAGCACCGAAAATGGACAAATGTTTCCTTGATGTATTAAGAGCAATTTGTGCTGATAACGTGTTACGAAATAATTAAAACAAAGCTCAAGTTCGCCTCAAAAAAAAAAAAAAAGAAAATAATTAAAACAAAGAGGAGAGAAAGAGAGAATATACAGAAGAAATCTTTTATTCACTTATATTCAATTGTTGTTGTTTCTTACACATTACAAAGTTCTATTTATACCGTAAAATATATTTATATGTTATATAATATTAAAGGAAAGAGTTAAGAGTAATACATAACATTCTTAGAGTGTTATAAATCCAAAACTATATAGACATCCATATTTATATTATTCATAACAGTTGTTTCTAATTCTTATTATTCATAACAGTTGTTTCTAATTCTTCCCAAATTTTTTTTTCTAACACATGAGTCTCTGACTCTATACTTCAGAGGAACAAAGCAAGGCAAACACATCCCACAAAAATTGCAGAAGTATAAATGAAGATAAAAACAAGAAAAGAAAGGGAAAAGAAAGAAGACAAGGGTGGGGTTGTTGTCGGAGGCCTGGCCGACAGAACAAGAATGGGTGGCGGACATCATAAAGAAAGGCCTTCTCTTCTTATGGGTCCCAATCTCCAATTCCCCTCCATTTTGCTTGTGGATATCAAATGAAATAAGCAATATAATGAATTTAATTTATATTGAAAGCATGATGTTTTTATTAATGATTTTGAGTTCAATCCGCAGACAATGATGTTTTTGTAAGTGATCAAACAATGTTTAAACAAATGATCACGAATCTTGAAAAGTACCATATGTTATATTTGAAAATATAGTGCCAAAGTAAGAAACAAATGATTAATAATCATAACAAAACCTAGCAGTGAATATTCTGTTGCAGCTGAGTCACCAAGCACGGGGACATACAAATTGGAGGGTAAACAAAGGATTTTTGTGACTGCCCTTTTGCTTATTTCGTCTCGTTTCACTTTATCTTTCCGAGTGCTTGGCGTCGTTTTCGGCCCGGCACAAATATGCACTTGTTAGGCCCTAAATTCCATCTTTTTTTATGCATATAATATATTGGAAAATTTGCAAAGAAAAACAAAAAGCTCCAACATTATGCCTAAATTGCAAAAAGCCTCTGTATTATTAGAAATTGCAAAAAATCTCCTGCATTATTGCTAAAATTGCAAAAAAGTTCATACCATTAAATTTAGTAGTTTAATCAATTGAAACTATTTTTCAAATATTAATTAACATTATTTTCCTAATAAAAAATAAAAAAAAATGTAAGAAACTTCTTCAAAAATGCTTTTATTAAAAATCATTTTTGAAAAAAAATTAAGAATTTTATTTTGTTTTAGAAACATATTTGAAAAGATTTCTTTAACGCCACTCAACTCTCTACTATATAAAAAAAGAACAGTGACTATTGTATTATTTATTCCACAATTCAATAAATAATTTCTCTCTCACAAGACACAATTATCTCCTTTGTTATTTTGTTTATTTTATAATATACTATGATCACGAAACTCTAACAAAAACTATTTCAAGTTTTAAAACACAAAGTCTGATTCAGACATGAGAGGTCGGAGTTATTCTAATTATTATTATTTTTGTTCATGTTATTTCCTTGTTTTTCGAATTTTTCATTTTATTCGAATTTCATATGACTCGTCCTTACTGATGCAAGTTTTTTTCTTGAGTTATATATTTGTTATTACAATTGAAGTTGCATATTTACTTATTATTGCACATGAAGTTGAAGATTATTTTTATTACTGCTTCTGAAGTTGCAGATCTATTTTTATTACTGCATCTGAAGTTGTATACTAATTTCTTTTACCGCACTCGAAGTAGCATCTTCCTTTATATTTTAGTACTACATCGTACTATGAAATTTTATTTATGCATTAGAAGTTGCAAGCTTATTTTTATTTATGTACCAGAAATTACAAGTATATTTATGCGCCCGAAGTTGCAAAAATTTATTTGTATTTACGTATATTTATTTTATGCACATTAACTTTTTGCAAATTTATTTTTTTGGATGTTTATCTTTATTTTCATGCACCTGTAACTACAAATTTATTTGTATTGATCCATATGAAATTACGAGATTATTTTTATTGATAACCGTAAGTTTCAATATAAAGTTACAGTATAGTTTTCAGTAAATGATGGCTCGAGTTGCGAGATTATAAATTAGTAAATATCTCAAATTGAAGATTAACTCTCAATGAAATTTTTATGAGGAAAAAGTGAAAAATAATTATTAGATAAATATTACTTACTTTTGGTGTTTGCTTCTAGTAGGCAATATAAAGAAGCAAAATTTTAAGAAATATTTAAAATTAGCATCATATCTTTTTATTTAAGTAAAATAGTGAATTTTTATTTATCTCATTCAAATAACTCTTCTCACTATAGTAATAGTGGTCCAAATTAATAATAAGAAAACTGCACAAATGAGAAAACCAAAAATAAATAGCATTAGCAAATATGCACATTTTTTATTTTTCTATGAGCAACACAAAATCGATGTGTGATTAGCACATAGTGCAACAAAACTTCATGGAACATTCCAAAAGTGTCATTATTTTATCTTAAGAAATAAATTTACAGCAGATATTGTTTTAATTATCTAACGAACCAAAAGATATTTGCCAATTCACAGATACATCATACAATAAGGGATAATAATATTATTTATCCTTATAAAAGAAATATGACCTACAGAAGTAAATATGTATATTCTACAACGAATTAGAAGTCCCAGGTGAGTCGGCTAATCCAAGTTGACTGACTAAGCGAAACACTCCTTCTTCTAGGTCTACTTTTCTTTGCCCTATTTTGATGGTGTTATGCCCTAGGCCAAAGTGTTTGTGACCTAGATGATGGATTGTAATAACAAACATAATATTTATTCTAAGATATTTCATATAATATGTGCGTATAGGTCATTTTAATATAATTAAAATAGACCATGAATATGCAATTCAGTTTTATGTCATCCAAGTGCGTGACTTTGATAGTAAAACTATAAAGTGTTATGAATGTTATTCTAAATCGTCCCTGGTCATTTATAGGATATTTATGGAGACAAATATACTTGCAGATACATATAAATATATATTTATATACAAGCTATAAATGTACACTAGTATATTAGTTGACTGATGATTATGTTTTACTGATCATGGATAAATAGTTATCAAGTCATTAACATAGGTATATGTTAGAGACCATATACTAGACTGACCCGCCATAAGAATGCTACATGTTTTACGTCATTAGCGATTCTTGTAACATAAAGTATTTATAGTCCTTTGACCTGAGATTGTCTCGGTTCCCAACATGAGTAATTTTATACTTTAATATAATCTAACACTGCCTTTAACCGGGTGGTCATAACGGTTATGATTAGGTATACAATGAATCATGTAGAGGAATGAGTGCAAGCAAGACGGGATTTGTTCCTCTCATAAATGAGAGAGATATCTTTAGGCCTCTTGATGAATTGAACTGAAGAAATGTATGGCCATACTCAAATGAATTAATAAGAGTTATTAATGTCATTTGTTCTTGTTCAGTTTAATTCGGAATCAAGAAATATTAATCGATTAATATAAGGATGCTGTCTTTTCATGCCTTATGATCAATATAGATATCGTGTGACAAAGGGACTAAATACATGATTGTTGATTAGGTAAATCGGATCACCGATATTCACTTAAATTGGGTAGTCATGATGGCTTGCTAGAGTCCGCTCATGATTTATAGACTGTCAAGTCTATTGCCAATATTAAGTGAACCTACAGGGTCACACACAAAGAACAAACTGAAACGAGCGCAGAAAATCCTAGCGACTTATATGATGAGTTGCATAAGAATGTCACAAAATATATTGTCATCTTATGTGATAAGATGTGATTTATATGTATATAAAGACTATGAGCACAAAAGATCATGTAATCTAGAAGAGTCTAGATGATGGCATATGGATAATGATGAGTGATGTCATACACATCTTTTAGTGTGAAGAGACTTGACTCTTTACCTCTATATAAAGATATAGAGGGCTCCAAATTCACAAAACACAACACATCATTCTCTCTCTCATTATTTCTCATTCTCTTTTGTGAGACAAAAGAGAGAAAATATACTTTCTAATTTGTATGACAAAATTATGAAAAGGTGCTTTCCTTTTGTATGACAAAAATGAAAGAGTGCGATTATATGAGAGGAATTATATACATCTTTTGTGAGATAAAATAAGAAGAGTTTTCTTATGCAAGAGGAGAACAAGCTACTAGCATATATATTGGTCTTCCTCCCGTTTTAAGAAGTTTGTTCGTGTGGACACATGTAGAGGCGTTCGTACTTTCGCCACTTGTGATCTATTCGGCCTAAGAAGATGAGAACGGTTTGTTGAGAGTTTTGGTGGAGGCCGTTTGTGTGTGCGGTAGATGACTTCCGCACGATCCGACCTAGACGGCCTAGACGGACGTAAAATCGGTTAGGACGGTAACCGGTTTAGAGACGCATGGACAACACGCATGGTTTGAACGTCACGGATTAAGCATAATCCAAAAAGGTATCTTTAAGATTTATTTCTTTGATTTAACCGATACGCACGGATCCTCGGATTGATTTTGGACGAAATTTTTGTTTTCCGCTGCGTTATGCACGTCTGAAACCCAACATATTTCATATGCTGCACTTTCCCAATGAGCCTAATCCGGAGCTTACTCTTCTCGGCCTTTTCCCGGTGACCAAGAATGAAATCACTAATTCGAATAATAACTTTATGATTTTGGCATGAACTAAAAGTTCACTAATTGAAAAAGTAACTTTACTATTAAACACGAACCAAAGGTTCACTTATTCGAATAATAATAATTTGACATGAACCAGAAGTTCATTAATTTGAAGAGAAATTTCATGATTTGCACCTCGGAGTAATAATGATGCAAATAATTATAGAGAATTTCAATGTGCATCAATTAAAGAACTAGAAGATTGGTTGTCAACCGAGTTCTCATGTGTTGCATGTTATCAAGGAAAATTAATCGTTAGACCATCATAAATTAGGGTTCGAAATAAATCACACAATTTCCATAAACGTATTCATGGAGATTTATGTGGGCCTATGAGTCCTTCATGTGGACTATTCATATATTTTTATGATTTTAATAGATGCATTTACTACATAATTGTATATATTTATTTATTATCTACTTGAAATATTGCATTTGTGATATTGCTTGCTCGAATAATCAGATTAAGAGCACAATTACTGGATTAACTTGGCATGTACCAAAGGAACCGATTCTCTGATAATTCATATCCTTGAAATCTCAGGTTATACATAAAAAAATAAAAATAAAATAAAATAAATAATACAAAAATTATTTGCCCGAGAGAAAACAAAAAAAATAAAGATAGATCACCTTCGCGAACCACCATGATAGTCTAGAAGGAGGTAGAAAATTAAAAAGGCTAGTGGTTCGACAAGATTAAATAGCGAGTTGTACTAGAAACGGCTTGGAGGATAGAGGAAAATTAAAAAATAGACAACTTGTGATTAGAGATGGTGCATTCCGCTTAACAAAGCTTGGGAGAAAAGTGGAACATTAAAAGGCTAGCGGATGTGAAACAGTTAGGACAATAGTTAGATGGAGGTTTACCCAAGCCATTTTTTTGAGGCCGAGAAATAGGAGGAAGTTGAGAATGAGCAAATCTTGTAGAAAAAAAAAAAAGGAAAACGATTTAGACCTCCTATCTTATTTAGCTCCTATTGACTCCCAATAAGATGAGAACCTAAATTGGAAGTCAATCCATACACTTGCATATTTTTTATTAGTTCCTAATGACTCCAAAATATTTTAGCCAAAGTGTCAACCGGCCCATATTATTGGCTGCCGGACTCCCATATCTTTTAGCATAAAGTTTCATAGTTTATTTTGGTTTCTATTTATACCTTTGTATTTACAACAATATACCATAGATTATAAATATTATACATTTATATTCTCAATAATATACTTACATTCTAAACATTACACATTTATATTCAACACTATATATCCTACATTCTAAATAAGAGAAAAAGAATGCTAAAATAGCTGAATATACAAGTATTATCATACAAGATCTAGAAGATGAGACTAATAAAGAAACATTTCCGCCAAAAAGAGACCATATACTTTTATATCACAATAATATATTTTATACTCTCAACATTATACTTTTATATTCTCAACAATATACCTTATAGGAGAAATTCACTGGGAGTCATTTTGGAACTCATAATCTTACAATCAATATATGGGAGCTCGACAGTGCAGAGAATCGGGTGCTCCGAAAGATTTCAAATGGCCCCCTATTATGTGGACACGTGGCATCTTCTTATTCGACGAGAGCCGGAGAGCCACAATTTGTGGGAGGTAATTAGCCGGTCCCAAAAAAAAGTGTATGTTAACCCGGATTCCATTTTGCATCCTTTTCTTGGTAATCGAAGGAACATCGACAGGTCCTATTATTACTCCAAGTTTGTCTCGAGACCGGGACAAATGCTTATTTAAGGACAAACCCGGTTTGTAGTAGGTAATTAGCCGGTCCCAAAAAAAAGTGTACATTACCTCGGATTCCATTTTGTATCTTTTTCCCAGTTGCCAGAGGCACATCGACAGGTCCTATTATTACTCCAAGTTTGTCTCGAGACCGAGACAACTGTTTATTTAAGGACAAACCCGGTTTGCAGATTCTATCCGCACCGGATATTACGAGAATTATGTTCGTCCATTTACATGAGGAGATCTATTGTGAGAGAGAGAGAGAGCCACTCATTAATTTCCTGAAGTAGGGAATCATCAAAGATAGTGGCTTGCACATTTAGGGGAAGCATGTGTCCGTTAATCACTCGACGAAACATAGAAGAAAGGGATCATTAAAAAATCTGGTCACTCGATCGCATCAATACAAGGAATGACGCTTCAATGATTGAACTTGGGCCGCCCGATGAGGCCAACGAGTTCAGGGGTATTAAACGCCTCGCGACCCAAGTAGGAGATACAAAGAGAGTTCTTCCTTACTATACGGGCTAGTTAGGAGAACAGTAGAAAACTGTGCCTTGACTCCAATCTAAATTGCGACTCATGTTCAAGATATAAATAGTATACATGATATTACCACCATGAATCCATTGAGTTCAAGGGAGGCATTCCCTTATAGAAATCGAGGTTGGCGACTGCTAGCATACATGCCACCTTACCTCTTGACCGGGAAACAAGTTATTTTGAACTTTTGAACAGGTGATGGATGGCGTCTCAACCGGTAGGCATGTCTTATACTTGGGACCTTAAACCTAGGTATAAATTGAGTACCTTACCTTTATGGCCGATATGTGATTGACATGTCTTGCTTGAGGACAAGCAAGTTCTAAGTTTTGAGAGAATTATGATCCGCTAAATTCATATTTATATTTTAGGCTATCATTATATCTCTTTGTATCTTACTTTCAATACTTTTGTATATGTTCATGTTTATTTTGATAGAATTTCAGTTAGTGCTTACATTTGTCTACATTTATAGGATAGAAGCAATTCGGAGCTAAATGGTGCGGAAAATGACTTTTTTGGAGTTACACGGATCTCAAGCTAGTCCCATCTGGCCCAGTCTGCCTTACCACCACCACGGAAGCCATTCCGCGATCGAGGGTCCGCCTCATCACGACCGAGATGAGGATCCGCCGCAAACGAGACAAGGAGTTGACAACTAATACCTTCAAGAAGCAGGCAGATGTTTAGCAATCTATCTCAATTGTGCAGAAAGAAATTAATCTATTTGGCAAGATGAATAAATCTATTGGAATAAATTTGATCTATGATAGGAATAGATTTGGGAATTAATTAGGCTCGATTTAGAAAAGATTTATTTCCTCTCATTGGTAGACTTATAAAAAGGTGAAACCTAGGGCCAGCCAAGGGTCGCCAATTACTGTAGTCATTTTCCATTGTATTAGGGAGAGAAGACATACAAGGTGTTGGGAAATCCATAGCCATGTACGTTACATGCGCAGCGGAACCTATGGATTTAACCCGCCTTAGGATCTACGTTAAGGGAATACAAGTACGAGATTAACCATTAAAATTTATACCTCGGATCTTCCTGATCCGCGAGACGAAGAACGGATATAGGTCTGAACTATTCTTACTCGCAACCGTCTCCTCCCTGAAGCTCGGCTCGCGAAGCTCCTTCCTGACTTTTTTTTTTGCGAGCTTCCACTCACCAGCGCGGACTATGCTCGGCTCGAAGAACTCCTTCTTGAAGCTTGACTCCCGAAACTCTTTCTTGAAGCTCGGCTCGAGAAACTCCTTCTTCTCCTAGGGATGAAGATAGATCGCTCGCTAGTTCTCAAGATAGAGAACCTCTACTCGTATCCACGCGAACTTCAGACGTACGGAATAACCAGACTTGGCTAGACAAGTCCGAAAATACTTTCCGAATATCTCTCAAAAATTTCTCTCTCTTTTCTGTGTAGTAGACAGCCTCTAAGGCTTCTGAGTTGTATGTTGAATAGAGAGACTCTGCCCTTCTATTTATACTAGAGAGAGAGACGAACGATTACTCAGTTACCATAACTAAAACCCTAATATGCGCCTATTCCGTTGCCAACGGAACTATAACTAAAACCCTAATATGCACCTATTCCGTTGCCAACGGAACTATTCCGTTGCCAACGGAACTATTCCGTTGCTAACGGAATAGGTACTTCTATAACGGAATACTTGGCAGCTAAGGTTATTACAGTTTCCATGTATATTCCGTTGGGAACGAAACTATTCTGTTGCCAATGGAATGGTACCGTTTTGTTCAATCAATTATCCAATAATTGATTATTTCGTTCACCCATTTATACATCATATGTATAACTGTTTTTTAGGCATATTCATCCCATACGAATGGAGTTCATTGTGTGACCGTGTAGGTTCCATTTAACGCTGGCAACGATCTTCTAAAGATCGTAAGTCATGAGTAACCTCTAGACTGATGTCATGACTACCCATGTTAAATGAAATGATCAGCGATCATAAACCTATCTGAATAGACATTTGCTTATTCCTTTTGTTCTACGATATACGTCTTGATCACAAGGCACGGTAATATGTCATCCTTGAGTTTGATCAAAGTCTCTTTCCTAATCGAGAATTAGACTGAGTAAATACAAAATGATATTAACAACACATGTTAATCCATTTTGAGCATGACCATGCATTTCCTTCAGTCCTAGTTCATCAGGGGGCCCAGAGATATCTCCCTCATGACGAGAGGAACAAATCCCATCTTAGTCACTCACATTCCTCGTCATGATTCAGTGCATACCTAATGATGACCGTTATGATCATTCCATTACGGATGACGTAGGATCATATTAAAGTATGCAGTTCCACATACAGGAATCCATGGTGACCTCATGTCGTAGGAACAAGCACACGATTCATATGAGAATCACTAATGACATATACCATGCATATTCTCATAGTGTGGTCAGTCCAGTACATATTTTCTAACACGTACCTATATTCCAGGCTTGACATCTCTATGTCCATGATCAGCAGAACATGATCATCTAGCCTGCGAATATACTAGTGTGCATATGTAGCTTCTTACATGAAATATGTCTATCTCTATAAACATCCTACATATCACTAGGGACAGTTTACAATGTCATTCGTTAGTTCACAGTTCTACTATCAGAATCATGTATTCTGATGACGTGAACTCGAAGTGTCATTCTTGGTTGATATAAGATTTACATTCACAACCCATACACACAGATATATAAAAAATAACCTTTATTAAATAAATAATAATGTCTTAATACATAATTAATTTTCTTGTACAAATACATTTGGCCTAGGGCACTAATCCTACACAAGGTTTATTGTTCAACGTACTACTTTCATTTATATTTTATTTAGTTATGAGTTCTTTTAACTGAACTCTTTCTACGTTAGAGTTTGAGTGGTATGTTTGATGTTTTTTTAATTTCATCTTTACGTGAGTATTGTTAAAATCTTGTACTTAGTACTTTGTCTTGTACTTTTTATCTTATCTTGAGGTAAAACTCAAGTACTCAGGTTAGCAGATAATCGCCGGGAGAAACATAGTAATTAGCAAATACTTTTGATTAAAATTGATATATGGACTAATTACCCGCTAGTAAGAGAAAGTAATTTAAGCACCGAACTTCCTGCTGAAACATCTTATTAACCTAAAATATGAAATATGACATATTGCACATCTCTTAGCCCAGTTGGATCGATTTCGGTTATAAAAATAAATAATTCAGTTACCAACCAAACTGGTCAAATTACTAAGTATAAAAAGATTAATTTGGAAAGCGTATCAAACCCACACATCATTTATTCGGTTACCAACCAAACTGATCAAATTCAGTTAGTTCGGTTCGGTTCTTTGGTCAATTCGGTTCGGTTTTAATATTTATGTTGTTCGGTTAAACTGGTTCGGTTTGATTTATAAAAAACTGAATAAACAGAACCGAAGGAACTTACAATTTCTGCTACTAATTTTACTAATTTATAATACTGTAAACTTAAATACATATTATTATTAATATAATCATAATTTTGTTTAAAATATATTGATTTTCATTTCATATTATTCATATTGAATTCTAACTTGGTTTAACCGAATACCGAAATAAATTTGGTTAAAATTTTGGGTTTTGATTTAGTTTGGTTCGAAATTTAATCGGTTAGTTTTAACCTAACTGACCGAATGAATACTCCTATGTCATCTAAAGTCATTGGACTTCATTAGGCAAGTTAATGATCTGTATAGCTAAGGTTGATTAACATATTCAAAAGTAATGAGTATTAAACAATCAAATTGAGCTCAATATGTATTGTCCATTGAATCTGCTCTGGATGAGGTGTGAAATTGATGTTCATTAGCTCAAACTGAGAATCTTACATATTTCTTTACAAAGTAGTAAGACTTTTGAGTAGATAAGGCACAAGATTAGGCTTGGTTGTTTTACAAATATACGTAAACATGGCGGCAGAAATAACATACGTTGTACTTTTTCTTTTCCTATGATTTCTATCACATTGGATTTTGCGTGGCAAGATTTTTAATGAGGCGGCATTCAATACATATGAAATATAAGAGTATAGACATCTAAGGTGAGTGTTATGAATATTATTAGGAAATTTACAAATAACCCCCTCATTTTTCTGAATATTACAAATAAGCCCCCTATAGTTTCAAATTTATAAAAAACCCCGTCAGAAATATTTTTGTTACAAATATTCTCATACATCAACTTTTTTATCCATTTCATGGTTAAATTTTTGAAAAAGACTAAAATACACTCATCTATAATGAATATATTTAATTAATAAATAAACTTAAATAAATAGAAAAAATTAAAGAAAAATAATAATAATAATAATAATACACATAAATTAAATAAAAATAGTTAAAAATATATTAAAAAAAATACAATTAATTAAATAGATATAAAATTAATTAATTAAAAAATTTAAAAGAAAAAGTTAGAAATAAAAATAATTTAAACATAATTTAAAAAATAATTAAATATAAAAAATATAATTACTAAAAATATAATTCAATAAAAATTAATTAAAATAAACAAAAAAATAATGAAATACCTAATAAAATAATAAAATAAAATTATAATAAGAAGAAGAAAATAAAATAATGTTTAAAAGAGGGAAATTTACAAAAAAAATTCTGAATATTACAAAATACAAAAATTAAATATAAATTAAAATAAAACATAATAGAATAAAAAATATTTTTGAAAAATAATAGTAATTATCGACACACAAACCCTATTTAATATTACAGAGGGTTTTGTGTGTCAAATATTATTATTTTTTATCATTATATTTAATTTTATTATTTTTAATTTAATTATTTCTAGCTTTTTAATTATTTATATTTTGTTTATTTTGTTTATTTTAATTATTTTTTATTGAATTGATTTCTAACTATTGAATTATTTTTATTGAATTATTCTTTTATTATTTTATTTTAATTAATTTTATATCTATTTAATTAATTTTATTTTTTAATGAATTATTTTTTATATTTGTATTTATTTAACTATTTTTATTTCATTTATGAAAAGCAAGCCTGTGTGTACGGATGCGACGTGTAGATCACAGATTGCTTGGCTGATACGGCCACCACGTGGCAGGTGTGCCCGTGCGGTGCTGGGTGCTGTCCCGTGACTTCTCGGCTCATGCCTGGGCCTAACGGAGACTACTGTTTCTTCACAGAAAAAGAGGTCCAGCTTTTTTTAATTCCGCATGAATTTCAATTTCTCAATTAATCAACGTCTAACTCAACCAGTATTGTGTTTTCAATGAATAAGATATTACTATGCCCTGGGGTTTCCATCCAAAAGAAAATATGTATAACTAGAAAATCCTTTGGTGTGTTTGCACGAAATTTCTATAATATTACTTAAAAGATAATTTAAACATAATTAAGATAATAGCAATATTTATATTAAAATATAATAAAAATTAATATTATTGCACAACGTAATACTAATTTAGTTAAAAATAAATACTATAATTACGTCAAAATATACTATAAACACAACAAAGAAAACTCAAAAGTACATTCTCGACAAAAATTCAAAATATTAACGATGCGAATGTAAATGTAGATAACTTCAGTTACAAATTCAGTTCATATATTTATACGGATACAAACACAATTTGGATATTGTTATATAAATACAAATACTGATTCATTTCGGATATTTAAACTAATATGTATCCATATTATTTTTTTTAACTCTTAACTATTTGTGACAACAAAGTTAATCAATTATAACAACTTTTAAGAAAAATTTAAAAGAATTAGCAACAAAATATTAATATGGATTTGAATAATATCCGTATCCAAATATGATAAAAAAATCAAAATATTCATTTATATATATATATATATATATATATATATATATATATATATATATATATATATAGAGAGAGAGAGAGAGAGAGAGAGGAGAGAGAGAGAGTAAAATATCTAAAAACGGATACTATCCGAATAACAAATTATCCTGATACAAATATTATTTGTATCTGTATCCTAGAGCCAAATAGATAACCAAATTCGTGTCTGAATAAATTATCATAACGTGTATCTGTATCTAGCCGGATACACATAATTTTGATTTTGATACGATTTTTATACGGATATGGATACGGATAGGTCGGATAATATTATTCCCATTTACACCCTTACATATATAAAATATTAACATGAATATGGATAATAACCGTATCCGAATATGATAAAAAAAATATATATTCATACATGTATTCGTAAAAATATATGTATTCTATATAGAGCGAAATATCCAAAAATGGATACTATCATAATAACAAATTATCCGTATCCGAGTGCCAGATCGGTAACCAAATCTACATCTGTATCTGGCCATATAGGGATAATTTTGATTCAGATATAATTTTTTTATGGATACAGATACGGGTCAGTCGGATTATCTCTTGCTCATTTACACTTTTACATGTACATGTGTTAAATCTCGAATTTTTTTTAAGAAAATCTTGGCCTATGACACATTCCTAAAGCTTAACCTTTAGATGATCTAATATAATTGTCAATATCGAATGCCTATGTAACTTAATGAGATGAGAGAAATTTTTTTAGAATCATAACCTATTAGTAACTGTATCTGGCCTGATACAGATAATGTTAATTTGGATACGATTTTTTAGCAGATATGAGTACGGGGGCGGTCGGATTATATTCTTTCCATTGAAACCCTTACATGTATAAAATATTAACATGAATATGAATAATCCGTATCCGAATATGATAACAAAAATTAAGATATACATACATGTATCCGTATAAATATATGTATTATATATAGAGTAAAATATCCAAAAATGGATACATCATAATAAAAAATATTATCCGTATCCGGTTGCCAAATCGATAACCAAATCTGTATCCATATCTGATCATATACTGATCATTTTGATTGGGATACAATTTTTTTACGAATATAGATACAGGTCGGTCGGATAATATCTTGCTTGTTTACACTCTTACATGTGCATGAGTTGAATCTTGAATTTGAAAAAAAAAAAGCTTAACCTATATGGCATATGACTAAAGCTTAGCCTTTAGATAATTCAATCTAAAGGCCAACATTAAATGTCTATATGGCTTAATGAGATGAGCGAATTTTTTTAAGAATTATAACCTATTAATAATATGGGTTTCCATTTAGAAGCCGAATAAGCCAGAGATGCAAATTATCTAGGCTGGAATTGGACTTGAGGTGTATATGCGTCGGATGCGTTTAGAATCCTAATAAGCCGGACGTGGATATAATTTCAAAAGTCTTAACTAAATTTTATTTTTCAAAAGTCACATTTATCTTTCCAAAATCTGAAATGTGTCATATCCATGTTTTCAAAATTTTGTCCATAAAAAGATTTAAAAGAGTAAATATGATATACTTTAGAATTTAGAAGAATAAATATGATTTTTTGCATTTTAGAGTAGTAAATATGATATATTATAGATTTTTGAAGGGTGAAATCTATATTTTTTTAATATTTAGAGGGCTAAATATGATATGTGGAAGTTTTAGAAGGGTAAATATGAAAATCTCTAAAATTATATCTTTCAATCCAATGAACCAAAATCATTCTTATTTTCATTCAAGGATTTATAAATAAAAAGTTTATTTTTTTAATATTTAGAGGGGTAAATATGATATGTTGAAGTTTTAGAAGGGTTAATATGAAAAATCTCTAAAATTATTTTTCAATCCAATGAACCAAAATTACTCTTATTTTCATCCAAGGGTTGATAAATAAAGAGCTTATGTGGCACATCATGAGGGCTTGAAATTTTTAAGCTTTATATCCTATTAATAATATATTTCTAAAATATTAAATGTGCTTTTTCAAATAACACATTATTAAATATTACTTCATCATATCGTAGAGACTCCTAAAATATTTAACTATTTGATTATTTTTATTTAAGACTTTTTTATTTCATACAAGATTTATTGATCTATTCATGATTTTTTGCAGATTATAAATGTTCAGTGATAATTAGAGACTAGAGAAAAATGACGGAGATAATGTAGCTTTGTAGGATATACGGAAAATTGCTAAAGATGGTTGGAAGACTTAAAAGTTAAACAAAATTTGTGTATTTAATGGTTATGTGTAGAATAGTGTTAATATTAGTATGTAATTGTTTAGTGGTATGATTCCTCAAAAAAGAAATTGTTTAGTGGTATGTGAGACTTTTTTTTTGGAACCGGCCCAAAAAACAAGATTAATCAAGAAAATAGTCAATTTTTTAAATTATTTGCGAAACTAGCCATTTTGCCTAATCATTGGGCGACAGTAACAGGACGAAACGTAAATTTTCTCATTTTTCCCACTGAAATAAATTAAAAAATACTGTTTCGCCTAATGACGGGATGAAATATTTTTTTTTTCATTTTTCCTACTAAATTAAGTTGAAAAAACAATTTTGCCCCCTTTTTTCAATTTAGAGCAATTTTTTTTTGCCAGTTTCTCCCAGTGGATAGGCGAAACATTATTTTTTCGATTTTTGCCTTAATTAACAACTGTTTTAACGCTAATAGTTGATGGAGTTGCAGAAAATAAAATATTGACTGTTTCGTCAAGTAATTGAGCAAAATAGATAGTTTCGCAAATAATTTGAAAACTTGACTATTTTTTTTATAATCTTGATTTTTTGGGCAGTTCAAAAAATAAATCGGTATGTGACATCAGAAAGATCTATTGGATAGTATTAAAACATTGTACAGCCAAAAAAAATATATAATACACCGATGTATAATTGTTTTGCGTTAAATATTTTTCTTTCAACTAAATATTGATGTTTGTTTATAATTAAGTGTGAATTTCAAAGTTTGATCCTAAAAATAATTGTAGGTGTACTTGATTGAATAATAAACAACATAATAAATTATATGATACAATTACATCAGTCCTAACACTAGAAATTAGCTTCTTACATCTAAACACTAAAACAATTGAAATGGAACTACAAAATTAGTTCCAGTTCGAGTTTCGTCGTGTAGTTCCTAAAGCGGTCATCCAAACGCTCACTACGGTTAAGGGCCATTAACGAGTAATTAAATATTATGTTTTATGTGTTATTATTATGTCATATAACGTTGTTATTGCTTTGTATTTGCCATGGAAGACACACAATAGCGTATGTAAAAAAGTGTACTATATACAAAACGGTACAAGAATGATCCCTTGCAATAGTAATATTTATATTTATATTTTTAATAATGAGGAAAGAACAAAAACATGACAACACTGAAAAAGAGACATGTCAAGGGAACGGACAATGTGTTTTGTCCAGTATATTTGGCTCCAATCATCACATAATAGATGCATTACGTTTACATTTCCGATCTAGTTCTCATCTCATCGATGCTATTCTCCATGGCTCCAAATGTGCAGCATGGTCATGCCAACCCAAGCATCATGCATGATGGATCCCGATCTGATACTTTGTAACTTGCCTCCTTATTTCCCCGCAATAATATCCTATATATTATCATTGAACCATATAATATTATGATTTTATAATTATATCATACTATGATGTTATTTTTTTTTTATTTACATCATGTATGATGTCATGATTTTTAGATTTATATTCTTTATGGTGTTATGATAATCTATAAGATACTTTTATGGTGAAATAAGGGGGCATCAATACGGGAGTTGTATGTGTCTTATAACTAGGAAAAATATGAATATATCGTTGCTATTTGTTTTAATTTATTTAATCAAATACCAAATATAATCATTGAAATATAAAAGGTGGGGATAATCCAGTTACAAGGTCAGCTTAAAATACATCAACCAGTCCCAGTACACTACAGCCTGCAACTAACAAACATATATGAAAAACAAAATATGTATATGATTTTGATTTGGAGCCTATGTGGTGTCATGAACATGAAACCCAGTTTAAACTTACTATGTTACGTTAAAAAAAGACTTAACTATATATGTTAGTTTCTAGAGCTAATTTTCTTTACTGTGACTGCAAGAGGTCATGGGTAGGAAAGTCGATAAACTCAATTTTTCAGAAAATAGGTGAGGAATATATAATTTTTTTTTTATGGAAAGTAGGGCCTGAAGGCCCGTATTCATTGCTTAGAATCATAGTTACAATAGTTCCTATCATTGATCACAACATAGGAGTATATAATTCCACCCTAATGTAAGAAAAAAAGGCAATAACTCGCTCTAATTTCCTATCATTTTTGCTGAAGAAAATGCATCTCTTGCAAATGGTCTCCAAGCTTAATAGTTGAGTAATTTGATTGGGATAATGAAGATTCAAATATAATATGTATTAATTGAAGTGAAGTATTTTCTTTTTATTTCTTTATAAAACATTGCTTATTTTGAGGAACTTAAAAAAAAGAAATGCATCTCTTCAAACTCTTGAGATATTCATATACATTAGCTAGTGACAATTAACTGCATTCAACTCAATATTACAAAGAGCTGATCCTATCAATGGAGATAGACTGAAACATCTTATTAACCTAAAATATGAAATATGACATATTGCACACCTCTTAGCTCCAGTTCGATCGATTTCGAGAAGGTGGCTCCAAATTATCTTTTGGAGTTTGGACATGCACTTTACACCTAACCTAACACAATGAAGTTCTTATCACATGACAATTCTCATCTGGCTTTGAATCACAAACAAACAACATAGGTCGCTGTTAAAAATAGTTGCACAGTCAACTCATACTTCTTTTGGTGGCACCCCCAGATCTAGATTAGGATGTTAGGCCCAGACTATGTTATACTAGTACATTAAAAATTGGTCCTTGCGAAAAATACCAGAGGGTTGGTCCAACAAAACAGGGGCATATCACTGTTGGCACTTAGCGTTTCTATCTGTTTTGTTCTTTCGACCTATTCTTGCTCACCTAACAATTATTGGTACTTAAGATCTCAACATGAGATGGGGCCCGAAAGATATACATGGATCATATGAATAATAGTTCTCATATAACAGTAATTGTTTGGTTAATGAAAGATATGTAGACCAACTTGATAACAATGATAGGGATTTGGTACAAGGTAATAGAAAAGGCCAGCCAGTCTAATATTCTTTCTTTTTATATCACAGGAGTCAATGACTAAGGCCTAAATCATCAGGACTAAACATGGGGTTTAATTGGGCTGACATTCAGGTCGATTATGATATTTTAAGTTAATTGAATATTTGACTACATGATATGGATATGGGCCATATGGCACGTGATAAAAAATAGGAATTGAATAAATAAGAGCTTGTTTGGTAACGATTATATTTCACGTTTTCCCTTTTTTTTGGGCCGAAATAAAACGAAACGTGGTTTCCATTTTTTTCATGCCATTTGCCGGAAAAAAAAACGCAAATTTCAAAACATGAAATATATGTTTTCAAAAGGGAAATGCAGAAACACGACGGCGGTAGCACGACTGACTGTATATATACTGCTTTGTTTCATTTTATATATTATTTTGTCATTTAATATACTATTATTATTTATTCTTTGTGTATTTTTTATTTATTTTATTTTTATATACTCTTTTCTTATTTTATATATTGTTTTTCCATTTTTATATATTAGTTTCATTTTTTATGTAAATACTGTTATTAGAAAATAAATTATATATACTGTTATGTATATATTGTTATTAGAAAATAAATTATATATACTGTTATTGAATTCCGTCGTGAACCGTCGTGCTAGAGTCTATTGTCCTAGCAGGTCCCGTTTCCAAAATTTCTATTTCCGTTTATTCTCACCACCGCTCTTAATGTATATGTGTACACCTTCCATGTGCCGCTCAAGCTCAATCACCTACTCCAAATCCAATAAATTATTAGACCACGAGTCCTCATCTCTAAACCAGTATCAAGGAATATGAAAATATCATTATTTTGTTTGTCTTTATTGGTTTTACTATCATTATTTTGTTTTATTTTAGATAATAGAAGTCAAATTGCCTTGTTATTTATAAATGAAAGTTTACAAAGGAAAATAATTGCTGAAACTTAAATTGAAGAAAGGCTTTGTTAAGAAAATATAAACAATAGTTCATGAGTGGTTGAAATAAATATTTTACGGACTATTTGTTTATTAAAGCATGTATTTATATTGTATGAGTTCGTCAAATTGAATTTATATTGTATCTTTTATTAAAGTTATGAGACAGTAGACATTTTTTCTATATTACTTTCAAAAGATTATGCTCACTTTTAGTATTATTCATTATTCATTATTATTAACGTTCATTTCTAGTTTATTTATGTGTCAATTTGGTTTTAAAAATGATACTGAATGTTGACGGAAAAAAATATTTTCACTCTAACAGTTTTTTGAAAACAAAAACATAAAAACAGAAAACTGTTTTTCGTTTCTGAAAAACAAAAAACAGAAAAACATAAATAATTCCAAATGAGGCCTAAAAATAAAACGAACGCGTTTATAAAATCACAGCTGTTTCCATTTATTTCAATTAAATTATCAAAAAATAAACGATTTTTTTCAAAACGATAAAAGTACGTTTTAACTCTCCAATTTTTTTTTTGCTTGTGCCGTTCATATCTATCCAAAACTCCAACACCTATGCACCACAATATTCTACCGTTTGGATGACTGTGTTAGAATTTAATAGAGAAGTTAGACTTTCTACAACTAAATTTTCTATAGTTGCACCTATACTTTTAGTGTTTAGATTGAAGAAGTTAAAACTATCGTAGTTACAGTTTTCTTGTTTGGATTGATGTAGTTAAGATATGTAATTTCTTGATATTATTTAGTTATCAAATCAAATATTATATAAAACTTTTATTTGTTTTACCTATAATTATATATATATCAATATAATAAATATTATTTTATTGTTATTGTTTATTGAAAATAAAATCTCGTAAAAAATCCTAGTTTGGGCAGCACAAATTATATATCTTAGAAATAAATTAAGCAAAAAAATATCATACACAATTTAACAATTAACTTAACAACCTTTAACAATTAACTTAACAACCTTCCATTTTAGTCTTGTCTTTTTTCCCTCTCTTCCGTAAGTCGGAAGCTCGTAGTTTTGAGAGAAAGTCGAGTTACCGCGCGTGGATGCATGTGGAAACTCAAATTTCCATATTTGAACTAAATATCACAATTGAAATACTCAAAAAATCATAATTACGGTAAGTGCACTTTCCAACCGTCCTACTTATCGTTAGCCAAACCACCCCTTAATTTATTTCCCTTGCCGCTTGAATTTCTATGCTTGGTCAAAGTATAATATATGCAAACTCTAGACCATATGTATCAACTTTGTTATCAACAAATTGTTTACTGAATTATGTTTGATCTCTAATCTCTTATATATGAAAATTATTATTTATTCTTGTTTTCAGTTTGAAAAGTTTTTCTTGCCACAATTTTATTTTATTTTATCAACATAAGACATAGACGAACAATTTAATAATGTCGAAATGAATGGTAATCCATGATGATGATGATGGAGATAACGAGGCCGGTACAATATATGGAGAACATGAGGTGGTTATTGTAAGTTCAACTGATTTTTGTCAAAACGAATGAATTTCAGGACTGGTTTGTACAAAGTTCAATGAAACATATATATTATAGAACAATAAACAAGATATATTTAGCATTTAACAGGGATAAATTTGATATTTAGAGCTTTAGTAGGAATATACCTGAAATTCTCCCTTGAAAATAAATGATTAAAAAATATTTTTTAAAAATAAAAAACAGTTTTCTTTTTTGAAAAATAAAAAATAAAAATGATATTAAACAAGACCTAAAGATTTTTTTTCTAAAATGCTTGTTGTCTTTTATAGTGTGGCCGAAAAATCTGTGCTCACTTCTAGGCTAGTGTTTCTCAGCTTTGAAATTTTCCAAGTGGGTTATAAAAGAGTTGGATAAAATAAGAAGAAATTTTCTTTGAAAAGATAGTAAAGAAACATATTACAAATTAATTTCTTGGAAAAAGTAACGGGATGATCATTAGGGTCGTCGTTAGGTATGCACTGAATCATGACGAGAAATGTGAGTGACCAAGATGAAATTTGTTCCTCTCGTCAAGAGAGAATTATCTCTGGGCCCCCTGATGAAATAAGACTGAAGGAAATGCATGACCATGCTCAAAATAGATTAACATGTCTTTTTACTAACATTTTGTATTTACTCAGTCGAATCGATCAGAAAAGAGACTTTGATCAAACTCAAGGATGACATACTTCCGTGCCTTTTGATCAAGACATATATCTAGAACAAAAGAAATAAGCAAATGTCTATTCTGATAGGTTTATGATCACTGATCATTTCATTTAACATGAGTAGTCATGACATCAGTCTAGAGGTTACTCATGACTTATGATCTTTAGAAGATTGTTGCCAGCGTTAAATGGAACCTACACGGTCACACAATGAACTTCATTCATACGGGATGAAAATACCTCAAAACAGTTATACATGTGATGTATAAATTGGCGAACGAAGTAATCAACTATTGAATATTTGATTGAACAAAATAGCACCATTCTGTTGGGAACGGAATAGTTCCGTTCCCAACAGAATGGATATGGAAAGTTCTTACTTCTTGGTAGCCAATATTTTTATTAAGGAAATACCTATTATGTTGGGAATGGAATAGGTCCATTGGGAATGGAATAGGCACAGAAATAGGATTTTTAGTTACGGTAACTGAGCAATCGTTCGCCTCCAGTATAAATAGAGAGGAAGCCCCTCTCTATAATAGATACAATTCTAAAGTCTTAGGGGTCGTCACATATATAGAAAGAGAGAGAGAGAGAGAGAGAGAGAGTGAGAGAGTTATGTGAGGTAATTTTGGAAAGTATTTTCGGACTTGTATAGCTGAGTCCTGTTATTCCGTGTGTATGAAGTTCGTGTGTATACAAGTAGGGATCTTCTACTTTGGAGATTAGTGAGCGATCAAGTTTTTCATTCTTAGAAGAGCAAGAAGGTTTGCAGAGTTGAGTTTCAGAAGCCAGGAAGGAGAAGGAAGCAAGACGGAAGTTCGTTCAGACCTACATCTGCTTCTCTCTCCCGGATCAGAAAGATCGGAGGTATAAATTTTAATAGCATAATCTTGTACTTTTATTCCCTTAATGATGATTCTAGGGAGGGTTGAATCCGAAGGTTTCACTGCGCATGTAACGTACATGGCTACTGATTCCCTAACATCCGGTTGTGCAAATTTGTTTAGTCTCATTTTCATACTTCTAAGCCAGGATGACATATTTATATAGCCTCATATGTTGGAAATATTAGCTTAGTTATTGATGAATGCTTCTTAGGCTTGATATGTGAACTGAAGGGCATGCTTATGAGGAGTATGGGTGGGCTGATGGGTGGCACGTATCAGTTTCACAATTAGTTTGTATCCATCGAACTTTAAATATAAGTAGAATTTCTGCATAGTGATAGAGTGAGAAAGAAGGAGAAATAAGATTTTCCTTAATTATGAATTCTTAAATAGACCATTGCTTACAAATGAGTTATCTAATCAGGGTTAAACTGTTGGGAAATTCGTAGCCATGTATGTTACATGCGCAGTAGAACCTACGGGTTCAACCCGCCCTAGGATCATCGTTAAGGGAATAAAAGTACAAGATTATGCTATTAAAATTTATACCTCGAATCTTCCTGATCCGGGAGAGAGAAGTGGATGTAGGTCTGAACGAACTTCCGTCATGGTTCCTTCTCCTTCGTGCTCCTAAAGCTCGACTCGAACAAACTCCTTCCTTCTCCTAGGATAAAGAAACTGATCGCTCGTTAGTCTTCAAAGCAGAATACCCTAATGATCATCACCTTACGGATGACGTAAGATCATATTAAAGTATGAAGTTCCTCATACAGGAATCCATGGTGACCTCAAGTCGTAGGAACATGCACACTATTCATATGAGAATCACTAATGATATATATCATACATATTCTCATAGTGTGGTCAGTCAAGTACGTGTTCTCTAACACGTGCCTATATTCCATACTTGACATCCCTATGTCCATGATCAGCAGAATATGATCATCCAGTCTGCGAATATACTAGTGTGGATATGTAGCTTCTTACTTGAAGTATGTTTATCTCTATAAACATCCCACATATCACTAGGGACGGTTTAGAATGTCATTCGTTGGTTCACAGTTCTACTATCAGAATCACGTATTCTGATGACGTGAACCCGAAGTGTCATTCATGGTCGATCTAATATACGTAAATATATTAGTCATCCATACACTCATTCATATATGAACTGAATAAACATGTTTCTCATAATCTAATCTCTAGTCCAACACTTTGGCCTAGGGCATAATTCCTTCAGTCTCCCACTTGCACTAGGCCAATCTTAAGCATCCAATGCTTATTAGGGAACATGACTTTCATGTTCTACTAGCGGGAAATATATGCCTATCAGATTATAGAAATTTACATTGCAAACTTGTAATGACTACTATTGATCTCTATCATTAGTCGAGAACTTCTGAAACATGTACTTGTATCCTTGTAGCTCTATTCTGAGCGACTCTTTGTTCATAACATAGATCGTCAGGCCTTAGGAGCAATCGGAACTACTCTTAGTTCCAATATCAAGTTTTGATCCAAGCATGCCTATTGTTTGCTTCTAAAGCAACAATATGGGGTCTTGTTTCAGTTACAATACCTTATTTGGAACTCTTTCCAAATTACTGTATTCGAAATAAACGAATTGCGATAATGATCCATGTTAGGAATGTGTAATAACTTACCACTACCTAGCTCCTCTGGATATCTTAGTTCTTCATAAGAATTTAGATTTATTATAGTCATCACATGACTATCATTTGCTCTCTTATGCTCTAAGCATATTGCACAGTACATTGTATGGCCTGAAAAATCTTGTTCATCCCGTTATCAGGAACTGTTTCTAGTATATTGAACCTTTCAATGAACGGATGATAAACGTATGCCTTCATTATATGAACGTCGTAGGCAAGAATTCTTTCTTTCATATTGAACTCTTTCAATATATATTATTAAAAGCATAGAATCCAATTCATGTGCCTTTCATTGTTCATATTAGTGCCACAAACAAGAATTCTTTCTTGTATATTGAATATTCAATATATGGCTGACGGCATAAAATCTAATTCTTATACCCTTTTATTTTTCATGTGAATGTCATAAGCAAGAACACTTTCTTGCATGTTGAACATTTCAACGTATGGCTGAAAGTATAGAATCTCATTCGTTTACCTTTTCAGCATTCATATGAACACCATGAGCAAGAACATTTCTTGCATATCGAATTCTTTCAATATTTTACCAATGTTCTTTATCTTATAACCAGAAGTCTGTATAGACTTCAACTCCTAACTATTAGGATGTGTAAGTTATTGTAATGCAGGAAGATTGTTATACTCCCACGAATTTCTTGAAATCAATGTGATCGCATCTATTTTGATTAAGTCAAATTCTTCAATTTACTTTGTCAAATAGATTCATCCTGAGATGCTTGCTTTAATCCATTCATGAATGAATTACCTTTCAGAATTTTTGCGATCACAAAACTCTTGTCATGTATCAAAGATACATCCACAGTAAAGTTCCTATAAAGGAATGTGAGTTTTATATCCTTGTTCCATCATTCACAATCGCATTGTGCTATGGAAGTTAGAATTCGTAATAGCAACAAGTGTGAATGTCCTTTTACTATAGCCCATACTATAGCTACTTTCTTTGCTATTTTGGGTTATCCATGTACTGTATGCAATGGTCATCAAGCCATTGGATACTCCAATCAAGTAACATAACTGCTGCGTTGCATCTCAGTTCTCATGGTCCATTTATTTTGAGAACATTGTCTCTTCACAGTCTCCTCGGTAGAAAGTCAACTCATCCTCTATGTGCATCTTTTATGAGAGATCATATCTCTCACCTTAATGTCTACCAGGTATGTGAGGAGGATTTTAAGTTTCAAGTACAGCCTTATCAATTACTTGATAGACTCATTAATGGTTCATTGCTAGTATGTGGATCTCGAAACTTTCGAGATGTATTACACTCCCACTGCTTCTTTAAGAGATGAGATCTCTTTTAAAGAAGTCTGAATTATGAGTAGCAAATAATTTGAACTCGTAATGGATGTAAACCTATATCAAATTGATATTCCACAAATATTTATGAGATTGTTGTGTTGAAATCGTCAAACCTTTTGACACAAGTTGTACTTCAACCTTTAAAGACAATTTGGGACTATTCCAAACCCATACCACATATGGTGTCCTTTAGAACCTTATGATATTCAGTGTTTAGTATATGCAAGAGTATAAACCTATAAGAGTCTCGGAGGCATAGACTGAATCTTATCCAATAAGTTTCATTTTATTCTTTATGTGCACATCGTGAGATGCTGCATATAGAATTAATTGTGAAACCTTTTCCACAATTTCTAAGATAATTGTCAAACTATTGACTCAAATACTTACCACTTCGATCTGATCGAAGTGCTCTTATTATCTTGTCAAGCCGATTTCGAATTTCATTCTTAAATGCTTTGAACATTTCAAATATTTTGTGTTTCATTAAGTAAACCTTTTACTTAAAACACTTTAATATGAAAATCTTATATTCCTTATTTTTAGCCAGTTTGCTTTTTGTCTCTCATGCATCTATATGCATGAGACTAATCCATCAACTTCGTGATGGTTGCCCATTCTTGTCATCCTGTTCGATAAATAGAATTCGCATGTCTCAATTGATCTTAGATCCAGTGAGTCAAACTTTCCACATAGGGTGGAGTTTTAGAAATGCGATTCTTATTTTGTGACTTAGATGACATTGCTAGAAGTATGAAATCAATGGACTTATTATTTAGCATATAAAGGTTATTTTCTAAGTAAACATTTCAAATAGATTTATCTAGGAAAATTTTATTATTCAAAATAATAAATTTTACAACCATTTTAATGCTAATGTTGAAATAACATTTATTTTATTACAAGTTCACAATGGCTAAGTCAATAAAATCCTAGAGTTAATGTAGCAACTCTTGCTTCATTCCCCACTTGTAGGTTGACTTCTCCTCAAGCTAATCTTCTACTTCATGTGAAATGTGAGAATTACAGTGGATATTCAATATCCAAGTAGAGATTTATAAAGAGGAATAACCTGAAATGACAGTCATTGATTCTTCTTCTTGACATATCTTACATCTTGCTATTCAACCCCGTTTCCTTTTCAATCCTGAGGACATCAATGACAACTTTTGCCTCTATGTCCTTCTCTGCCTGTTTAAACATCTTATGCAATTCCGTGATCGTCATCTCCATCCGACGCTTATGATATTCAGTAATGAACAAATCAAAGCTCGGAGGAAGCGATCCAAGAATCATGTCAAATAGTCTAGTTCATGAATTGAGAGACTTTATTCAACACAAAAAAAATTTCAGGTTGCAAATGGTCCATAGCCTAGTTCATGTCCATGCAAACGCAATCATATAACACATATTTAGCATAGCCTCTCAACCCAATAGGTTGAACATAAAAAAAATTCAGGCCAAGTAGTTGTGACATATTGTAGCACATCCACCGTGCTTTTATAAAGTTCCAGTTCATCCATCAGATTCCTGCTTTAGTTTGAAGAGTTTCTTGCTCACCGCCATGGAAGATGAATAAAGTTCAGCTCCGTCTATTTTGGCTTTTTAAAGATTGTTCAAGATATATTGTAATTAAGATACAAGAACTCCATCCGTCACCTACTGAGCTTCAATGCCAAAAGCGTAGTACAAGGAACAAAGATAAAAGAAAATTGCGAATTTAAATCCAAGATGAGTTTCTCAAATGATGCAAGATTGTTAGGAGTAACATAAATTAAAAGAATGAAAGATTGTTAGCAGTTACAACAACGCCATTAACATAAACTAAGAGAACAAAAAGTTTCTTGTCTTCAAACCGAATTAAAAGAGAAGTATTAGTTCGAGACCAAGAAAATCATGATTCAAGAAAACACTCTTTAGTTGTTTGAACCAAGCATGCGACACTCAGTTGATGCCCTAAAGATCCTTTTGAGAAGAGATACATTGTTTGGTTGTGTCTCATGCATAAAACCAGACTGTTGTTGCATAAACTCCATTTTTTCTAGATCCCATAGGGAATTGCATTGTTCACATTGGGTTATCGCACTGGATAACTTTTCAATAAATTGAGAGTGAGAACCACATGAATGGAGGTTGGTTTTACCACCGGACTAAAAGTCTCCATATAATCAAATTTTTCCTCTTGGCGATATCCATTTACTCCAAATGATGTCTTATAATTCTCAGTGGACTTTTTTTTCACCTTGAACATCCATTTGCAACAACACCATTGCTCTTCCTCGTAACCCATCAGATCAAATTCCTTTCGTTGAAGCTCAGTTAATTTCTACCACTTCACGTTATTTTAGTTCTACGTTAAGAGAAAATAATTCCACTACGCCAAAATATGTGATGTTAGTTTTAGCTTGTCGAATGCCACCTTAGCTTCACTATGATAACTATAAATATCAAAGTAGGTCTCGAGTTGACTTAATCAAGAGTCAAGCTTCTATGCATCTGCTGATCCATCACAGGTTGGAATGTCAATTCTAGCCTTCACCTAAAAAAGTCTTTGTTGTTCCTCTTCCTCTCATTGAGAAGGTTTCTTAGAGACTCCGAAAGTCTTTGGTTGAAGCTCGTGATTTGGCCTACCAACTGTGCGGTCTTGCTTGGCGTGACCCCAACTGCCGAGTACTTACCATTCCCAAACCAATGATCAAGCTGAAATCTCAAATAAATAATTAAAATCAATCCTTGATAAAGTAGTTAATCCCTCTCGCAAGAATTGGAGTCAAAGGCTTGGGGATGCATTATGGTCCTATAGAACCACGTACAAAACACCAATAGGAATAACACCATTTCAACTTGTGTACGATAAAAGTTATCACCTACCGTTTGAAGTAGAACATAAGGCATTTTGGGCCATTAAAAAAGTGAATTTTGAATACCCAAAAGACGCGGGGGCTGTGCAAATTGTAAATTTAAGAGTTGGAAGAAATTATGATTGAGCGCTATAAAGTTACTGTTGGGGAACCCATATCCATGTATATTACATACGCAGCGAAACCTACGGGTTCAACACTCTCTAGGATCATCGTAGATTACGTAATAAAATTTATACCGCGTATCTTCCTGATCCGCGAGAGAGAGAACAGATATAGGTCAGAACGATTTTGACTCGCAAACTTCTCCTTCCCAAAGCTTGACACGTGAACCTCCTTGATCCTTGTAATGTGTATTTTAATAAATATTTTTAGGATTTTTATCATCTCAAATTCAATCATAATTTACATTAAATGTATGAAAAATTCTCATAATTCATAAAACATAATTTGAAACCTCTTAATATGTTTTTGTGTGATTTTACGGGCGAAAAGGCCATTAAATGAAGAATTGGACCAAAACGCAAATGATGGGCCAAAGATGGTTAAACAAAACCATCAAAAACCCTACGAACATTCACCCAAACATTTACAACAATTCGACAACCTTTTACAACCAAGTCAACCAAACTCAAATGCCAAAAATTGCTGACTTGACCAAAAGTCAACTTTTATGAAATGGGTCAAATATAATGAGAGTATAATGAGACTATCTCATAGGAGTTTTTCCTTCACAGTAAGCCTTGTAGGCGTAAAAAGCACCACACACGAACATACTAATTTAACCTAACTAAGCTACCTGTCCTTCAGCCTCTCACTCTTGAGCCCTTGTTAGAATTAGTACCTCATCTCAAGATTGGCGTTGGCGAGAGTATGCCAAATTATGCTACACTAAATGCTCCTTGGAGACAAGATTCGAATCCTATATGCTATGGAGAAATTTTAGTTAGGTTTTTTTAGACTCAAATCCACAATAAGTGGATTGAAAAACTAGCTAAATGTACTAAATAGGTTAGTCATGACTCGAATTAGGGTTTCTCCAATAGTTCACATAGGTGTCTGCCGCTTGAGCTAGTTTGACAATTAAGTTAGTTAGGTTAGGCTAGTGTTTGTGTCTGTTTGGAATTGAGAAAAAGGAAAATCCTTTACAAAATGAAGGTCTTTCTTGGTGGTTATTGTTATCTATTGAGATATGGAGGCTGCGTGATCGATTACAGGGTCTACTCCGCTTTTTCTATTATTGAGTGTTTAATTATACTAAAATTCTTTAATTAGAGAAGATCCGAGGTTAAAGATTCTAGAACTTTTGAATTTTGGATCCCGAACTAGAATATGAAGGACGGAGTTCGAACTTTCAGTGTCTGAACTTATAATGAAATATATTTGTTCTTATAAAAATGGCTTAAATATGATTTAAATATGATTATGGTAGTTACCTTTCGATATATGACAATAATAATTTTTTCAGAAGTATGACAATTATAATTATCTTTATATATTTTTGTCATCTTCCTCTAAATTAACAAGCAATTCAAGAAAGCTAATACTGCATTAGCACGTCATGAGGTGTGAACTATTGTGCTTCAAGATTTATATTCTTCAAGTGCTTCTAATCCTATCAACTTATGCGGCTGATAATACCTCAACAGGAGACACTCTCATACCGACACAATCACTTTCAGATGGGCAAACTCTAATTTTCTTGAACAAGACTTTCGAGCTTGGTTTCTTTAGCCCCAACGGTTCGGCAGAGCGATATATTGTTATTTGGTACCACCAAATACCGGTAAAAAAAGTTGTGTGGATCACAAACCGAAACAACCCATTAATGGACTCTTCTGGCACTCTTTTCTTCAACAATAATGGAGATCTTGCAATAGTAGATGCTAGAGGGAGCTCATTTACAGTTGTTTCGGGCTATGGGAGTAAGACTACGGAAGCAATTTTATTGGATTCGTGCAATCTTATCCTAAGAAATATTAATAATGCATCGAGTATTGTATGGCAAAGCTTTGACTATCCAACAGATACGTGGCTTCAGGGCATAAGACTCCGCATGAAAAACAGACCGTTTTGAGCTGAGAATTTCTCGAGCTTGCCATTTCGTCCACATACCTCGGTTTTATAAAATTCCAATGCCATTCTCTACTCCTTTCTTCCCTCTTTCCATTTATATAAAGAAATCAGGAAATGATGAAGAATTGAGTGAGAAATTAGAGTTTGAAAAAGGTGTTCGATGAAATTCAAATCTGTTTTTGCTGAAATTACACCATTCAAGCTGAATATTCTCGAGCTTGCCATTTCCACCACATATCTTCATTTATGTTGATTCCAATACTATTCTCTTCTTCTCTCTTTTCTCTTTTCATGGATACCAAGAACAGAGGAAATAATGAAGAAATGAATGAGATATACGAGTTTGAAATCATGCTAGTAAACTGTTCGACGAAATTCCAGCATTAACGGTCAAATTTCTCTCAAATCGAATTGGTTCGAAATTCTTAAATAAGCTAGTGTTTTCTTAATTCATAGAGTTTATAGGAGGTAGTAGAAAGGTGTTCGAGGTCTCAATTTGATCCAAAAATGACTCGGAGTTCGAATTTGACCAATGAGTTGTTGCTTTAACCAAGTTTTTCAAGCTTGTGCAATTTGGTCCGGTAGTTGGGAAAATTCAGTGAGTAAGAACGTGAATTGAGGGCTAAGACTTTCCCGTAAGCATTTTATGAGAGTGTAGAAGGTTGACTGTGCATTCGTTTGAGATATCACTATGCACAATGAGTTCTTGAGCCCATTTTTTCTTGCATTAATGGAAGAACTGTAGTCATGTGAATCGTAGCTCTATTTTTGAACCATATCTCGAGCTACGATTGATCATTTTCGACCATTCAAAGTGCTATAGATTTTTAAGGAAGTGGAGAAAAGGTTACAACTTGTCATTTTGAGTATGGTAGATAAAAATCTGGATTTTGAGATCAAAACATGAACTATGACAGAAGCTATTGGAAACTAGAGCTTCAACTCTTTAAAGAGTCATAACTCGAGCTATACTCAACAAAATCGCGCCAATCAAAGTCCTGTAGTGTCGTGATGGAGCGTACAATAGTTATGGATCAAGAAATAGAGTTGAGTTATAAAGGACAGAAAGAACATGACTGAGTTTCACAGAAACAGAAAATGAGTTGGAAGTGCGAATTGACTATGAGTTGAAAAATAACTTAGTGCCAATACAAAATGGCTGTACGAAAATGACTCATTTCACAACATTGGACCAAACATGCCACAGAAAATCCAAACGGGACCGCAGACAGTCTCACAACAGCTCTAAATAATTCAAACAAACCACCAACAAACGTAAAATTCTTTCTCCCGTTTTGCTTCGCACAAAGACTCAACTCTACATCTCAAGCAACACAGATTCATTCAAAAACACCCCTGTGTATCCTCGAGTCAGTGCATGACTAGAGAAGAATTTCCGTGTGTTCTTCAGATCTAACAGATCCAAATTCCGCCAAAACAAAAGAAACGAACAAAGGAGAATTGACGCTTAAAAATTTCAGTCAATTCTAAACGAAATTACCAAATTTCATTCTAATCTTCAGTACACCATCCTCTATCACGCTGGACCAATAGAAATCTCCGGTTTGTCTCCTATCTCTTTCTCCATTGCAAACTGACTAACGCACACTCAAGTAAACTTCATGCAAGAAAACAACCCTCAAACCCTCTCAATCAACACACAACTCTCCATTCTTCTTTTTCTTCCTCTAGAACCACCATTGTTGACTCTCAAAGCTTTTTGAGATCTACTTTTTATTTTTGAGTGAAATAGAGCAATCTGGGGCTGATTTGGATGAAATTCGAATCGGTTGATTCCCTCTCGCCATCCCATCTTAATCATCAACTCCAAGACCCGTTTCTCCATCTCACTCTATTTCTCATTCTAATTCTATTTCAAATTTATCATCATCATGATCATCATGATCATGATCATGATCATCTCATCTTAAAAATTAAGAAGTTGAAAAAGAAGTTGATGAAACATTAAAAAAACATACAAATGACTCAATGTAAATCGGGTAAAATCGTCGTTTATATTTCACACAATTTAACAAAATAATTTATACTTCCCTATTATTTAATTTACGAGTATGACTGGTAAATGAATTTAGGGGTCGAACACAAGGAGGTACTAATCTCAATGATTTATTTCTAGTGTAAAATCTTTTAGTTCAAGGTTTATTAGATAAATTTCCAAGTTTAGATTCAATCTGCAGTTTTATTTCAAGAATTCAACACGTCACACTTTAATGTTTTAGTTCGTAACTAGATCAAATAAACTCCGAATTCAGCACACGAGATACCGTTGGAAACTAGAAAAAGAGATCTAAGATATGGTTCCTTACTGTTATTATTGTTTTATTCAAGAATTTTGAGATATTTGTAATTCAGTCCAGATCTTATTTCAGATTTAAAATCGGTTCAGCAGCATTTTCAGAAAATTATAAAAAATACACCAAAGCTTGAAAAATCCCAAAATTTTTAAAACGATTCACTTATCCAGTTATGGATCAAATTTCAAAATTTGGTATAATTATATTTTGTAGTTTGAGATTTATAATGAAAAATCAAATCTGGATTCAAGAAACTGGATCTGACAAACCAATGCTTACAAAAATAATAATATCTTCTGATCTGTCTTAACAACTACTATTTTAAAATTTAGATTTGGATTTTACACTTTGAAATACTTTAAGTAGAACTCTTTTTGTATTTTTATTATCTGCTTTTATATTTGTAAAAATTCAGAAGAAAGGAAACAGTAAATCTTGACAGAAAGGCTAAAAACAGAACAATGGTAAATTTTAGAAAATTAATATATTACGAATTATAATTCATAATTTGCCAAAATTTGGTTTGAAAATTATCTACTAAATAAGAACTAAATTGTAAAAATATTTATTTAATTTTTCATATCTGAATTAGACACGAAATTAGAGTGGAAAAACTGAAAAATAGAGATAAAACAGCAGCAATAGAAACTGGATTAAGGTTGATTTGCAGTTTAAAAATAGGGATTTACAGGAAATTCATGAGGTGTAACAATCATTAATCATTTAGGATATAATTTCACAGATTTAGATGATGGATTTGAGCAATCTAAGCTAAGATTTACTCAAGAAAATTGATTCAAAAACTAGTTTATCTCAAAACAGCCATTTTTAAACAAAATTGAATTAAATCATTCTCAACTCCAAAATTAATCACACAAAATACTAAGCTAAGCATTCCAAATGATTAATAAGCCAATAAACTCTAGATTTAATAGATTAATTGATGAAAAATACTAAACCAAGTTATTTTCCCCCACTTATTCAAAAAATGTGTGTTCATGACTATTCATCAAAAATTACGAGATTATAAAGCAAGATTTCACGTATACGAATCACAAATTCCCCTCCCTATCTAGATCTACTCACTCATATTCACAAGAACAAGAATTTAACAAGATTTCATCATGATTATTACAAAATTAATTTCTTACTATCTAAAATTCAAATCAAGAAATTAAAAGAGAATTTGACTAAACCGAGAGTTGGAGAACCAGCCGGTAGCTCTCTTCAGTCGATTCGAACCTCCAATTGCTTCTTTATTTAAGGTAGAATCAACCTATTCAAATTTCACCCAAATCAGCCCCAAATTGCTCGATTTCACTCAAAAACGAAAATCAGAATTTAAAAAGGTTTAAGACTCATTAATGGTGATTCTAGAGGCAGAAGAAGAAGAATGGAAAGTGATATCTATGTACAATGGAAATGGGAGAATGAATGATAGGATGATCTGTTCTTTATAGAGATGGCTCGAGGTCAATTTGGTCTTTTCACGGTTCAGATGGGATCTAAGAGGAGTGTCAAGGACATGTACTTTGGATATGGGATTATTTCATGGAATGTTTTTGAGAAAATTCGAACTTTCAGTTTTAGCTGAAGTTTTCAGAACTCAAATTTGGAGGGAGACGATGATATCTATGGGTCACACAGCAATGGAGGGTCCATTTGGTTATTCCAAAGAGTGAGAGAAGGGAAATGGAGAAGTGTTGGACTGGAGAGCTCGCCATCAGTTTGTTAGGCGTTTTAATGTCCTGCACGAACGAGTCATCATGTGCTTCTAAATCTTTGAAGAGGGAATGTTTGAAAAGTAATATTTCATTCTCTAACTAGTGGGCCCAATTGTTAAAGAGACAGGTTAGTGAATGAGGTCAAACATATATTTGACCTGAAGACATGCTCCATTTTTTCTACTTCATTTTTTTTTTCATATCTTTTAAACTCCATTTATCCTCTTGCTTGACCTAGAAGCTGAACTGATCATCTGCTATATCTCGAACTGAAGCTCAAATTAAAAATTTTCTCCTCTCAGTTCAGAAGTTGATGAAATTTGATCTGTATATTTTTCATCTAGCAAAACTCAAGATTTTAGCTAATAACTGCTCTCACTTAGCAACTAGTAGTTTAATTCCATTTTAGCTCGAATTCAAATTTTTATCAATGCAAAGCTATTCTCTCATCTCATACACACCTTCATTGTTTTATGTATATTTTGTTGGGAAATTCATAGTCATGTACGTTACATGTGTAGTGTAACCTATTGATTTAACCCGCCTTAGGATCTACGTTAAGGGAATAAAAATCCGAGATTAACCATTATAATTTATACCTTGGATCTTCCTGATCCGCGAAATGAAGAACGGATGTAGGTCTGAACCTTTCTGACTTGCAACCTTCTCCTTCCTGAAGCTCGACTCGCGAACCTCGTTGCTTCTCCTAGGGATGAAGGAATCGATCGCTCGCAAGTTCTCAAGAACCGGACTTAGCTAGACGAGTCCGGAAATACTTTCCGAATTCTCTCAAAACTTTCTCTCTTTTCTGTGTAATGGACGGCTTCTAAGGCTTCTGAATTGTATGTTAAATAGAGAGACTCTACCCTTCTATTTATATTAGAGAGAGAGGCGAACGATTGCTCAGTTACCATAACTAAAAATCATAATCTGAGCCTATTCCGTTGCCAATGGAATAGATATTTCCATAACGGAATCCACGGCAGCTAAGGTTATTACAGTTTCCATGTCTATTATGTTGGGAACGGAACTATTCCGTTGGCAACATAATGCCACTGTTTTGTTCAATCAATTATCCAATAATTAATTATTTCGTTTACCAATTTATACATCATATATATAACTGTTTTGAGTCATATTCACCCCGTACGAATGGAATTCATTGTGTGACCGTGTAGGTTCCATTTAACGCTGGCAACGATCTTCTAAAGATCGTAAGTCATGAGTAACATCTAAACTGATGTCATGACTAACCATGTTAAATGAAATGATCAGCGATCATAAACCTATCTGAATAATTGTTTGCTTATTCCTTTTGTTCTACGATATATGTCTTGATCACAAGGCATGGAAGTATGTCATCCTTGAGTTTGATCAAAGTTTCTTTCCTGATCGAGATTCACATGCCATGTTAATCCATTTTGAGCATGGCCATGCATTTCCTTCAGTCCTAGTTCATCAGGGGGCCCAGATATATCTCCCTCATGACGAGAGGAACAAATCCCATCTTCGTCACTCACATTCCTAGTCATGATTCAGTGCATACCTAATTATGACCTTAATAATAATCCCATTACGGATGACGTAGGATCATATTAAAGTATGTAGTTCCACATACATGAATCCATGGTGACCTCAGATCGTAGGAACAAGCACACTATTCATATGAAAATCACTAATGACATATACCATGCATATTCTCATAGTGTGCTCAGTCCAGTATGTATTCTCTAACACGTACCTATATTCCAGACTTGACATCTCTGTCTCCATGATCAGCAGAATATGATCATCCAGCATGTGAATATACTAGTGTGGATATGTAGCTTCTTACATGAAGTATGTCTATCTCTATAAACATCCTACATATCACAAGGGACAGTTTAGAATGTCATTCGTTGGTTCACAGTTCTACTATCAGAATCACGTATTCTGATGATGTGAATTCGAAGTGTCATTCTTGGTTGATATAAGATTTACATTCACAACTCATACACACAGATATATAAGAAACACGCTTTATTGAATAAATAATAATGTCTTAATACATAATCCTTTTCCAAGCACAAATACATTTTGCCTAGGGCACTAATCCTACAGTCTCCCATTTGCATTAGGCCAACTCTAAGTATCTTATGCCCATAAACCTCACATGACCCTCATGCTTCGCTTGCGGGAGTGGTTTAGTTAATGGATCGGTGACATTGTCGTCCGATGACATTCTACACATCTTAACATCACCCCTTTGTGTGATCTCTCTGATTAGATGGAAGCGTTGCAGTATGTGCTTGGAAACGTTTGGTGAGATCTCGGTTCCTTTGTTTGTGCGATCGCTCCATTGTTATCACAATATAGATCCACTAGTTCCGAAAAGTTCTTTATCCAAACAGCTTCTTTAGCCACTTCTGCAGCGGCTATATACTCTGCTTCCGTTGAAGAATCTGCTACAGTGCATTGCTTGGAACTCTTCCATATCATTGCGCCTCCATTTAGGCAAAATAAATAACCTGATTGCGATCTAAATTTATTTGAGTCTGTCTGGAAGGTTGCGTCAGTGTAACCCTTTACAACGAGCTCGTCTTCCATACCTCCATAGACTAGGAACATGTCCTTAGTTTTTCGTAAGTACAAAAGGATTCTTTTAACAGCTATCCAGTGACTTTCATCTATATTAGACTGAAACCTGCTTGTTGCGCTCAATGAGTACGACACATCTGGTCTAGTACATATCATGGCACATGATAAATCCTATACTCGAAGTATATGGGATCTTATTGATGCGTCTTCATTCCTGCTCACTTGTAGGACACTGTGTCTTACTGAGAGAAACGCCATGTAACAAGGGCAAAAATCCTTTCTTGGATTTTTGCATTCTGAATCATTTCATGACTTTGTCTATGTATGTACTTTGGCTCAGGCCCATAAACCTTCTAGATCTATCTCTATAGATCCTTATTCCTATCACGTAGGAGGCTTCTCGTAGGTCTTTCATCGAGAAATTATCTCCCAATAATTTCTTGACGTTCAATAATGTTGGGACATCATTTCGCATGAGTAATATGTCATCTACGTAAAGCACCAGGAATACTACCGCGCTCCCAATGAACTTCATAATACACATGGCTCACCTTCACTTTTGGTAAAACCAAAACTTTTGATGACTTCATCAAAATGAAGATTCTAGCTTCGAGACTCTTGCTTCAATCCATAGATGAATTTCTGAAGCTTGCAAATCTTACCAGAATTCTTAGGATCGACGAAACCCTCGGGTTGCATCATATGCACGTCCTCGGTCAGATTTCCGTTTAGGAAAGCAGTTTTGACATCCATTTGCCATATTTCATAGTCATAATATGCTGCTATGGCTAATAGAATTCTAATGGATTTAAGCATAGCTACAAGTGAGAAAGTTTCATCATAGTCAATACTATGAACTTGTTTGAAACCTTTCGCCATAAGCCTTGCTTTGTAGGTTTGCACCTTTCCATCCACATCAGTCTTTTTCTTAAAGACCCACTTACATCCGATGGTCTTCAAGCCTTCGGATGGATCAATCAAATTTCAAACTTTATTTTCATGAATGGATTGCATCTCGGCTCTCATGGCCTCTAACCATTTCAGAGAGTCAGGACTCTTCATAGCATCTTGGTAGGACGTGGGTTCATCATCTATGAATGTCACATCGCCATCATTAGACACGAGAAATTCGTATCTCTCGGGCTCTTGATGAGTCCTACTAGATCTACGTTGAGTCTGCTATGTTTCAAGCTCACCAACTCCTTGAGAGCTTCTTTGTTCCTCCATCACAGGTTCTGCCTCTATAGGTGCGTCTTGAATTTCTTCGAGTTGTACTTTGCTCCCACTGCTTCTCATGGAGACAAACTCTCTTTCTAAGAAGGCTCCATTGTGAGCAACAAACACTTTGTTCTCTGGTGGGTGGTAAAAGTAATATCCTTTAGTTTCCTTAGGATATCCCACAAACAGGCACTTATCAGATTTGGGTCAGAGTTTATCGGGAAACTGTCGTTTGACATAGGCCTCACATCCACAAATTTTCAGAAAAGACAACTTGGGGCTATTCCTTTTGTTCTACGATATATGTCTTGATCACAAGACATGGAAATATGTCATTCTTGAGTTTGATCAAATTCTCTTTCCTGATCGAAAATTAAACTGAGTAAATACAAAATAATATTAACAACACATGTTAATCCATTTTGAGCATGGCTATGCATTTCCTTCAGTCCTAGTTCATCAGGGGGCCCAGAGATATCTCCCTCATGACGAGAGGAACAAATCCCATCTTGGTCATTCACATTCCTCGTCATGATTCAGTGCATACCTAATCATGACCCTAATGATCATCCCATTACGGATGACGTAGGATCATATTAAAGTATGTAGTTCCACATACATGAATCCATGCTGACCTCAGGTCGTAGGAACAAGCACACTATTCATATGAGAATCACTAATGACATATACCATGCATATTCTCATAGTGTGGTCAGTCCAGTACGTGTTCTCTAACACGTACCTATATTCCAGACTTGACATCTCTCTGTCCATGATCAACAGAACATCATCATCTAGCATGCGAATATACTAGTGTGGATATGTAGCTTCTTACATGAAGTATGTGTATCTCTATAAACATCCTACATATCACAAGGGACAGTTTAGAATGTCATTCGTTGGTTCACAGTTCTACTATCAGAATCACGTATTCTGATGACGTGAATCCGAAGTGTCATTCTTGGTTGATATAAGATTTACAGTCACAACCCATACACACAGGTATATAAGAAACAAGCTTTATTGAATAAATAATAATGTCTTAATTCATAATTCATTTTCTAGCACAAATACATTTGGCCTAGGGCACTAATCTTACAAATTCTTCTTACAACTTTTTATTTCGTGATTTGTAGTTTTGACCCATCAACAAACTCATTTTTCTAACTCAGATGGAGCTTACAGGAAGATTAGACTCATCGAGATGAGTCGTTTGACATTAAGCACGTCCAATTCTGGTAACATTGAAATTTTCTCGATTTTTCAAGCGGGATTTGACTGGCTGCTGACTTTGACCAGTTTTGACTGATCATTTCGGAGCGTTCTAGGAGGTTTCTGATCGCGAGACTTATACCGTTCGATTCGTCTCTTCGAGCTCTTCATTTTGGTATTCTAATTGACCCATTTAAGAGAGGTTGACTTTTGGTCAACTCAGCGATTTTGGACATTTGACTTGGCTTGACTTGGTTGTAAAAGGTTGTCGAATTGTCGTAAAGGTTTCAGGAAATTTTGTAGAGTTTTTGAGGGTTTTGTTTGGGCATTCTTGGCCCATCCATTGGGTTTTGGTCCAATTCTTCATTTTATGGCCTTTTCGCCTGTAAAATTACACAAAAACGTATTAAGAGGTTTCAAATTATGTTTTATGAATTATTAGCATTTTTGACACATTTTATGTGAATTATGATTGAATTTGTCAAGATAAAACCCCTAAAAATGTGTATAAAAATATACATTACACTCAACAAAGAACATTAGTGCAATTTTTAGAACACTTTTTCAAGAAAATCCTGGTAACATTGTCATATTGTAATGACGGCATTTGTAATTAAAACCGTCTCCCCGACAACAATGCCATTTGTAACGACGCGTGAAAACGTGTCGTGGATGTAATCACGTGCTAACAAAATAATTTATATTTTTCCTAATTTCAATATTCAGTGTATATGTGGTATTGAGATTTAGGGATCGAACACAAGGAGACTGCTTTAAGTAAAACATATTCAAAACTAATTCTCAAGTTTTTCGGGTCTTATTTGCAAAATTTCAAGGTTTAAACCATAATTCAAGTTTTATTCAAAAATTTCAGCTCGACACACTTTTGTATTTTGACTCGTAACTAGACCAAACAAACTCAAATTTGGCAATTGAGTTATTGTTTAAAACTAGAAAGAGAGATCTTCACAGTGGTATCTAAGTGGTATTAGAGTTTTATTCAAGGATTTCCAGAATTGTGCAGTTTACTCCATAACTCTATCAGATTTATAATTTTAGCATCAGTCAAATTCAGTAAATTTCAGAAAAATAACCACAATAAAAAAATCACCAAATTTGTACATTAATTCAATCACAGACTAATGAAACTATCATCATAATTTTATAAACTTGTGCTGGACAGATTGAGAGAAATAATTAAAATACAGACAAAAGCTCAGAAATTTCAGCAGACAAACCAGCAGTTGACAATGATGCAATATCTCAAAATATTTCTTACCAAATACTATTTTAAATTCTAGAAATGAAATCTAAACTTCAGAATCTTTCAGATATGTCTATTTTTATATTTTTATTATTTATTTTTATAATTTTTAAAAATTAGAAAGCAACTAAATAGAGAATTAAAAAAGAAAAGCAGAAACAGAAAAATAACAAATTTGAAAAATTAATATCTCACAGATTATAAACAGGAATTGAGAAAACTTTGATTTGAGAATTATTAACTAAAGAGTACTTTAAAAGAAAATTATTTATTTAAATTTTCAGATTTGTTTGGACTCGAAATTAAAGTAAAAATACTGAAAAATAGAAAAATTATTGCGGCAGGACAGAACTTAACTTTTATGGATAAACATATGGTTAATTTGATAATTTGTATAATATTGATATTATTAATCACTCAGGAAATAATATTAACAGATCTAGAAGTATGTTTTGAGTATTTTCTTCCAAAAATACTTAATAAATTAAACAAAAGATAATGGTCAACTAAAAACTTCTATTTTCAGTTTTCATGTTCAAATTTGATCCAAAACCAAAATCAATCAAACAAGAACCTTTTCCAAGTGTTCTAATGATCAATAAATCTCTAAACACATATTTGTGAGTCTCAATTTGATCTAAAACTCTTCTTCCAAGCAGATTTAGACAAATATGCAATAAATTGGTGTTTTGTACTTAACTTCACAACACAAGATTTCAATCACACATCATACAAACATCTAACCCTATTCTATAGTCACCCACTCATGACATGAAAAATAAGATTTTATCTATTTTTCATTATTTCTACACAAATATTCAGATCTGAAAAATCAGGGAAAAGAAAGAGTTTAAATGAGAATCAAACCAATCCGAGAAGATAATTCCCTTTCAAGAGGTCCCTGGAGTTGATCTGAATCTTCCCTTGACTTTTCGAGTCTTCTAGATCGAGAATTTGGATTTTGAACACCTTTAGCCCGTTTTTGCTCAAATCGGATTTCCAAGCTCAAATCTTTGCTCTCAAGCTTCCATTAATGGTGGTTAGGGTTGTAAGGAGGAGGAAGATGAAGAGAATGAGTGGTATGTACAGAGGTTTAGATTGTTTTTTGAATGGATAAGTATCTGAGTGTTTTTATAGAGAAGAGAATATTGAGAGCCAAATGCTCTGTTGAGAATCAACGGAAATTTCAGGTTTGATTCTGGAATTTTTCTTTGCTCTAGATCCGATTGTACGGAAGAAAAAAGGCCACTGTTCAGATTTGATTGATTTTTGTTGAGAATTTCAGCGGGATTTTAATTTTTTTATCTTGGCGGAAAAATAGTGTTTCTGATTTGTTTGAGAAAAATGAACCTGATCGGTCTAATTCATCCAGTATTGCGAGTCCAGTTTATCAAATAAGTGATATGTGATATTGTTTTTGTTGCTTGTGGAGGAAATCATAGATCGACTTTGTTGAAACAGAATGAAGGGGATCACAAGAATATTGATCGGATCTAATTATTTGTTTCAATTTAGAAGTGGTTAAAGGACTCGTGAGATCAGTTGTGGCATGCTACTGTATAGAATTTCTCAAACGGGTTCAGTAAGAAACTGAGTTGAAGTTTAAACCAGAAAATCTCAGCAGGGTTGGCGCTATAGTGAAATTGAAACTCGAAATTCTTACTAGCCCGCTACCTCAACTCGGAAGACTTGATCTCTTCATGCTTTTCCTATCTCACTACTTGACTTCTCAGATCACTTCTCTTGCTCCTCCTAAATCTTTAGCACTTCGAATGGGTCAAAACGATGAACCATAACTCATTTTTCCTCTTTAAAACTCCCATTGGCTTCATAAAACTTTATGAATCGATAGAACTATTCGCTGTTTGACAAAATCGAACTAATTTGATCACAACAATAACCAATTTTCCGTGTTTGAAGATCATCAAGTAGAAAAGAATGACATTGGAATTTTATTAAACAAAGATTTATGCAGAAAATGGTGAACTCGTGAAAAACTGGATCTTTGTATTAATAAATTTCGGGCTGAACATTTTTTTTTTCATTTTCTGGCGAATGCTTCGGTGGACCCTCCAGACAGTCTAGGATCGTCGAGACGAGTCAGTTGACATTAAGCGTGTCCAATTCTGATAAATTCAAAAATTTCACGATTTTCTTTTTCAAGTGGGTTTGACTGGTCAAAGTCAGAGTTGACCTTGACCACTCTGATTAGTTTTGACCAAGCTTTTCTAGGGTTCTATAAGGTTTCTGGTTGTGATGTTTGTACCGTTGCATTCTTTTCGTCGAGGTCTTCGATTTGGAACCCTGTTTGACCCTTTTTGGGACAGTTGACTTGGGCGATTTTCCGGGTTTGAATTTCATCTTTTTGTGGATTTTGTAGGTTTTGGCTTTGATGGTTGGTGGGTAAGGGTTGTTAGAGAATTGGAGAGGCGTGTGTAAGGGTTTTGAGAAGATTTGTCGAGAATTCGACCATCCATGGCGGAGGATTTATAGATATGCCATTTATTTAGAGTTGACATTTTGTCAAATCCTCCAAATATCCTTTTCTTGGTCTCTTTACATGAAAATCACACAAAAGTGTATTAAGAGTTTCAGAAGTAATTTTTATTAATTTTAAATATTTTTCATACATTTTATACGATTTAAGGGTGAATTTTATATGATAAAAAACCTAAAAATATGTATAAAGATACACGTTACAAATTTCACCACACTTAAACCAATCTTGCCCTCAAGCGTAAATTTAAATCAAGTTTTAGGGTTTTTAGAATCAGTTTAAATTCATTTGAAAAGAAATTAAATTACTGTCATACTATTAGTCGATTATTATAATAATACACGAGGGTCGATGAATGCCAATTAATAATTTTAAAATCACAAAGTCGTTTCAACTCGCCAATCTTTTATCCCAATTATCCATTTTCCACAAGCTAGTACCGAAGAACAGTTTTCTACTTTATCCCCCTAAGTTTCGCACAAAAGTTTCAGCTAAATTTCACTTCGTCCTTTGAAACAGATTAAAAGTTCACGTATGCAATTCCGACACAAAATTGTGTCTAATGACACTAAAAAGTATTTATTTCTTTATTAAAAAGTATACACATATATATAATTTTTTTTAATTTTTATTTCTTTATTTTGTTATTTTTTCCCTTTTTATTTTTTTATTTTTTTATTATTTTTTTATTTATAATTTTTTTAATTTTTTTAATTTTCTATTTAATAATCTACTATCCCGGTCTCTACCTCTCCGCGGCGGATCATCTCCCTCTGGTCACTTCTAGCATACTCAGATTCGAGGACATGCAGCGGACCCTTCCGCGTGAATACCAATGATTCATCGTCACCGATACCCAGCTACTTGGTACCATGCAAGTTGGATTGCATGTAACCAAGCATTAAGAACTATCTCTCGCGCCGTACACCCCTGAGGGTCACCATAAGACTAGGTATAGCAGATTATTTAAAAATCATATAAAAATAATTTATTGTTGCACTAGAAACTGGGTGGTAGGTATTCAACAAATTTTGAAGGGCTGATAACAATTAGACATTTCACGAGGCCACAGTTTGAAAATTAAGGAAAATTCCGAAATTTTTTAATACAACACTAAATGATGGAAACATTATATTTTGTCGTAAAATATTGAGAAGATGAACATGTTATGGAATTTTCAAACCATTAATGGACATTACATGGATATTATAGATGGAATGAGGTAGAGTAGGGAATATTATGGTAAATAATTTAATATCATTTAAAAGTTCTTAAAAAATTATTCATCATTTTTCAAAACCGTATACTTTTCAAAAATTATTTACCTGAAGGACTCACTTTGAAAAATCCTTCCTTTTCAAAAACCCTTTTTTCTTTTTTTTTTTCTTAAAAATATTTTTATTTACAAATCCAAGCAAGATAGTTTATTTACAAAATTAAAACAAGTTTATTTACAAAAATATGGGTTTTATGAGTGTTTTATGTTTTTGTATTTTCCAATTTTTCATTTTTCATTTTTACTTTTTGGACACACAAAATGTTACAAAACTTGATTTTGCACAAAATCAATCTCACCACACTTATACTTTCATATATACATGAAAAAGTTCATGAATTTGTGTAAATTGAAAGTATTCAAGGATTTTGTGCAAAACCACCCTCACCACACTTAAACTTTTGCGAGTTTAAGTGCAATGAAGTACTTTTTTGTGAAAAAAAAATTGAAAAAAAAAAAAAAAAATTCGACCCAACACGACGAGTTGCCTCTCGCCAAGCGCTCCCGTTTAACGTCTCGAGCCCGACACCTTAATGTCAGCCTCGCTCGAACGGATCATAGATGTGAGCAAATCCTTGGAAGAGCTCACATGGTGGTAAGAGAGTCAGCTTGCATTGTTCGTTTGCCCTTGTTCTCGCAGAGAGAAATGAGTGGTCTTCCTGGTTTTGGAAGGAGTTTGGAGTTGATTTTCGTTGAGATGGGCAATTCAATGCCCAAATTTACTCCTTGGTTGGTTGGAAGGTCGACATACATCATACCACTTATATCAAGCTCGGTGTAATGAATGGTTTGGCAAGACACGGGTTTCGGGAAAGTTTGTGAAATTTTCTCGAGTTTTGAAATGATCGGTTCGTCCAAATTTTCAGCCTTCGAGTCATGGTTTGACTCATCCTCGTTCTCGACCCATAGTTTTTCAAAAATATTTATAATTTCTTTACCCAGTTCTTGGTTTTTGGTGGCACTCGACTCGTCGAAAGGTTCAACCACTGAATCATCACATGACTCGCATTCCACATCACTCGAGTTTTCACAAAACACAATCCCTAAATTCCCATTTGACCCACATTCCGCATCACACAAATAATCCTCCAACTCGAAGTTGACATACTTTTTTTCCTCAAGTTTCTCCCCCACTTTGAACATTTCCTTCTTCTCATCACCTCGAGAACCATCACCCCCTAATTCTTCAAAAACCCTAGAGCCCTCATCACAAAGAAATTCCCCCATTTCCACTTCTTCAAAGAACTCAAGACCCTCATCACAATGGTTAGCTTTATCATGATATGGTTGGATAGTGGATTCTCGAATAATGGTATGAACTTTGTCCATGACTTTCATGAGCGAGTTCGACATCTCTAAAAAGCATTTCTCGAAGAGGTCTAGCTTATCAAGCCATTTTTCTTCAAAAGAAGTTTGATTGAGGTTGTTGATACTCCTGGTTTGGAGGATAATACTTGTCATGGTGGAGGTAAGGTTGGGATGAATGGGTTGTTGGCTGGCGTGTACGGGTTTTGGAAGTTCGCCTGAGGTTCAAAACCCCAGAATTGGTTCAACATTTCATCCCTCGGCTCCAGGATGGATGAGTGGTTGAAGAAACCTCCTTGCTCGTAAGAGTGCCCATAGGAAGATTATGCTTGCTGGATATAGCCTTCATTGCTTTGCCATGGATAGCCCTCGTTGCGCCATCTACTCCATGTTTACCTTCCTGTCATTTTACTTCTTGCCTTTCCGATTCATCTTGTGACCTAAAAACCTTCAAAATAAGAAAGACACAACACTAGATAAAAGATTAGTGGGTTAGTTTTAACTCAATTAAAGCCGTCTTCCTGGCAACGGCGCCATTTGTAACGACGCGTGAAAACGTGTTGTGGATGTAATCACGTGTTAACAAAATAATTTATATTTTTCCTAATTTTAATATTCAGTATATATGTGTATTGAGTTTTAGGGTTTTAACACAAGGATACTGGCCTTAAGTAAAACAGATTCACAATTAATTCTCAAGGTTTACGGGTCTTATTTGCAAAATTCCAAGGCTTAAACCATAATTCAAGTTTTGTTCAAAAATTTCAGCTCGACACACTTTTGTATTTTTACTCGTAACTAGACCAAATGAACTCAAATTTAGCAATTGAGTTATTGTTGGAAACTAGAAAGAGAGATCATCACAGTGGTATCTTACTGGTATTAGTTTTATTCAAGAATTTCCAGAATTATGCAGTTTAGTCTAGAACTCTATCAGATTTATAATTTTAGCATTAGTCAAATTCAGTAAATTCCAGAAACATAACCACAACTTAAAAAATTACCAAATTTGCACATTAATTCAATCACAGACTAAAGAAACTACCGTTATAATTTCATAATATTGTGCTAGACAGGTTGGGAGAAATAATCAAAATACACACAGATGCTCAGAAATTTCAGCAGAAGGACCAGCAGATGACAATGGTGCAATATCTAAAAATATGTCTTACCAAATACTATTTTAAATTCCATAAATGAAATCTAAACTTCAGAATCATTCAGATATGTCTATTTTTATATTTTTATTATTTATTTTTATATTTTTTAAAAATTAGAAAGTAACTGAACAGAGAATTGAAAAAGAAAAATAGAAACAAGAAAATAACCAATTTGAAAAATTAATATCTCATAGATTATAAATAGGAATTGGGAAAACTTTGATTTGAGAATTATCTACTAAAGAGTACTTTAAAAGAAAAATATTTATTTAAATTTTCAGATTTGTTTTGGACTCGAAATTGAAGTAAAAATACTGAAAAGTAGAAAAATTACTGCGGCAGGACATAACTGGAGTTGATCAGGATCTCCCCTTGACTTCTTGAGCCTTTTAGATCGATAATTTGGGTTTTGAACACCTTCAGCCCTTTTTTGCTCAAATCGGATTTCCAAACTCAAATCTTTCCTCTCAAGCTTCCATTAATGGTGTTAGGGTTGTAAGGAGGAAGAAGATGAAGATAATGAGTGGTATGTATAAGATTAGGGTCCTAGACCAAATGTATTTGTTCGAGGAAATGGATTATGTATTAAGACATTATTATTTATTCAATAAAGATTATTTTTTATATATCTGTGTGTATGTGTTTTAATGTAAATCTTATATCAACCAAGAATGACACTTCGGGTTCACATCATCAGAACACGTGATTTTGATAGTAGAACTGTGAACTAACGAGTGGCATTCCAAATTGACCCTAGTGATATGTAGGATGTTATAGAGATAGACATACTTCAGGTAAGAAGCTACATATCCACACCTGTATATTCGCAGGCGGGATGGTCATGTTCTGCTAATCATGGACATAGAGATGTCAAGTCTGGAATATAGGTATGTATTAGAAAACACATACTGGACTGACCACACTATGAGAATATGCATGGTATATATCATTAGTGATTCTCATATGAATAGTGTTCTTGTTCCTACGACCTGAGGTCACCATGGATTCCTGTATGTGGAACTGGATACTTTAAAATGATCCTACGTCAGTCATACTGGGATGATCATTAGGGTCATCATTAGGTATGCACTGAATCATGACGAGGAATGTGAGTGACCAAGATGGGATTTGTTCCTCTTGTCATGAGAGAGATATCTCTGGGCCCCTCGATGAACTAGGACTGAAGGAAATACATGGCCATGCTCAAAATGGATTAACATGTGTTGTTAATATCATTTTGTATTTACTCGGTCCGTAAAGAGACTCTGATCAAACTCAGGGATGACATACTTCCATGCCTTGTGATCAAGACATATATCGTAGAACAAAAAGAATAAGCAAACGTCTATTCAGATAGGTTTATGATCGCTGATCATTTCATTTAACATGGGTAGTCATGACATCAGTCTAGAGGTTACTCATGACTTACGATCTTTGGAAGATCGTTGCCAGCATTAAATGGAACCGACACTGTCACACAATGAACTCCATTCGTACGGGATGAATATGCCTCAAAATAGTTATACATATGATGTATAAATTGGTGAACGAAATAATCAATTATTGGATAATTGATTGAACAAAAACAGTAACATTCCGTTGGCAACAGAATAGTTCTATTCCCAACGGAATAGATATGGAAAATGTAATAACCTTAGCTGCCAAGTATTCGGTTATGGAAATACCTATTCCGTTGGCAACGGAATAGTTACGTTGGCAATAGAATAGGCGCAGATTAGGATTTTTAGTTATGGTAACTGAGCAATCGTTCGCCTCTTTCTCTAGTATAAATAGAAAGGTGGAGTCTCTCTATTCAATATACAATTCAGAAACCTTAGAGACCGTCTAATACACAGAAATAGAGAGAGAGTTTTGACTTATTTTCGAGAAGTATTTTCGGACTCGTCTAGCCGAGTCCGGTTATTCCGTGCGTCTGAAGATCGACGTGGATACGAGTAGAGGTCTTTTGCTTTGAAGACTAGCGAGCGATCAGTTTCTTTACCCTAGGAGAAGCAAGGAGTTCGTTCGTGTCGAGATTCATGAAGAAGAAGGTTGCACGTCAGAAAAATTCAGACCTACATCCGTTCTTCGTCTCGCGGATCAGGAAGATCCGATGTATAAATTTTAATAGTTAATATCATACTTTTATTCCCTTAATGTAGATTCTAGGGTGGGTTGAATCTATAGGTTCTACTGAGCATGTATTGTACATGGCTATGGATTTTCCAACAGTGGTATCAGAGCGTTTGTTAAGGAAATAATCTTCGATAATATATTTAAAATTTAGTAAATTCTAGTATAATAAATGTTAGGATTTTGAAAATATTATTTCAATACATCACGGAAATAGTTTCTAGTAATATAATATTGGATATTATGATTTTCTAGAGTTTCGAAAAATAATTTTTCGGAATTTATTTTGGAAACAGAACTAAAATTAAAGAAAATTAAAAAGTCAGCGTTATTCTGTTTCGAATGGAAAAGTTCCGTTCAGAACGGAATATGCTGAAATTTTTGCCAGAATTATTCAGCGTTATTCCGTTGAGAACGGAATAGTTCCGTTCAGAACGGAATATGCTGAAATTTTTGCCAGAATTATTCAGCATTATTCCATTGAGAATGGAATAGTTCCGTTTCCAGCGGAATAGTGTTGATTTTGCAAGAAACACTAATTTTTGTTATACATAGAATTTAAATATAAAAATATGGTATGAGATTTAGATTTGTGATTGTTCTGTGATATAATCTTGTGTGTGAATGCTTGTAATTTTATTTAATATCTATGGCTACCAGTGAGTTATCCAAAGTTATAATTATGACAACCTATGAGTTGTCCAAAATTATAAATTACTTTTTCTAGCAATAGGATAGTCATTAGGGAAGATATTATATCAAGACTACAACGCAAGGTTCTTGGCGCAATCTTTGGAAGATGGCATTGGATCTTCGCACACACACAAACGAAGAGTTCATTGAAGATTACTCCTGCAATCTAAAGATAGATCTAGGATTATGAACCTCATGATCACTCATGAGGAATAGGCTCATGCCATATTTAACTTAGTTTCTGTGATGTTTATATTTATAAATCTAAAACAAAATCCTTCAGAATGTTAAGTAATGAAGTGCCCCCCATGTCACTGAAGCCCTTGGTACTAAGACAGTCTTCCATGTGGGTCATGCCAAAGCCGAGCATATTGGGGATTATCTTTGTAAAGGAGGGTATGCTGGAAATAGCGTCTAGCATGGGTCATGCCAAAGCTGAGTGTGCTGGACTCTATTTCACCGATAATCATACATGGTTAAACTTAACTGAGTAAGCAAGTCAGACTTGGGCTCAGGGCACAAGATGGAATAATACACCGGGCATATGATGCTCATTCCATAAAAGGAAGGAGTTGTATATGATACAATTCGAAGTGTTCCTACCTAAATAATTGTGTATTGAGGGTTGCGCCAAAGCGCACTTAATACTCAATGAAATACGGATCTTGACTCACTATGAAACCTTATTTAATTGAAGTTTCTGAATCAAATACTAATGAAGGTGGTTGATTTGAAGAAAAATAGTGGGAGTAAAATATAAGAAACACCAAAACAAAATGAATAAATAATAATGGCACTTTATATTTTAACTTGTAGAATAATTGCAAATAATAACAATTCAACTGGGTTGAATTTGCGATCTATCCTTGAGAAAGATAAGCTCAATGTGTCTAACTTCCTTGACTGGTTTAGAAACCTGAGAATTATTCTCAAGGCTGACAATAAACTATATGTCATGGAAGAGACTTACCCAGAGGAACCAGATTAGGGAGCCACAAGGCTGCCTGAGATACATATGCTAAATACATCAAAGACGACACAGAGATAACTTGTCTTGTGCTAGCGACCATGATCTCCGAGCTTCAGAAGCAAGTAGAGGACATGGGTGCTTACGATATGATCGTAACTCTCATTCCAAAAGAAGGCTAGAGTTGAGCGCTATAAAGTGATTGTCTCTCTTACTGACACAGAGATGGTTGAAGGTTCATCTGTGAGTGCTCATGTACTCAAGATGAAGAGCTATCTTGATCAATTGGAGAGGCTTGGTTCAGCTATGCCCAGAGAATTGGCTGTTGACAAAATTTTCGGGTTGTTGCCTCCTAGTTTTAAGCAATTCATCATGAACTATAATATGCATCAGATGGAGAAATCCATCACCGAGTTGCATGAATGCTTAAGAACGCACAGGAGGACATGAAGACAAATGTTGTCAAAGATGTCCTAATGGTTCACAAGAAGAAGTGTAAAAAGATCGCGAACAAGAGCAAGGGTGGTAAGGTGTTTCCTAAACCTAAGATTAAGAAAGACAAGGAGGGAGTTTGCTTCCATTACAACATGGTTGGCAGACAAAATCAAGAAGGGTAGTGTGACTACCGCTTCAGGAATTTTTGTTATTGAAACTAATTCACTTACTCCTAAATCTTGGGTATTGGATACCGGATGTACTCACATTTGTAATGATGTGCAGAGACTACAAAGGAGTAGAAGATTAGCTAAGGGCTAAGTCGACTTGCGTGTGGGAAATGGAGCAAGAGTTGCTGCATTAGCCATAGTAACTTATTTATTGACTTTGCCTTGTGGACTTGTATCAGTACTTAATAATTATTATTTTATACCTTCTATGAGCAAAAATATTATTTCTATATCTAGTCTAGCTTTGGATGGTTATAAATTTGTTATTGAGAATAATAATTGTTCTATCTTAAAGGATAATCTTTTCTATGGAAATGTTTTCTTAGAAAGAGGTCTTTACGTACTAGATCTTACGAAAGAGAATTATAAGTTCATATATAACATTAACACTAAACGATTCAAACCGAATGACTCAAATACGACATACCTCTGGCAATGTCGATTAGGCCATATAAATGAGAAAGGCATTTCTAAACTCCACTCTCATGGACTTTTAGACTCATTTGATTTAGAATCATTTGACACGTGCGAGTCTTATTTACTTGGCAAGATGACTAAGAAACCATTCACAAAAGTTGGTGAAAGGGTCAATTATATATTAGAACTCATATATACTGATGTATGTGGACCAATGAGTATGCCGGCTAGAGGTGGGTATCGGTACTTCATATCTTTCACAGACAACTTCAGTAGATATGGTTATGTCTACCTAATTGTAATGTGTATTTTTATACACATTTTTAGGGTTTTTATCATATAAAATTCACCATTAAATCACATGAAATGTATGAAAAATATTTAAAATTAATAAAAACTATTGTTGAAACTCTTAATACACTTTTGTGTGATTTTTCAGGTAAAAAGGCCGCGAAAATGATATTTGGATGACTTGGTGAAAAGTCAACTCCAAATGAAGGGCCGATTTGCAAATCCTGGGCCACAAATGGCCGAATTCTCGACAAATCTTTGTGAAAATCCTACACACGTTTCTCCAAAATTTTTATAACCCTTCTCCCCCGACCATCCAAGCCAAAATCTACAAAATCCATAAAAAGATGAAAAGTCAAACCCGGGAAATCGCCGAGTTGACCAAAAGTCAACTCCCCCAAAAGAGGTCAAACTGGGTATCAAATTGAAGAGCATGACGATACGAATCCAATGGTACAAACCTTGCGAAAAAAGACCTTCTAGAACTCCAAGAACATACAATGCAAGATCTGGTCAACCTTTGTCAAGGTCAACCTTTGACCAGGTCAGCTCTTCTTTCAACCTGTTCAGTAATGACACATGGCAAGTCTTTGCAACAAATTTATATGAGATGGACACATGTTAGCCTGCTATTGGGGAACATTCAACAGGGGTCAGTACCAGGTTTTAGTGCGAGCCAATCAGAACAAGACACATGGCGGTAGCTGTATTTTTTCTTGGTGGTTTTGACACGTGGCGTTCTTTCATTGGGGGGGCATATTGATAAAGTAAGTACAAGGTTGTAGATTCTCCCTATCAACAATTGATGCGTGTCATGAAGAATCAGAATGAACACGCCTTCCATGACAATTTTTTTTCCCCTCAAGTGCTCTATCAAACGGACGCCTCCGTTGTACAGATAACGTGTGTTTCAGAAAACATTGGAGCCTCCATTAGTTGGAAATAGCGAGAAAAGATCACGCGTACTGACGCGACTCAGTACGCTAATGCGTTGCCCAAACCGGCGGAGACACGTGGCTGGCCGTTTCTGAAAACGCATTGACATAGTACCGTTCGTGCGGTACGAGATTAGTATTTCCTCTAATCAAAACGCGACACGTGGTCTTACGTATTTTCTCAGAACGGAGTAGATTCTCCCCTCAAGGTATTAGCGAAATGGACACCTCATTTCCGTGATTAACATGGGAAAATGGGAACAATGGACAATCAAGTTTGCACGAATGGAGGGTGATAAGTCATTAATTATACACATTTTATACCCTATACATATGTGATATTGCACCATTATATGTGTTAATATTCTATTTATATGGATAATAATCACAACTTGAATATTGATACTACTAATGACATATTTATGTGAAGTCAGGTGCAATTTGGATGGAGCATAGCTTGAAAATAAAAGATGTTGGAGCACAAGATGGAGATAATAATCAAGACTCGGACCTGTTGACACAGGCTCAGTATTTCGGCCATAACTCACAATCGTGGCCTCTTCTAGATGAAAACAATATACCGTTGGAAAGCAGAGAACAAAGCCCTCTGAAGTCTACATGTCTCAAATTGACCATCTTCTGGACAGATCTTTCATGCACTTTGCATTCACTCATCATGCTTTTGCCATGCTCATTCACACTCTTTGCATAGGGCTTCATTCATCCCTCATGATCACCTATTGAGAGGGTTATAGCCAGGTGCAAGGCATCTATTCTTCTCACTTTTGAACTTCATCTCTCTCTCTTGGAGTTGGGCAAGTCAAGCAAGCTTCACTCTTCCATCCACGCTTAATTAATGGGTTCTATCATTATTTTCTTTTCTTTATTTTCCATGTATTTCGAGTATGCCCTTCGAGGTATAGTTAGTGTTTATGTTTTTGTGTTGTAACTTTTGAGACAATTAATAATGAATTTCATTTGAACGGTTATATTCTGTTTTTGTCTACTTATTATCTTTCATGCTCAATGGATTATTTTAAGTTTATTTCGGTCAATTCTATGTTCAATAGTAATTAACAAGGGCCACAACGTTCCTATGGTTTCTTTGCTCAATAGCCTCCGTTAGAATTTGAATAATAGCCAAGTGCAAATAACTCACAACGATCTAAACAGTCCTGAAAAAGCTCATTGTTTAGGAAGTTTTGATTTATTTAAATAACCAATGATTTCTATTGAATTGGTTATGATATTCAAGTAAGTTAGTGTTTTTATTTACGAGCTCATCTAAACTGAAACCCTATCTTTTTGTTTGAGTTATTTATCGGTTAGAGCTAATCTTACTGCACTTAAGAAATTAATTCCAAATTCATTATTATAATCAAGGATAAAGTTACACACAAAATCACTACATGAAACTATGCCTCATTTCACAAAACCACCACATCTCTTAGTCTTTACTTTAAGTTTTCTCTTTATTTGTTACTTTCATTTTGTTGCAATCAACCAATCAACAACCCCCCCAATTGTGTGTCTTCTTTTAGGTCTTGTGTTTGGTTTTATTTACGGTCTTGGTTTCTCTTTATTTTAATTTTCTATTTTTGTTGAATCCATTTTCATTAGAGAAGTAATCTTTTCACCTAGTTTAGTCTAAATAGCTCTCTGTGGTTCGACCCCTATTTCAACTGTCTACTGTATTGTAGTTAAGTCTAGGGTTCTAAATTTCTTTCGGTAAGTATAAAACGACTGCAAAAATATCTCTTATCAGAGGGGAATCCAGACAAATTTTTTTAGCCAGTCAATACGAGGATCTGCTGCTCCCCAATCAGAGGCTGACACATGATGGGGCGTTGATTTAATGGGCCAATCAGCGATTGCCACATGTATAGTCTGTTAGTAGTGGATGACATATAGGAAAAATGATAAATGCACTCAGAAATTTACATCCAAGCAGAATTTGAATGGAAATGAAGGCAAAAGAGTGCTAAATAACCCCCAAATTAATACCCAACACAGAATCCCGATCAACCTCAAATTTTAGTCCCACAATCATATTTCCAAATATACTCTAGGCCAAATCTCTCAATAAAAATGCACCTATTTCTCTCTCAAAAGGAGCCATAATATATTCATACATCCATTGTGATATCAATTATCATACTCATTTCTTCTTCCATTTCCACCATTCTCATTTCTTTTCTTTTCCACCATTAATATCCACAAAGCTTCAAACCTAAGTTCTTGAGAGTAGAAAAAGAGAGTGAGAATTTTAATGAGAGAAAACCAAATCTAGAAGGAGCAAGTGTGAAGATCAACCAAGAAGGGGAGAGATCGGGAACGATTCACATCTTTAGGATTTGATTTATTTTCCTCTTTATTTTTGGATGAATAAAATGAATCAAGAATATGTACATATGGTTTTTGTGAACATGAGTGAGTAGTTTATAGTAGGGAAGGACTTTTTGTGTGAAATATGTTGATGAAATCTTGAGTTGAACTTGGTTTTTATTATGGTGTTTTGAGATGAAGTCTTGACATTTTTTCATGAAATCAAAAGTCACTTTATTTGGAAAAATAATTTGATTTGAAGTATTTGTGAGATTTATTGAGATTTGTTTGAGTAATAATGACTTGGAAAAGTTTTTCTTTATTCAAATAGGGCTTTCAAACAAGTATAAGAACAACTTGAAAGTGGAAGTTTTTAAGTAAATCTAATATTTTCTTGATTTGTTGATTATTTTTTGGAAAGAATCTAGTCAAGCCTTGCTTTTAAAACCTTATTAATAAATAACTAATTATTGTGACTTATGATTCACATGTTACACAAATCAACAATATTTCCCTACTCTTTCTTTTTGAACTTTTAAAAACAAAATTTAATTCTATTATTTTCTCTTGGTTTTCTTTTATCTTTAAAAAAAAACAACAGTAACAACAACATCTTGATCAACAACTTACACTTAATAAACACGAGATTAAAAGTAAAAAAATTTAAGGCCTTGCTTCCTTGTGTTCGACACCCTAAATGCAATTTCCACATATACACTTATGCATGAATTAGGGGACTTATAAATATTTTTTGCTGAGAGTGTGAATCAAATAACGACACGATTTAAGCATTCTTACACTAATGAAGCACAAGTCTGAATCCTTTGAAGTGTTCAAAGAATTTAAGAATGAAGTACAAAATCAACTTGGCAAGAAGATTAAAGCACTTCGATCTGATCGAGGAGGCGAATATCTGAGTCAAGAATTTGAGGATCATCTCAAAGAATGTTGAATAGTTTAACAACTGACTTCTCCAGAACTCCTCAGTGGAATGGAGTGTCCGAAAGAAGGAATCGAACCTTATTGGATATGGTTCGATCATTGATGAGTCAAACGATTCTTTCAATGTCCTTCTGGGGTTACGCTCTTGAGACTGCCGCATTCATACAGAACAGGATTCCATCCAAAGCGGTTCAAAAGATGCCATATGAGATATGGACAGGGAATATCCCCAAGTTGCCTTTTCTTAAAATTTAGAGATTTGAGACTTATGCCAAACGTCAGTTTTCCGATAAACTCGGACCCAAATCTGATAAGTGCCTGTTTGTGGGACATCCTAAGGAAACTAAAGGATATTACTTTTACCACCCATCGGAGAACAAAATGTTTGTTGCTCACAATGGAGCCTTCTTGGAAAGAGAGTTTGTCTCTATGAGAAGCAGTGGGAGCAAAGTACAACTCGAAGAAATTCAAGATCCACTAATAGAGGTAGAACCTATGATGGAGGAAGAAATAAGCTCTCAAGGAATTAGTGAGCTTGAAACACAACAGACTCAATGTAGATCTAGTAGGATTCGTCACGAGCCCGAGAGATACAGATTTCTTTTGTCTAATGATGATGATGTGACATTCATAGATGATGAACCCACGTCCTACCAAGATGCCATGAAGAGTCCCGAATCTCAGAAATGGTTAGAGGCCATGAGAGCCAAGATGCAATCCATGCAAGAGAATGAAGTTCGGAATTTGATTGATCCATCTGTAGGCTTGTAAATCGCGGTAAAACCGTCGTTGAATTTCACACAATTTAACAAAACAATTTATATTTCCCTATTAATCAATTACGAGTATGAGTGGTAATGAGTTTAGGGATCGAACACAAGGAGAATGGCCTTGAGATATTACAATTCTTTTCAAAAGTAGGTCTTGTTTTGTTCAGATGTTTCAGACTATTTTTAGAAGGTTATTGATATATTAGATGTAATTGAAGTAAATTCGTACACAAATCCTTTGAAAATTCTTTAATTATAGTTCCAAATATCCAAAAGTTGCAATTGATATGTCAATGGAAAACAGAGAATGAGGTCTTCACAATACAAGGTGAATCAATTATCACTTTTGTTCATATTTTTTATGTAATTTTCGTTTCAGTTCACACTTTTCATAACCAGTCAACAGAGTTATTCAAACAAAATCACAAAAAATCGAAAATTTCTTCAAAAATCACCACAAATTAACAGAAATTAGGAAAACAAGTTCAGATTATGTGGTAAAAATCTCAGATCAAAAAGATTGATCTTTCACAGTTATGGTCAAAATTCAGAACATATGATGGAATTAGGCAGAGAATGGTATGTGTTGCCAAAAAGGGGTGGAATTCAAATTTTATCCAAACAATAATTCAATTAAAATTCAGATCTAGAAACTACACTTCAATATGATTTACCAAGACCTAAATTTTATATTTATAGGATTTTTTTACTAATTTCTAAAAATCGTAGAAAAACAAACATAATCAAAAATCAAGAACATGAAATTAAAAAGTCAAAACATTGCACAGATTTTTTTCTTACAAATTTAACATAAAACCATTGGGCACATACTATATGAAAGTTGTTCTAAAATATCTAAAGAAAAACAAAATATTTTTTTTATAATTTTCTTTGATCAGATCTGAAGTCAAACAATTTTTTACTGAACTAACAGAAATAAAATGCAGAAAAATGTATTTTTGAATTAATAGGATAAAAGTAGGGATTTTTAAGGCAATTTGATCAAGAATTGTATTATTAATCACTAAATATTCAGTTTATCAGATTTGGCACAAGTTTGAATTATTTCCAACCAGAAAAACTCAGCAAATAGATCAAAATTTCAGATCAAACACCAATCAAACCAACTAGAGTTTGATCTCAATTTTTGAACTAAAAACTTCACTAAATCAAGCAAAAACCTTAACAAAGATTCAAGATGATAAAATGGACTAACATGCATGAAAAATTCAGTTCTAAATGACCTAATTAATTCAACCTAATCGATTAAATCAAGAAAATCCAGATTTAACAGCACATTATGAACAGTAACGAAATCAGTCAATTTAATTCAAATTAAAGCAAGATTTCAAACAATTCTATCACAAAAGGCCTATCCCTACAAGATTCTACTCACACATGATAAGATCAACCGAAATTAGGCATGTGTTCATCATGTTCTTTTACAAATTGGATCTTGTGATCTAAAATTGAATACAAGAGATTAAATGAAAATTGGATCGAACCGAGACGTAGAAGATCAACCAGAAACTTCCTTGAGCCGATTTGAACCTCCAACTGATGCTTGATTTCAGCCAGAACCGATCAATCGCCTTTTCCACCAAAATCAGCCCGAATTGGTGAATTTCACTCAAACTCGAAAATTGAAGCTCGAAAAGCTCTGAGATTCAGTAATGGAGTTACTGAAGCTTAAAGAAGATGATTGGAGAGTAATGTGTTGCAAGAATTTGGAGAATGGAAGAATGATTTTCAATGAATGGGTTGATCGGTTGAATTTATAGAGAGGCTGATCTGGAGAGTGGGGAACAAACCGAGCGATTCCATTGGCTCAGGCAGATCAAGTGGGGTGTACTGAAGACCTGAACGAAATTTCGTTGAATTCGGTTGAGATTTGATCCGGTTTTGAGCGGTCGAATTTTCGCTCTGTTCCGTGATTTCATGCGAATTCAGTTCAGATGCGATTTGAATCGCATTACTGAGACTGACAGTGGGCCCCTTCATAATAAATTGTGGTGAAACGGGTCGTTATCGCGTGAAATGAGTCGGTATTTCCGTTATCAAACTCTGCATTTTTAAACTGTCTTTTTGATATTCTGTGGCGAGACGGGTCGAAACATGCGAAACGAGTCGTCTTCTTATTCGCCATTGGCGCTGAGTTTTGAATTAAGTTTCCGGATTTCGTGCGACGAAACGAGCTGCAACTCGCTTGAAACGAGTCACTTTTGTGTGAGCTGATACTGACTCGTTATAACTCGTTCTGTTGATCTGGTGTGGCGAACCGATTTGAATCGCGTGAGACGAGTCATGACTGATGAAACTAGTCATCTTCTTCTTCAAAATTGGCGCTGAGTTTCTCTTCTCGATCTTCTGTGGCTTGCGATCGTGTGCTTGTCCTAAAACAATTCTCTGACAGTCGTGTAAGTTGCGAATTTGGATTTTGGATCGATTTTTCTCTTGGATTTCAGACCCGTTTACCCGTTTCTCACAACCATTGATTAGAGCTCGTGATTCCGTACATTTCGCTGTGATTTATCAACTCAGATCTCTTCTCCATCTTCTCACAAATCCACAGGGCTTTGAATGGTTGAAAACCGTTGAGTAAATCTCGAGTTTTGCCGTTTTGAGTCTCATCGGTTCGCTCTTCCGCCATTGCTGACCAGAGTGTGCAAATAGATCCTTTTCTCGCATTTCACACAACGAAATCCAAAACGGTGACTCAGGCTTCCCTCCACACTTCCTCACGATGCTCTGCGTTGCGTTTTATGCTTCAATTCTTCCCTTAATTCATGAATTTCCGCCATTAACCGAACTCAGCGAAAATAACCCATCAGAGCACAAAATCGTGAATCAAAACGAGATTTCAAGTTGTTTTTCTATCGAATTGAGGCTTCGGAATGCATTAAGGGACCCCACTGAAGCTATTCGACTTGTCAAACATCATCACTGTGTGAGAAAAATGCGAGAAGACCGATCGAATTCATCACACTGCCGAAATTTCGACCGTTGGATCATCCAGTTTGAAAAGTTCATTGAGGATTTCGTCGAACAGATTACTCAAACACAGATTTCTCGCTCGATTTTGCATCATTCAACGAGTTCTTTATATGGTTAGAAAGGGTAGACGATGGAGAAGAGAATGAGATCGGTTTTGGCTCGAATGGATGATGGTGGATGGCTCGGCAGATCAACCATGGTTTCAGTCCATTTTTGGCACCTGTTTTGGCCGAATTCCGGCGATCGCCGGAATTTTCAAGACCGGAGAATGGCACCGGCATGTTCCTCTCGTCATGCTGAATCCATGGCTGGCCGGTTTGTTCAGTTTCAAGCAAAATTTCGAAATTTGGATGTTGAAGAAGACGGGTTTGACCTAGTCAAACGTTGACTTTGACCAGTTTGATTTGATTTTCAATTAGTGATTCTGAGAGTTATAGAAGGTTTCTGATCACGAGGGTTGTACCATTGGATTCGTCTCGTCGAACTCTTCGTTTTGATATACCGTTTGACGCATTTCGGAAAAGTTGACTTTTGGTCAATTCAGCGTTTTTGGCATTTGGCTTGGTTTGATTTGGTTGTAAAAAAGTTTTTGACTTGTTGTAGAAGTTAGAGGAATTTCTTTGTGGGGTGTTTGAGGTTTTTAATTTGCCATCTTTGGCCCATTATTTGCATTTTGGTCCAATTTTTCATCTTATGGCCTTTTCGCGTGTAAAATCACACAAAAACGTATTAAAAGGTTTCAAATTATGTTTTATGAATTATGAGCATTTTTCATATATTTAATGTGAATTATGATTGAATTTGAGATGATAAAAACCCTAAAAATGTGTATAAAAATACACATTACGAATTCCACCACACTTAAACCAAGCTTTCCCTCAAGCATAAATAAAATCAAGTTTTAGGGTTTTTAGAATCAGTTTAAAGCATTTTGAAAAGAGATTTAGTTATTGCCATGAATGTTATATATAATATTCGATTATTATAATAGTACATGAAGGTTGACGACTATCCATTAATAATTTCAAATTCAAATTTATTTAAAATTCCCCAATCCTTCAAATACGAATCTTTTCCCAAAAAGTAATGCCCTAATTTTATTTTTGATACTTTCTCCCCCTAAATTTAAAATAGTGAATTTATACAAATTACCCCAAAAGTTCCAACTAACTCAACTTTCTCTTTTATAAACATGTAAAGGTTGGTATGCTATCCACTCATGTTATCAAAAAGACAAGTTGTGCTTTGCACGTACAAAAAAAAATCCTTCATTTTCTATTGCGGATATGTAAAATATTTTCTTTTTCAAGGGTTTAAAAATAATTTTCACATTTCTGAATTTTTTTTGTGAAGGGATAACAGGTTACGATTTCGGTCACTTGCTTTTAGTGCAAAAATTAGAGATGGACATACGAGTTATTAACTATGCCATGAAAGATAGGTTGAGTTAGAAAATTTTTGCGAAACTAGTGGTATTTAAAAGTAAGGTTTTGATTTCTCAAAAGTTTTAATCACAGCATTACTTTAAAGAAAATGATTTATAATTTCATTAAAGGTGTAAGTGAAATATTTATGAACTTTCAAAACGCTTAATGGATTTTAAATGGATATTATAAGTGGAGTGAGTTGGAAAATATGGCATTCATGACAAAGGTCAAATCCTTTTAAAAATTTAAAAATCTTTTAATCATTTTCCAAAACCCTAAGTAGTTTTCAAAATTTGCTTGAGAAGGCTTAGTTTTAAAATATTTTTCATTTTCAAAAATTTTTACTTCTTTTTATTTAAATGTCTCACACACACAAACTTTATTACAAACACAAATAAAGAAAATGAAGAAAAACAAGTAAAATTTTTAAATTTTATGGTATTTATGAGTTTTTAATTATTTTTGAAATTTTTAAATTTTCCAATTTTTAACAGTTTTCACATTTTTACAAGAAAACAAAACTTGGTTTTGCACAAAACCACCCCACCACACTTAAACCTTTGTTTGTCCTCAAACAAAAAGTTCAAAAATGAGAAAATTTGTGGAAATTGGAAAAATTATTGGGGTTTTATGCAAAACCTCCCCCCACCACACTTAAACTTTTGGGTAGCAAATGTTTAAGTGTGAAAGAGAAGTTTTGTAAAAATAAGAAAATAAAATAAAAAAAGGAAAATTACGACCTGACACGACGAGTTGCCTCTCGCCAAGCGCCCTTGTTTTAGGTCTTGAGCTCGACGCAGTTATGCTTTCATTCTTTCCTTCCCTCGCTTTGTGGCACCGCTTCTAAATCATGCTCATCGAACTATCTTGTATCATGATTCTCGTAAAAGGCCTTCAAGCAATGACCATTAACCTTGAATTTGATGTCTTCTCCCCTAGAAATTTCAAATACTCCAAATGGCAAGATATGGGTAATTATGTAAGGACCTGTCCATCGGCTCTTCAACTTCCCGGGATGTAATCTCAACCGAGAATTGAATAACAAGACCTTATCGCCAATTTTAAATTCCTTTTTGCGAATAAGTTTGTCGTGAGCGATGGTTAGTTTTTCTTTGTAAATTCGAGAGTTATCATAAGCCTCAATGCGAAGCTCTTCTAATTCTTGAATTTGCAATTTCCACAACCCCGCATCTTTTGGGTAATCTTGATTTACCTTTTTGATTGCCCAAAATGCTTTGTGCTCAATTTCTACCGGTAGGTGACAACTCTTTCCATAAACGAGTTTAAAAGGAGTCATCCCTATCGGTGTTTTGTATGCAGTGCGATAGGCCCATAAAGCATCCCCAAGCCTCTGACTCCAATCCTTGCGAGAGGGATTAACCACTTTCTCAAGGATTGATTTTATTTCCCGATTGGATATTTCGGCTTGCCCATTAGTTTGGGGATGATAAGCGGTTGACAAGCGGTGTTGTACATGATAATTTTTCAAAAGGGATTCAAGATACTTGTTATTGAAATGCGAACCCCTATCGCTAATGATAGCTTTAGGTACCCCAAAATGCTGAAAAATATTCTTTTTAAGGAATTCAATCACCGTTTTGGAATTGGCATCCCTTGTTGGTATGGCCTCAACCCATTTTGAAACATAATCAACACACACAAGAATATATAAATACCCATTTGATTGAGGAAAGGGCCCCATGAAGTCTATCCCCTAAACATCGAAAAGCTCAAAAAACAATAAAGCTTTAAGAGGCATTTCGTTTTTGCGGGTTAGATTACCCGTTTTTTGGCAATTGTCACAACTCTTTACAAAGGAATGAGCATCTTTATAAAGAGTTGGCCAATATAATCCACTTTGGAGTACCTTATGACTTGTGCGTTGCCCTCCAAAATGTCCCCCACATTCTAAAGTGTGACAAAAAGAGAGTACCGAATTTATCTCGTGGTCGGGCACGTATTTTTGCACCATTTGATCGGAACAAATCTTGTAGAGGTAGGGGTCTTCCCAGAAGTAATAGCGTGAGTCATTTTTTATTTTGTCCTTTTGAGCTCGAGAGAGAGTGTTTGGCAATTCGCGAGTTTCGAGGTAGTTGACGATGTCGGCGTACCAAGGTGCCATGCCATGGATAGTATAGAGTTGCTCGTCGGGAAAGAGTTCGTTGATCGGAATGATATCGCCTTCGTTTGTTGGGAGTCGGCTAAGATGATCGGCCACCAAGTTTTCGGCTCCTTTTTTATCCCGAATCTCGACGTTAAACTCTTGAAGGAGAAGGATCCATCGGAGGAGGCGCGGCTTGCATTCCTTCTTTTTCATTAAATGTTTGAGCGCGGCATGATCTGAAAATACAACAACTTTTGTCCCGACCAAGTATGATCGGAACTTTTCCAATGCAAAGACAATGGCCAATAGTTCTTTTTCCGTTGTTGTATAATTCCGTTGGGAGTCATCTAACGTTTTAGAAGCGTAGTAAATTACGTGGGGTACCTTCCCGATGCGTTGCCCCAAAACCGCCCCGACACTTAGATCACTTGCGTCGCATATGATCTCAAAGTGGAGATTCCAATCCTGTGGTTGGATAATGGGCGCTTCGCACAGTTTTCCCTTAAGTTTGTCGAATGCCGCCTTGCACGCATCGTTGAACTCGAATTTGATCTCTTTTTGCAGAAGCCTGCACATTGGTTGTGCGATTTTTGAGAAGTCTTGAATGAATCGCCTATAGAAACCCGCATGGCTGAGAAATGAGCGTACATCTTTCACATTGCGAGGATATGGAAGCGTCTTTATTACGTCAATCTTTGCCTTGTCGACCTCCAGGCCTTTTTCTGATATTAAATGCCCTAAGACAATTCCTTGGCTCACCATAAAGTGGCACTTCTCAAAATTCAAGACAAGATTAGCTTCCACACACTTTTCCATTATTAGGCCCAAATTATGGAGACACTCGTCAAAAGAGTTGCCATAAATGGAAAAGTCATCCATAAACACCTCAATGAATTTAGAAATATATTCAGAAAAAATAGAGATCATACACCTTTGAAATGTATCAGGTGCGTTGCACAACCCGAACGGCATCCTTCGATAGGCGAATGTACCAAAGGGACACGTGAATGTTGTCTTCTTATGGTCGTCGGGTCGATGGCAATTTGAAAATATCTCGAATAGCCATCCAAGAAGCAATAGCCCTGCTAATCTTTCGAGCATTTGATCGATGAAGGGAAGAGGGAAGTGGTCCTTCTTTGTTGCTGCGTTAAGTTTTCGATAGTCGATACAAACTCTCCATCCGTTTGGCACTCGTGTTGGTACCTTCTCTCCTTCGGCATTTTCCACAATCGTGATTCCCGTCTTCTTGGGAACTACATGGATTGGAGATACCCATTCTGAATCGGCCACCACGTATATAATTCCCGCGTCTAGAAGCTTGAGGAGCTCCTTTTTCACCACCTCCATCATTACTGGATTTAACCTTCTTTGTGCTTCTCTTGACGGTTTTGATGCCTCCTCCAAGACAATTTTGTGCATACATGTCGAGGGGCTTATACCTGGCATATCGGCCAATGTCCATCCGATCGCCTTCTTGTGTTTTCCAAGCGTTTCCACCAATAGGGTTTCCTGGTCAAGAGTTAGGTTCGATGCGATAATGACAGGTAGTGTGAATGAAAATAATTTAATAAAAGATGAAAATACAATTAAAAGTGGTAAATGGATAGAAGAAATGCAACAGGAAAACTTTCCTAATCTTGAAATTTATAGGAAAGAAAAGGTTTATTCTGCTTCAGGTCCAACTTCGAACGAGCTCAAGATTTCAGGGGAACGAATGCCTCCATCAATTAAGACGACACCCGACCTCGAGCTCAAAATGCTACCCAACCATCTCAAATACGTGTATCTTAGAGCTAAGGAGACTCTACCCGTCATCATTGCCTCCAACCTTGTTGGAGAGTTTGCATTGACTATTGCAAACTCAATGTGGCGACAAAGAAGGACTATTTCCCTCTTCCCTTCATCGAGCAAATGCTCGAAAGACTAGCGGGGCGAACTTACTATTATTTCTTAGATGGATATTCGGGATATTTTCAAATCGCCATCGACGCTGACGATCTAAAGAAGACGACCTTACCGTGTCCTTTTGGTACATTCGCCTATCGAAGGATGCCGTTCGGGTTGTGCAATGCACCTGGTACATTTTAAAGGTGTATGATCTCTATTTTTTCTGAATATATTTTTAATTTCATTGAGGTGTTTATGGATGACTTTTCCATTTATGGCAACTCATTTGACGAGTGTCTCCATAGTTTGGGCCTAATAATGGAAAAGTGTGTGGAAGCTAATCTTGTTTTGAATTTTGAGAAGTATCACTTTATGGTGAGCCAAGGAATTGTTTTAGGGCAAAAAAAGTCTTGGAGGTCGACAAGTCAAAGACTAACGTGATTAAGATGCTTCCATATCCTCACAACGTGAAAGACGTACGCTCCTTCCTCGGCCAAGCAGGTTTCGATAGGTGATTCATTCGGAATTCTCCAAGATCGCCCAACCCATGTGTCGCCTTCTCTAAAAGGAAGTGAAATTCGAGTTCGATGACGCGTGCAAGGAGGCATTCGACATCCTAAAAGAGAAATTGTTCGAGACTCCAATCATCAGGCCTCTCGGCAGGAATCTTCCTTTTGAGATTATGTGTGAAGCCAGCGATTTGTGTGATGGTGCTGTCTTGGCCCAACGAGTAGGTAAAGATCCTCATGTTATTTACTATGCCTCTAGGACCCTAGACGAAACCCAAAGAAATTATACAACAATTGAAAAAGAGTTATTACCAATTATTTTTGCATTGGAAAAGTTCCGATCATATTTGGTCGGGACGAAGGTTGTTGTGTTTTTAGATCATGCGGCACTCAAACACTTGATGAAAAAGGAGCACAAAGCACGACTCCTCTGATGGATCCTTCTCCCACAAGAGTTCAACATGGAGATTCAGGACAAGAAATGCATCGAAAACTTGGTGGCCAATCATCTCAGCTGACTCCCGACAAAAGAAGGCGACATACTTCCTATAAATGAGCTCTTCCCCGATGAATAACTTTATGCCATCCATGATGTGACGTCTTGGTATGCCGACATCGTCAACTACTTGGAGACCCAGGAGCTAGCAAGTACTATCTCTCGCACTCAGAAAACAAGATAAAAAACGACGCGCACTATTATTTTTGGGAAGATCCTCATCTCTACAAGATCTGTTATGATCAAATGGTGCGCAAATATGTGCCTGACCACGAAAAACAATGGGTACTCTCTTTTTGTCATACTTCGGAATGTGGGAGACATTTTAGGGGCAACGTACGAGCCACAAGGAGCTCCAAAGTGCTTCGTATTGGCAAACTCTTTACAAAGATGCCCATTCCTTTATAAAGAGTTGCGAAAATTTCCAAAAGACCGACAATCCAACACGCAAAAATGAAATTTCTCTCAAGACTTTTTTGTCTCTTGAGGTTTTCGACGTTTGGGGGATTGGGCCCCTTTCCCCAATCTAATGATTATCTATACATATTGATGTGTATAGATTATGTGTCAAAATGGGTAGAGGCAGTTTGCACAAGGGATGCCAATTCCAAAATGGTGATAGAATTTCTCAAAAAGACTATCTTCCAACATTTTGAAGTCCCTAAAACCATCATAAGTGATAGGGGATCTCATTTTAACAATCAATACATGAAGAATTTGTTGAAAAATTACCATGTAGAATACCGCATGTCTACCGCTTACCATCCCCAAACTAAAGGACAAGCCAAAATCTCAAACAAAGAAATTAAATCAATCCTTGAGAAAGTGGTTAATCCCTCTCGCAAGGATTTGAGTCAAAGGCTTAGGGATGCGTTATGGGCTTACCATACCGCCTATAAAATACCTATAGAAATGACATCATTTAAACGTGTGTATGGTAAAAGTTGTCACCTACCTATTGAAATGGAGCATAAAACATTTTGGACCATCAAAAATATAAATTGGAAAATACCCAAAAGATGCGGGAATACGTAAATTATAAATTCAAGAGTTGGAGGAAATTAGAATCGAGGCTTACGACAACTCTCGAATTTACAAAGAAAAATTTGCCACCTACCATGACAAGATAATTAGAAGAAAAGAGATTAAAGTGGGAGATAAACTCTTATTATTCAATTTCTGGTTGAGGTTACATCCCAGAAAATTAAAAAGTAGTTGGATAGGACCTTTTGAAATAACAAATATTTTTCCTTTTGGAGTTTTTAAAATTTTTTTAGTAAATCAAATGGCGCATTCAAAGTCAATGGGCATCGACGCAAGGCGTTCTACGAAAATCGCGACACAAAGTGGCTAGATGAGCAAGAGTTCGGCAAGTACCCGAGCCGGAAAGGTGCAAACGAATGAGCCTCAAGCTCAAGACGTAAAACAAGGTCGCTTGTGTAAATCACGGTAAAATCGTCGTTTATATTTCACACAATTTAACAAAATAATTTATATTTCCCTATTAATCAATTTACGAGTATGAGCGGTAAATGAGTTTAGGGGTCGAACACAAGGAGGTGTGGCCTCAAGAATTAACTAGTCTCAATGATTTACCTCTAGTGTAAAAACTTTTAATTCAAGGGTTATTAGGTAAAATTTTCAAGTTTAAATTCAATTTTCAGTTTTGTCTTAAAAATTCAGCACGTCACACATTAGTGATTTAATTCGTAACTAGACCAAATAATCTCCGAATCCAACTCACGAGATACCATTGGAAACTATAAAGAGAGATATACAATATGGTTCTTTACTGTTATTATTATTTTATTATAGATTTTCGAGTTATTTGTAATTCAGTCCAGAACTTATCTCAGATTCAACATCGATTCAGTAGCAATTTCAGAAAATTATAGAAAAATAACAATAGTTAGAAAAATCCCAAAATTCATATAGAAATTCAATTATCAAGTTTTAGAAAATATGTTCTAATCTGGTATAATTATGTTTTGTAGTTTGAGATTTATAATGAAAACTCAGATCTCGTTCAAGAAACTAGTTCTGACAGACCAGTTCTGACAAAAAGTATAATATCTCCTGATCTGTTTTAACAAATACAATTTTAAAATTCAGATTTGGATTATACACTTCAAAATACTTCAAATAGAATTATTTTTATATTTTTAGTATTTATTTTTATATTTTTAAAAATTCAGAAGATACAGAACAGTAAATCTGGACAGAAAGATCACAAACAGAAAAATTACAAACTTAGAAAATTAATATCTCACAAATTATAGATCGGAATTGGGCAAAATGTGATTTTAAAATTATCTACTAAATGAGATATAAATAGTAAAAATATTTATTAAATCAGAACTGAATAGGATACGAAATTAAGGGAAAAAACTGAAAAACAGAGAAAATACAGCAGCAAGGCAGAAACTAGATTAGGGTTTGATTATTGGTTTAAAAATAGGGATTTACAGGAAATTTATGATGTGTAACAATCATTAATCGCTTAGGGTATAATTTTTCAGATTTAGAGCTCCCTCGAGTCGATTTGAAGCTCCAATTGCATCTCGATTCAAGCTAGAATCGACCGATTCGAATTTTCCCCAAATCAGCCCCAAATTGCGCAATTTCACTCAAAAAAATGAAAATTAGAGATCAAGAGAGCTTGAAACTCAACAATGGTGATTCTACAGGTTAAAGAAGATGAATGGAGAGTGGTGTATAAGTTAAGGAGAGTGGGAGAATTTGGCCCATTATTCGTGTTTTTGTTGAATTCTTCATTTTAAGGCCTTTTCGCCTGTAAAAATAACACAAAAATGTATTAAGGGGTTTCAAATCATGTTTTATGAATTATGAGCATTTTCCACACATTTTATTTGAATTATGATTGAATTTGAGATGATAAAAATCATAAAATTATGTATAAAAATACACATTATAAATTCCACCACACTTACACTAAACTTGCCCTCAAGCGTAAATTAAAATCAAATTTTAGGATTTTTAGAATCAGTTTAAAGCGTTTTGAAAAGAGATTTAGTTATTGCCATGAATGTTATATACTAATATTTGATTATTAGAATAATACACGAGAGTCGATGAATATCCATTAATAATTTCAAATTCAAATTTATTTAAAATTCCCCAATCCTTCAAATATGAACCTTTTCCCAAAAAGCAATACCCTAATTTTGTTTTTGATACTTTCTCCCCCTAAATTTAAAATGGTGAATTTATACAATTTACCCCAAAAGTTCCAACTAACTCAACTTTCTCTTTTATAAACCTGTAAAAGTTGGTATGCTATCCACTCATATTATCAAAAGACAAGTTGTGCTTTGCACGTACAAAAAAAATCCTTCATTTTCTATTGCGGATATGTAAAATTTTTTTTCTTTTTCAAGGGTTTGAAAATAATTTTTCATATTTTTTTAATTCTTTTTATGAAGGGATAACAGGTTACGATTTCGGTCACTTGCTTTTAGTGCGAAAATTAGAGATGGACATACGAGTCATTAGCTATGCCATGAAAGATAGGTTGAGTTAGAAAATTTTTGCGAAACTAGTGGTATTAAAAGTAAGGTTTGATTTCTCAAAAGTGTTAATCACAGCATTACTTTAAAGAAAATGATTTATAATTTCGTTAAAGGGGCAAGTGAAATATTTACGAATTTTCAAAGTGCTTAATGAATTTTAAATGGATATTATAGATGGAATGAAGTGGAAAATATGGCATTCATGACAAAGGTTAAATCCTTTTGAAGTTTTTCAAATCTTTTCATCATTTTCCAAAACCCCAAGTAGTTTTCAAAAATTGCCTGAGTGGACTTAGTTTTAAATATTTTTCATTTCAAAAAAACCTTTTACTTTTCATTTTAAAGTTCTCGCTTTTAAAACATACAAAATTTTGTTTTCAAAAACAAACAAAAATGAAAGAAAGGTTAAAATTTAATTTTTTGTGGTATTTATGAGTTTTCTTGTTGTTTTAAAAAAAAAAAAAAATTTTCAGTTTTTATGAATTTTAACATTTTTACAAGAAAATAAAACTTGGTTTTGCACCAAACCACCCCACCACACTTAAACGTTTGTTTGTCCTCAAACAAAAGTTCAAACTAGGGTATTTGTGGAAATTAGAAAGATTATTAGGGTCTTGTGCAAAACTTTCCCCACCACACTTAAACTTTTGCGTAGCAATTATTTGAGTGTGAAAGAGAGTTTTGTAAAAAGAAGAAAAAAATAAAGAGAGAAAAAATATGACCTGACACTACGAGTTGCCTCAATTCTAATTTCTTCCAACTCTTGAATTTGTAATTTACGCATTCCCGCGTCTTTTGGGTATTCAAGAATTTATATTTTTAATTGCCCAAATATGTTTTATGCTCTATTTCAATAGATAAATGACAACTTTTACCATACACAAGTTTAAATGGTGTCATTCCTATTGGTGTCTTGTACGCAGTACGGTATGCCCAAAGTGCATCCCCAAGCCTTTGACTCTAATCCTTGCGAGAGGGATTAACCACTCTCTCAAGGATTAATTTAATTTGTTTATTTGAGATTTCGGCTTGCCCATTAGTTTGTGGATAGTAAGCGATAGACATACGGTGTTGTACATGGTAGTTTTTCAATAGGTTGTCCATGTATTTATTGTTAAAATGGGAGCCCCTATCACTTATGATGGCTTTAGGGACTCCAAAACGCTGAAAGATATTCTTTTTGAGAAACTCTATCACCGTTTTGGAGTTGGCATCCCTTGTAGGAACTGCCTCCACCCATTTTGACACATAATCTACACACACCAATATGTAGAGATAACTATTTGATTGGGGAAAGGGGCCCATGAAATCTATGCCCCAAACATCATAAAGCTCACAAAACAATAAAGTTTTGAGAGGCATTTCATTTTTGCGGTGTAAATTTCCCGTCTTTTGGCAATTTTCGTAACTCTTTACAAAGGAATGAGCATCTTTGTAAAGAGTTGGCCAGTACAAGCCACTTTGAAGCACCATTTGGTCTGAGCAAATCTTGTAGAGATGAGGATCCTCCCAAGAATAATAGCGCGCGTCGCTTTTTATCTTGTCCCTTTGAGCTCGAGAGAGAGTATTAGGTAGCTCCCGGGTCTCCAAGTAGTTTACAATGTCGGCATACCAAGGCGTCATACCATGGATGGCGTAAAGTTGTTCGTCAGGGAAGAGCTCATTTATGGGAAGTATATCACCTGCTTTTGTCGGGAGTCGGCTGAGATGATCGGCCACCAAGTTTTCGGTGCCTTTCTTGTCCCAAATCTCCAGGTTGAACTCTTGTAGGAGAAGGATCCATCAGAGAAGTCGAGGTTTGCTCTCCTTCTTCTTCATCAGGTGTTTGAGCGCCGCATGATCTGAAAAGACAACTACCTTTGTCCCGACCAAATATGATCGGAACTTTTCCAATGCAAAAACAATTGCTAATAATTCTTTTTCAGTTGTGGTGTGATTTCTTTGGGCTTCGTCTAAGATCCTAGAGGCATAGTAAATAACATGAGGATCCTTACCAACACATTGGCCCAAGACTGCACCAACGCACAAGTCGTTGGCGTCACATATGATTTTGAAAGGAAGATTCCAGTCGGGAGGCTTGATGATAGGAGTCTCGCACAATTTCCCTTTTAAGATGTTGAATGCTTCCTTACACACGTCATCGAACTCGAATTTTACTTCCTTTTGGAGAAGGCGACACATGGGTTGGGCGATCTTGGAGAAATCCCGAATGAACCGTCTGTAGAAACCCACGTGGCCGAGGAAGGAACGTATGTACTTTACGTTGCGAGGGTATGGAAGCGTCTTAATCACATCAATCTTTTCCTTGTCGACCTCCAAGCCTTTTTCCGAGATTAAATGCCCTAAAACAATTCCTTGGCTCACCATAAAGTGGCACTTCTCAAAATTCAAGAAAAGATTAGCTTCCACACACTTTTCCATTATTATGCCCAAAATTATGGAGACACTCGTCAAATGAGTTACCATAAATGGAAAAGTCATCCATAAACACCTCAATGAATTTAGAAATATATTCAGAAAAAATAGACATCATACACCTTTGGAATGTACCCGGTGCGTTGCACAACCCGAACGGCATCCTTCGATAGGCAAATGTACCAAAGGGACACGTGAAGGTTGTTTTCTTTTGATCATCGGGGTTGATGACGATTTGAAAATATCCCGAATATCCATCCAAGAAGCAATAGTAAGATCGCCCCGCTAATCTTTCGAGCATTTGATCGATGAAGGGAAGAGGGTTGTGGTCCTTCTTTGTCGCCGCATTAAGTTTCCGATAGTCAATGCACACTCTCCATCCGTTTTGCACTCGTGTTGGCACTTTTTCCCCTTCGGCATTTTCCCCAATCGTGATTCCTGTCTTCTAGGGAACCACATGTATTGGAGATACCCATTCTGAATCGGCTACCGCATAAATGATCCCTGCATCAAGAAGCTTGAGAAGCTCCTTTTTCACCACCTCCATCATGACGGGATTCAGCCTCCTTTGAGATTACCTCGAAGGTTTGGAGCCTTCCTCGAGCGAAATCTTATGCATACAAGTCGAAGGACTAATTCCAGGCATGTCGGCTAGGGTCCACCCAATCGCCTTCTTGTGTTGTTTGAGAACGTTGACGAGGCTATCCTCTTGCTCGGGTGTTAGGTTAGAGGCAATGATGACGGGTAGGGTCTCCTTAGGCCCAAGGTATACGTATTTGAGATGCTCGGGTAGCGTTTTGAGCTCTAGATCAGGTGGCGTCTCGATTGATGGAGGCATTCATTTTTCTGATATCTTAAGCTCGCTTGAACTTGGACCTGAAAAAGAATAAACCTCTTCTTGTTAGTAGTATGCTCTAGGCCAATATATTTGAGATAAATGTATGGATTATGTTAAACAAACATTGTGTTTATTTAGAGATATTTTATATAATAAATGCGTATTGGTTATTTTATTCTTATTACTAAAATGAACCTTGAATATGATATTCAGCTTTATACCATCAAAGTATGTGACTTTGATAGTAAAACTATAAAGTATTATGAATGATATTCTAAACCGTCCCTGATCATTCATAGGATGTTTGTGAGACAAACATACTTTATGATAAGCTATAAATGGACATCAGTATGTTAGTTGACTGATGGTCATGTTTTATTGATCATGAATAAGAGTTATTAAGTCATTAACGTAAGTATATGTTAGAGACCATATACTGGATTGACCCACCTTGAGAATACTACATGGTTTGTGTCATTAGTTATTCCCAGTAAAAAATGTATCTGTAATCCTTAGACTTGAGATTATCTCAGTTTCCTACATGATAAATTTTATACTTTAATATAGTCTAACATCGTCTTTAACCGGGCGATCATAAAGATTATAATTAGGTATATAATGAATTGTGCGGAGGAAAGAGTTTAATTAAGATAGGATTTGTTCCTCTCATAAATTGAGAGAGATATCTTTAGGCCTCTTGATGATTTGATTGAAGAAACGCACGGCCGTGCTCAAGTGAATTAATAAGGAGTTATTAATGTCATTTCATGTTCAATCAAATTCGGTGTCAAGAAATATTTATCGACCAACATAAGGTTGACACTTACCATGCCTTATGGACGATATAGATATCGTGTAACAAAATGATACAATTCATGACATAAATTAGGTTTGATCGAATCATCTATACTTGCTTAATTTGGGTAATCATGATGTCTTGCTAAAGGCCGCTCATGATTTATAATCCATTGTAATTATTGCCAACATTAAGTAAACCTACAGGGTCACACACAAAGAACAACTAATGAGACGTACACAGAAAAAATATAACTTATGTGATAAGTTGTATGGAGAGCTACATAGTCAAGTGACACATCCAATCCTACATCTTATATGATAAGATGTGTTGCATATATGGTTACATAGTTACCATGCACATAGGATATGAAACTTATGGACTATATAGGCACAAGAGACACCCCAAAATCAGATTAAGGGCATAATATTTTCGTCCATCTTTTTGTGAGAAAAAAAGGAGAGAAAAATCCGAAAATTATTCTTTTGTTATTTTCTGTGAGAGAAATGAAGAACGAATACTAGCATATATTGTTCTTTATCCGTTCAAATGGGTTGTTCATGTGGATACCGGTAGAGGACGAAGTGAAGTGCGGCATCTTTGTGATTTGGGTTGAAACCGTGATTTTTGTTTGGAGAATCGGTTTATTTGGAGAATCTTTTGTTAGGAGAATCGGTTTGCTTGGAGAATCGGTTCGTTTGGTGAGTGCTTGGAGATCGGTTTGTGAGACCGATTAGGCGAATCATTCAAAGGATCGGTTTGGAAACCGGTTTGGATCGGGCAAAGAAAACCGTCAACCAAATTCGTTTTTGATCATCACGGATTAAGCGTAATCTGAAGGTACAAAGTTATGAACTTTTCTTTGATTTAATTGTAATTCACGGATCCTTCTTTTGGGTTTCGAATTCGATTTTGTTTCGTTTTTATTATTTCCGCTGCGTTATGAATCGTAGAAACCCAAAGTGGTATTAGAGCCAAGTGAATTCCAATTAAATTAAGACGGATAAACCATTTTCGAAATATTTCTTTTGATTTTGATGCGTTGTTTTTCAATTTTTGAATTTTGGTCATGAACGGTTGCAATTTCATGAAAGGGTGCGACTTCATGAAAGGGTGCATGTGATGTATCTTGATCATGAACGGTTGCGACTTCATGAAAGGATGCGACTTCATGAAATGGTGCATGTGATGTATCTTGATCATGAACGGTTGCGATTTCATGAAAGGATGCGACTTCATGAAAAAGGTGCATGTGATGTATCTTGATCATGAATGGTTGCGAATTCATGAAAGGATACGACTTCATGAAAGGTTGCGCTTTCATGAAAGGATGCGACTTCATGAAAGGGTGCATGTGATGTATCTTGATTATGAAAGGTTGCGACATGATTGAAAGGGTGCCTTGGGTATGTCATGAAGGGATGCATGTGATGTATCATAACCTTCGGATGGGTGTATAAATTTTATGAAAAGGTGTTAAACTACGTATATGACACACTAAATAAATTTCGAAAAGATATATTCAACACATCAAGTTTTTTTTTAAAGAAATTTTGAGTTTCGGCACTATATAAAATAAAATTTCTTCAGGGGCGCTGCCCCTTGAAACCCTACAGGGGCTCTGCCCCTTGACCCGTTCATTTTGATGGTTAATTGTGACGGGCATGGTTCCGTTCATTTTATATATAATATAACTACCACGATCATACACATCATGGAGATGAAGGATTTCACCATCTACTTCATACGCATCTTGGAGATGATAGAGTTCACCATCCACCTCATACACATCATAGAGATGAAGGAGTTCACCGTCCACCTCATACACATCATGGAGATGAAGGAGTTCATCGATGCCTTGTGGTTGAATGTATCTTAGGAAATGATCTTAATGATTGGCTCATTTAGATCATCAAGGCCATGTTATATCATATCATATTTATTTTATCTGTGCATGTGATGTTCTGTGATGAAATACATGACAAAATAAAACAACAAAACAAAAGATTAAAGATAACAATCCATCATATAATATTGAATCATAGAAATGCCTCCCATGTATCTATACTTATTATCCCTTCGATCATGCAAAATTTGGGTATGCCAAAGCATAGTGAATTAGCATAATCTTAGGGTGATAAGAAGCGAGAAATGGTGATTCTCGATATTTAGACATGGTTAGATTCAACTGAACTATCAAGTCAGACTTGGGTTCGGGGCATATGATAGGATGCATACGCGGAGCATATGATGCTCATCCTATGGATTAAACGAGAGTTGTATGAGATACAATTGGAAACGTTCCTACCTAAATAATTAGGTTCTAGGCGATGAGCCAAAGCTCACTTGGAACTTGATGAAACATGGATCTTGGCCCACTATGAAATTTAAAGTTAAAATTTCCGAATCAATACATTTGAGGGTTATTGATTTGAATAAAATAGTGGGAGTTAAAATTATATTAAAATATCTCAAATCACATATTAATATAAACCTGCATTTAATTATATGTAGAAAATGGCAACAAACAACACATCCACTTTAACATTGCGATTCGTCCTTGAGAAGGAAAAACTCAATGGGAAAAACTTCCTTGACTGGCATCGGAATTTGATAATTGTTCTCAAACAAGAAAGGAAGAACTATGTCCTTGAAAGGCCCATTCCTAACCAGCCCGCTGATGATGCTGATCAAGAAGTGATAAATACTTATGCCAAGCATACAAGCGACTCTAATGATGTGACATGTCTCATGTTGGCCACCATGGATGCCGATCTTCAAAAGCAGTTTTGAAAATTTAGAGGCATTTCCAATGTTGGCACAGCTCAAGGAAATGTTCCAAGAGCAAGCTAGAAATGAGAGGTATAATGCACATTGTGCATTAGCAAGTTGTAAGATGGTTCCCAACTCCTCGGTGAGTGCTCATATTCTAAAAATGAAAGGGTACCTTGATCAACTTGAGAAACTGGGGGCAAAGGTTGGCAATGAGATGGCTACCGATTTGATCCTTAGGTCTCTTCCTCCGAATTTCAAGCCATTTATAATGAACTATAATATGCATAACATGGACAAGAGTATCACGGAGTTACACGGCATGCTGAAGAACTTCGAGGGGACTATGAAGACAAATGTTGTCAATGATGTTCTCTTGATTCAGAAAGGCAAGGATCAAAAGAGAAAATTCAAGGGCAAAGTCAAAGGAAAAGGTAAGGGCAAGGTGTTGTCCGAACCTAAGAATAAGAAACACAAGGAGGGTGTTTGTTTCTTCTCCAACAAACCAGGCCATTGGATTGCCAGGCATACTTGGAGGATCTAAAGAAGAAGAAGAAGAGTAGTGAGACTACTACTTCAGGTATTAATGTTATTGAAATTAATTTATCTACTTCTTCATCTTGGGTATTAGATACCGGATGCGGTACTCACATTTGTAATAATGTGCAGGGGCTACAAAGGAGTAGAAGATTAGCGAAAGGTGAAGTGGACCCTGCGGGTGGGAAATGAAGCAAGAGTTGCTGCATTAGCCGTGGGCATTTATTTATTATCTTTACCTTCTGGACTTGTAATAAATTTAAATAATTGCTACTATGTACCTGCTGTGAACAGGAATATTGTATCTGTGTCGAGATTGGTTTTGGATGGTTTTAAGTTTGTTATTGAGAATAATAACTTTACCATAAGGAAAGAAAATATTTTCTATGCGAATGGTCAATTAGAAAATGGTCTTTATGTTTTAAATCTTGATCATGAACATTACAAGTCTATCTATAGCATTAATACAAAGAGATTTAAATCTAATGATTTGAATCCGACATATTTCTGGCATTGTCGTTTAGGACTCATAAATGTGAAACGCATTTCTAAACTCCACCAATATGGACTTTTAGACTCATTTGATTTAGAATCATTTGAGACGTGCGAATCTTGTTTATTAGGTAAGATGGCAAAGGCTCCTTTCACAAAGAGAGGTGAGAGGGCAAGTGAGTTATTGGATCTCATACATACAGATGTATGCGGACCAATGAGCACACCAGCTAGAGGTAGTTTTTGATACTTCATTACTTTTACTCATGACTTAAGTAGATCTGGATATGTTTACTTAAGGAAACATAAATCCGAATCTTTTGAATTGTTCAAAATTTTCAAAAGTGAAGTAGAAAACCAACTAGTTAAGAAAATAAAAGCACTTCGATCAGATCGAGGTGGCGAATATTTAAGCCTAGAGTTTGACAATCATCTTAAAGATTGTGGAATAGTTTCACAACTTACTCCTCCTGGAACACCTCAATGGAATGGTGTCTCGGAAAGGAGAAACCGAACTTTACTAGATATGGTTCGGTCTATGATGAGTAAAACAGATCTTCCGATATCCTTTTGGGATTATGCCATTGAGACTGCCACGTTCATACTAAACAGAATTCCATCAAAAGCTGTTCAAAAGACTCCATATGAGATATGGACTGGGAGGAGTCCCACATTGTCTTTTCTAAAGATTTGGGGTTGTGAAGCTTATGTGAAGCATCAAATTTCTGACAAGTTAACACCGAAATCTGATAAATGCTTATTTGTGGGATATCCTAAAGAAACTAAAGGATAATACTTTTATAACCCATCCGAGAACAAAGTGTTTGTTGCTCGAAATGGTATCTTTTTGGAAAGAGAATTTATTTCTAAAGGAACTAGTGGGAATAAAGTACACCTTGAAGTAATTCAAGTTCCACTAATTAGCAATGAACAGCCATTAGAAGATCCACAAGTCTCTTCAAGAGTTGACGAGTCCAGTCTTGAAACACAAGATACTCCTCGTAGATCTGGTAGAGTTCGCCATGAGCCCGAGAGATATGGATTTCTCGTGACTGATGATAGAAATGTGGCGCTCATAGATGATGAACCCACATCTTACCAAGAAGCTATAAAGGATCCTGATTCTCATAAATGGTTGGAAGCCATGAAAACTGAGATGCAGTCCATGTACGATAATCAAGTTTGGAACCTAATTGATTCACCTGAAGGTTCTAAGACTATTGGGTGTAAATGGGTTTTCAAAAAGAAAACTGACATGGACGGAAATGTGCATACCTATAAAGCGAGACTTGTCAAACTCATGGTATAGACTATGAGGAAACTTTCTCACCAGTTGTCATGCTTAAATCGATTAGAATTCTGCTTGCCATAGCTGCATATTATGACTATGAGATATGGCAAATGGATGTCAAAACAGCTTTTCTTAATGGAAATTTACTCGAGGATGTGTATATGACACAACCCGTGAGTTTTGTTGATCCTAAGAATTCTGATAAGGTCTGCAAATTGCAGCGATCCATTTACGGAGTAAAGCAAGTATCTCGGAGTTGGAATCTTCTTTTTGATGAAGTAATCAAAGGTTTTGGTTTTATCAAAAATGAAGATGAACCTTGTGTTTACAAGAGAGTTAGTGGGAGCGCAATAGTTTTTCTCGTACTTTATGTAGATGATATATTACTCATTGGAATGACATTCCGACTTTAACAAATGTTAAGACATTTTTAGGAAAGTCTTTTGCAATGAAGGACCTAGGAGATGCCGCTTATATACTCGGCATTAAGATCTATAGAGATAGATCTAAAAGGCTCATAGGTCTAAGTCAAAGTACCTATATTGAAAAAGTGTTGACACGATTTCGAATGGATGATTCGAAAAGAGGTTTCATACCAATTTCACATGGCATAAAATTGAGTAAGACTCAACGTCCTGCTAATCAGGAAGAACGAAATCGCATGAATAAAATCCCGTATGCTTTGGCTATTGGATCTATCATGTATGCCATGCTTTGTACTAGACCAGATGTATCATATGCATTAAGTGCAACTAGCAGATATTAATCTGATCCCGGTGAAAGTCACTGGACAGAAGTCAAGAATATTCTGAAGTACTTGAGAAGAACTAAGGATTCATTCTTGGTTTATGGAGGATTTGAATGTGAGCTAGTTGTAACAGGTTACACGGACTCAAGCTTTTAAACCGACAATGATGATTTTAGATCGCAATCTGGTTATGTGTTTTGTTTGAATGGAGGTGCAATAAGTTGGAAAAGTTCCAAACAGGACACTGTAGCGGATTCTACGACAGAAGCAGAGTACATAGCAGCTTCAGAAGCAGCTAAGGAAGCAGTTTGGATGAAGAAGTTCATTGAAGAACTCGATGTGGTTCCTAGTATAACAAATCCTGTGGATCTTTATTGTGACAACAATGGGGCAATCACGCAGGCAAAGGAACCAAGATTGCATCAGAGAACCAAACACATACTTCGACGTTTCCATTTGATCAGGGAGATCATTGCGAGAGGAGATATTAAAATATGCAGAGTTGATGGTGATGATAATGTTGCCGAACCGTTGACTAAACCACTTTCTCAAGCAAAGCATGAGGGTCATGCTAGGTCGATGGGTATTAGATACTTGTTAGATTCGGCCTAGTGCAAGTGGGAGAGTGTTAGTAGTATGCTCTAGGCAATATATTTGAGACCTAGATGTATGGATTATGTTAAACAAACATTGTGTTTATTTAGAGATATTTTATATAATAAATGTGTATTGGTTATTTTATTCTTATTACTAAAATCAACCTTGAATATGATATTCAGCTATATATCATCAAAGTATGTGACTTTGATAATAAAACTATAAAGTATTATGAATGATATTCTAAACCGTCCCTGATCATTCATAGGATGTTTCTGAGACAAACATACTTTATGATAAGCTATAAATGGACATCAGTATGTTAGTTGACTGATGGTCACGTTTTACTGATCATGAATAAGAATTATTAAGTCATTAACGTAAGTATATGTTAGAGACCATATACTGGATTGACCCACCTTGAGAATACTACATGGTTTGTGTCATTAGTTATTCTCAGTAAAGAATGTATCTATAATCCTTAGACTTGAGATTATCTCAGTTTCCTACATGATAAAGTTTATACTTTAATATAGTCTAACATCGTCTTTAACCGGGCGATCATAAAGATTATAATTAGGTATATAATGAATTGTGCGGAGAAAAGAGTTTAATTAAGATATGATTTGTTCCTCTCATAAATTGAGAGAGATATCTTTAGGCCTCTTGATGATTTGATTGAAGAAACGCACGGTCGTGCTCAAGTGAATTAATAAGGAGTTATTAATGTCATTTCATGTTCAATCAAATTCGGTGTCAAGAAATATTTATCGACCAATATAAGGTTGACACTTACCATGCCTTATGGACGATATAGATATCGTGTAACAAAAGGATACAATGCATGACATAAATTAGGTTTGATCGAATCATCTATATTTGCTTAATTTGGGTAATCATGATGTCTTGCTAGAGGCCGCTCATGATTTATAATCCATTGTGATTATTGCCAACATTAAGTAAACCTACAGGGTCATACACAAAGAACAACTAATGAGACGTACACAGAAAAATCATAACTTATGTGATAAGTTGTATGGAGAGCTACATAGTCAAGTGACACATCCAATCCTACATCTTATATGATAAGATGTGTTGCATATATGGTTACATAGTTACCATGCACATAGGATATGAAACTTATGGACTATATAGGCACAAGAGACACCCCAAAATCAGATTAAGGGCATAATATTTTCGTCCATCTTTTTGTGAGAAAAAGAGGAGAGAAAAATCCGAAAATTATTCTTTTGTTATTTTCTGTGAGAGAAATGAAGAACGAATACTAGCATATATCATTCTTTATCCGTTCAAAGGGGTTGTTCGTGTGGATACCGGTAGAGGACGAAGCGAAGTGAGGCATCTTTGTGATTTGGGTTGAAACCGTGATTTTTGTTTGGAGAATCGGTTTATTTGGAGAATCGGTTTGCTTGGAGAATCGGTTCGTTTAGTGATTGCTTGGAGATCGGTTTGTGAGACCGATTAGGCGAATGAAAATTCTCAAGCCCATAACTCATTATATAGACCTTCATTTCATGTGAAACCAACTCCATTATCTTCTTCTCTCTTCCCTCTTTCCAACGATATAAAGAACTCAAAAAGTGATGAAGAATTGGATGAGATAATCGAGTTTGAACACAATGATCAATGAAATTGAATTCTGTTTTTGATGAAATAACTCAATTCGAGCTGAAACTTCTCAAATACATAACTCAGTCTACGGACCTCCATTTCATGCGAAACCAACTCCATTCTCTTCTTCTCTCTAACCTCTTTCCAACGATATCAAGAACACAAAAAATAATCTACAGATGTGTGACAATTTCAGATTTCAAATAAGTGCTCGATAAGAATTGGTTATTTCGGATCTGAAGCATTCCGCCCAAAACAGGGCAAAAATTGAACCCTAAAATGCTCGGTCAAATCTCAATCATTTTGAACGAAATTTCGTCCATACCCCCAATACAACCTCTTGATCCGCCTGAGCCAATCACAAGTTTCGGTCTGTCCCCTACTCTCCTCTCCATTCAAAACAAGTCATTGGACTCTCAAGTCCATTACAACCTATAAAACACCCCTCAAGCTTCACCATTAAAAAAACACATTCTCCCACTCTCTTTAACTTATACACCACTCTCCACTCTTCTTCTTTAACCTCTAGAACCACCATTAATGAGTTTCAAACTTTCTTGAGCTCTAATTTTCATTTTTGGGGAAAATTCAAATCGGTCGATTCTAGCTTGAATCGAGGTGCAATTGGAGCTTCAATTCGACTCGAGGGAGCTACCCGCTTGTCTTCCAACTCTCGGTTTAGTCCAATTCTCTTTTAATTGCTTGATTTAAATTTTAGATCGCAAGAACTCAATTTGTAGTAATAATGATTAAATCTTGTGAAATTCTTATTTTTGTGAATATGTGTAAGAAGATTTAGATAGAGAGGGAAGTTTATGAGTTCTATACATGAAATCTTGCTTGAATTTATTGTAATTTTGCTGAATTTTAATGAATAGTCATGAACACACATATTTTTGAATAAATTGGGGAAAATTACTTATCTTAGTATTTTTCATCAATTGATCAATTAAATCTAGAGTTTATTGACTTGTTGATCATATAGAAGTCTTAGCTTAGTACTTTGTGTGATTAATTTAGAGTTGTGATTGATTTAGGCCAAGTTTTGTTTTGAAATGGCTGTTTTGAGATGAACTAGTACTTGAATCAATTTCTTGAGTAAATCTTAAGCTAAGATTGCTCAAATCCATCATCTAAATCTGTAGAATTGTACCCTAAGTGGTTAATAATTGTTATATATCACATAAATTTCCTATTAATCCCTATTTTTAAATCTAAAATCGAACCTTAATCCAGTTTCTGTCTTGCTGCTGTTTTTTCTCTGTTTTTCAGTCTTTTTCTCTTAATTTCAACTCTAATTCAGATCTAAAAAATTAAATAAATATTTTCATAATTTATATAATTCTTAAATCAAATTTTGCCCAATTTCGATTTGTAATCTGTGAGATATTGATTTTGTAAATTTGTAAGTTTTCTATTTTTGATCTTTCTGTTCAGATTTACTGTTTCGTATCTTCCGAATTTTTAAAAATATAAAAACAAATACTAAAAATACAAAAATAGTTCTACTTGAATTATTTTGAAGTGTAAAATCCGAATATGAATTTTAAAATAGTAGTTGTTAAAACAGATCAAGAGATATTATAATTTTTGTGAGAACTGGTCTGTCAGAATTAGTTTCTGATCCATATCTGAGTTTTTATTATAAATCTCAAACTACAAAACATAATTATACCAAATTTTAACAGATATTCTAAAACTTATGAATTGAATTTCTGTATGAATGTTGGGATTTTTCTAACTTTGGTGATTTTTCTATAATTTTCTTAATTTGTTGCTGAACCAATTTTGAATCTGAGATAAGTTCTGGACTGAATTGCAAATAACTCGAAAATCTTTCATAAAATAATAATAACAGTAAAGAACCATATCGTAGATCTCTCTTTCTAACTTCCAACGGTATCTCGTGAGTTGGATTCGGAGATTATTTGATCTAGTTACGAATTAACTCACTAATGTGTGACGTGCTAAATTTTTAAGACAAAACTAAAAATTGAATTTAAACTTGGAAATTTTACCTAATAACCCTTGTATTAAAAGATTTTACACTAGATGTAAATCATTGAGACTAGTTAATTCTTGAGGCCACACCTCCTTGTGTTCGACCCCTAAACTCATTTACCGCTCATACTCGTAAATTGATTAATAGGGAAATATAAATTATTTTGTTAAATTGTGTGAAATATAAACGACGGTTTTATGCGATTTACAAATGGCGCCGTTGCCGGGGAGGCGGCTTGCATCAAGTTTAAACTAATCCATCTCATATTTTCTCTAGTGTTTTTGTTTCTCTTATTTTTAAAGGTTATTAGGGCGCAAGATCTTCAATGGATTGGCAAGGCGAGAGTAGAATGAGATTCAATGACAAGAAGACAAACATGGACGGGATGGCGACACAACGGCTATCGAAGGAACAATGGCAAAAGCTCCTTCAAGCAAACACAACCTCTCTACGGACAATATTATGGGCAAGGAGCGTTGTTCAACCATTCGTTTAATCAGGAGTCGAGGGATGAATTGTTGAACCAACCTTGGGGTTTTCAAACTCAAATTAACTTCCAAAACCCATACACACCCACCACACCAACCCATTCCTCTCAACCTTACCTCCACCAAAACGAGTACTACGCTCCATACCAAGAATATCAACAACCTCAAATCTATTTTGAAGACAAATGGCTTGATAAATTGGACCTCTTCGAGAAATGCTTTTTAGAGATGTCGAACTCGCTCATGAAAGACATGGACAAAGCTCATACCATTATTCAAGAATCCACTCTCCAACCTTGTTATAATGAAACTAGCCATTGTGACGAGTGTTCTTGGGTTCAACATGAGAATGAAGAATTGGGGGTGGAAGAATATTCAGATGTTGTTGAAATGTTCGAAGAAGTTTTGGAAAAGAACCCTAGTTTTGAATTTGAAGAGTATGGGTGTTACAGGGAAAGTGAGTTAGACCATGAAGAGGGGATTGAATCTTGTAACGAATCGACCACTACAAAAGCGATTTTCAAATTTGAGGAATTGAGAGTTGAGGAATCTAAAAGTGATGAGGAAGACGAGAAAATGTTTGAAGAAGTTGTGGAAGAAGAGAACCCTAGCATTGTATTGGAAGAGTATTTGTGTGATGGTGAGAGTGAGTTAGACCATGAAGAGGGGATTGAATCTCATGAATTGTCAAGTGCAACTTACCCAAGTTTCAACTTTGAGGAATTTTGTTGTGAAGTGGAATGTAAGTCAAACCATGAATCGAGTAGTGAATCTTGCAATGAGTCAAGCGCTACTAACCCGAGTTTCGAATTTGGGGAATTCTGTGTTGGGGATGATTATGAGTCGAACCATGACTCAATGGTCGAAACATATGACGACTCGAGCACCCTAAATCACGAGCCAACTCCACCAAAACCTTCAAATCATATCTCTTGCCAAACCATACATTCCACCAAACTTGAAATAAGTGGTGTAATGTTCGTCAACCTTCCACCTCAACAAGGGGTAAATTTGGGCATTAAATTGCCCCTCTCAACTGAATTTGAAACTAAACCCCGTCCAAAAGCAATCAGATCACACTTTCTACTTCTTGACGAAATCAAGAAAAAGCAAACAAAAGATCAGAGGATCCTATTACCACCATGTGAGCTCTTACAAGGATTTGCTCATATGTACGATCCTTTCGAGCGAGGCTAACACAAGATGCATCAGGCTCGAGACGTAAAACGGGAGCGCTAGCAAGAGACAACTCGTCGTGTCAGGTCGTATTTTTTTTTTATTTATTTTATTTTATTTTCTTATTTTTACAAAACTTCTCTTTCACGCTTAAACATTTGCTACGCAAAAGTTTAAGTGTGGTGGGGGAGGTTTAGCATAAAACCCCGACAATTTTTCCAATTTCCACAAATTTTCTCATATTTGCACTTTTTATTTGAGGATAAACAAAGTTTTAAGTGTGGTCGGGTGGTTTTGTGCAAAACCAAGTTTTATTTTCATGTAAAAATGTGAAAATTCATAAAAATTCAAAAAATTCAAAAAAAAAATTTCAAAAAAAACAAAAAAAACTCATAAATACAATAAAATTTAAACTTTTTACACGTTTTTCTTTCATTTTTGTTTGTTTCTGTACATAAAACTTTGTGTGTTATAAAGGATAGCAAGAGACATTTAAATAAAAAAGAAGTTAATGTTTTGAAAATGGAAAATATTTTAAAACTAAGCCCTCTCAAGCAATTTTTGAAAAATACTTATGGTTTTGGAAAATGATGAAAAGATTTCAAAAACTTCGAAAGGATTTAACCTTTGTCATGAATGCCATATTTTCCACTTCATTCCATTTATAATATCCATTCAAATCCATTAAGCATTTTGAAAATTCTTAACTATTTCACTTACCCTTTTAACGAAATTATAAATCATTTTCTTTAAAGTAATGCTATGATTAAAACTTTTAAGAAATCAAACCTTACTTTTAATATCACTAGTTTCGCAAAATTTTTATAATTCAACCTATCTTTCATGGCATAGCTAATGACTCGTATCTCCATCTCTAATTTTCGCACTAAAAGCAAGTGACCGAAATCGTAACCTGTTATCCCTTCACAAAAAGAATTCAAAAATGTGAAAATTATTTTTAACCCCTTGAAAAAGAAAATATTTTACATATCCGCAATAGAAAATGAAGGATTTTTTGTACGTGCAAAGCACAGGTTGTCTTTTGATAACACGAGTGGATAGCATACCAACTTTTACGTGTTTATAAAAGAGAAAATTCAGTTAGTTGGAACTTTTGGGGTAATTTGTATAAATTCACCATTTTAAATTTAGGGGGAGAAAGTATAAAAATTAAAATTAGGGCATTGCTTTTTGGAAAAAGGTTCGTATTTGAAGGATTGGGGAATTTTAAATAAATTTGAATTTGAAATTATTAATGGATATTCATCAACACTCGTGTACTATTATAATAATCAAATATTAGTATATAACATTCATGGCAAAAATTAAATCTCTTTTCAAAATGCTTTAAACTGATTCTAAAAATCCTAAAATTTGATTTTAATTTACGCTTAAGGACAAGCTTGGTTTAAGTGTGGTGGAATTTGTAATGTGTATTTTTATACATAATTTTATGATTTTTATCATCTCAAATTCAATCATAATTCAAATAAAATGTGTGAAAATTGCTCATAATTCATAAAATATGATTTGAAACCCCTTAATACATTTTTGTGTTATTTTACAAGCGAAAAGGCCATAAAATTAAGAATTCAACAAAAATGCGAATAATGGGCCAATAATGGCCAAATTTTCCCCAAAAATCCCCATACACACACTTTTCTAACCGCTAAAAGATGAGTAATGTTGGTGGAAAAGAGAAAGGACCATAAAACGCTATGAAAATGTCCACGGTCTCATATCATTTTTGAACCCAACTGATACGTGAACCGACCACGTTCGGATCCAAAACAGATAAGAAACGTTCATGTTTTCATGACGTTTGGAATCGGAACATGACGTTCGAGCTAAGCGGAACCATACCATCATTTACATCTCAAAAATAAACCAAGCAAGAATAGAGAAAATACGACACGTAAAAATTCTGGTCAAAACTGAAAAGTCAACCCTTTCTCTCTCAAAAAGACGATTATTTCCAAAGTGCTCAAAATTGAACAAACTCAATATCACTCGACTCGGCTCGAAAAGAAAAGGACAACCGTATGATTCACAATCTCTGGAACAGCCAGAGTTGGCCGCAAAACGCTAAAAATCTCCAGTCAGCCCAAAAATAACCAATTTCGAGCTGCAGTCTTCTCGAGCTCACCATTCCCTACACAAATATTGGTTTGTCATGATTCTAATGCCATTCTCTTCTCCTTACTCCCCTCTTTCCAACCATATAAAGAAATCAAGATGTGATGAAGAATTGAGTGAGATAATGAAATTGAATTCTGTTTTTGCTGAAATAACTCAATTTGAGATGAAAATTCTCAAGTCCATAACTCATTATACAGAACTCGATTTCATGCAAAATCAACTCCATTATCTTCTTCTCTCTTCCCTCTTTCCAACGATATAAAGAACTCAAAAAGTGATGAAGAATTGGATGAGATAATCGAGTAACTCAGTGATCAGTGAAATTGTATTCTATTTTTGCTGAAATAACTCAATTCAAGCTGAAACTTGTCAAATACATAACTCAGACAAGAGACCTCCATTTCTTGCGAAACCAACTCCATCCTCTTATTCTCTCTTCCTTCTTTCCAACGATATCAAGAACACAAAAAATAATCTAAAATATGTTAGAATTTCAGATTTGAGATAAGTACTCGATAAGAATTGGTTATTTCGGATCTGAAGCATTCCGCCCAAAACTAGGCAAAAATTGAACCGCCAAATACTCGGTCAAATCTCAATCATTTTGAACGAAATTTCTTCCATACCCCCAGTACAATCTCTTGATCCGCCTGAGCCAATCACAAGTCTCGGTTTGTCCCCACCTTCCTCTCCATTCAAAACAAGTCATTGGACTCTCAAGTCGATTTCAACCTATAAAACACCCCTCAAGCTTCACCATTAAAAAAACTCATTCTCCCACTCTCTTTAACTTATACACCACTCTCCACTCTTCTTCTTTAACCTTTAGAACCACCATTATTGATTTTCAAACTTTCTTGAGCTCTAATTTTCGTTTTTGAGTGAAATCGCAATTTGGAGCTGATTTGGGAAAATTCGAATCAGTCGATTCTAGCTTGAATCGAGGTGCAATTGGAGCTTCAAATCGACTCGAGGGAGCTACCTGCTGGTCTTCCAACTCTCGGTTTAGTCCAATTCTCTTCTAATTGCTTGATTTAAATTTTAGATCGCAAGAACTCAATTTGTAGTAATAATGATTAAATCTTGTGAAATTCTTACTTTTGTGAATATGTGTAAGTAGATTTAGATAGGGAGGGAAGTTTATGAGTTGTATACAAGAAATCTTGTTTTAATTTCTTGTAATTTTGCTGAATTTTAATGAATAGTCATAAACACACATATTTTTGACTAAATTGGGAAAAATTACTTAGCTTAGTATTAAATCTAGATTTTATTGACTTGTTGATCACATAGAAGGCTGAGGTTAGTACTTTGTGTGATTAATTTGGAGTTGTGATTGATTTAGACCAAGTTTTGTTTTGAAATGGCTGTTTTGAGATGAACTAGTTCTTGAATCAATTTCTTGAGTAAATCTTAGCTTAGATTGCTCAAATCCATCATCTAAATCTGTAGAATTATCCTAAGTGGTTAATGATTATTACATCACATAAATTTCCTATTAATCCCCATTTTTAAACCTAAAATCGAACCTTAATCCAGTTTCTTTCTTACTGTTGTTTTTTATCTGTTTTTCAGTTTTTTCTCTTAATTTCAACTCTAATTCAGATCTGAAAAATTAAATAAATATTTTTACAATTTATTTCTCAGTTAGTATATAATTTTCAAATCAAATTTTGCCCAATTCCGATTTGTAATCTGTGAGATATTGATTTTGTAAATTTGTAAATTTTCTGTTTTTGATCTTTCTGTCCAGATTTACTGTTTCGTTTCTTCTGAATTTTTAAAAATATAAAAACAAATACTAAAAATAGAAAAATAGTCATACTTGAAGTATTTTGAAGTTTAAAATCTGAATCTGAATTTTAAAATAGTAGTTGTTAAAACAGATCAAGAGATATTATAATTTTTGTGAGAACTGGTCTGTCAGAATTAGTTTCTGATCCAGATCTGAGTTTTCATTATAAATCTCAAACTACAAAACATAATTATACCAGATTTTAACAAATATTCTAAAACTTGATAATTGAATTTCTATATGAATTTTGGGATGTTTCTAACTTTGGTGATTTTTTTATAATTTTCTTAATTTGTTGCTGAACCAATTTTGAATTTGAGATAAGTTCTGGACTGAAAATAACTCGAAAATCTTTAATAAAATAATAATAACACTAAAGAACCATATCGTAGATCTCTATTTATAATTTCCAACAGTATCTCATGAGATGGATTCGGAGATTATTTGGTCTAGTTACGAATTAAATCACTAATGTGTGACGTGTTGAATTTTTAAGACAAAACTGAAAATTGATTTTAAACTTGAAAATTTTACCTAATAACCCTTGAATTAAAAGATTTTAGACTAGAGGTAAATCATTGAGACTAGTTAATTCTTGAGGCCACACCTCCTTGTGTTCGACCCCTAAACTCATTTAACCCTGATTCTCGTAAATTGATTAATAGGGAAATATAAATTGTTTTGTTAAATTGTGTGAAATATAAACGACGGTTTGATTGAAGAAACGCACGGCCGTGCTCGAGTGAATTAATAAGTAGTTATTAATGTCATTTCATGTTCAATCAAATTCGGTGTCAAGAGATATTTATCGACCAACGTAAGGTTGACATATATCATGCCTTATGGACGATATAGATATCGTGTAACAAAGGGATACAATGCATGAACATAAATTAGGTTTGATCGAATCATCCATACTTGCTTAATTTGTGTAATCATGATGTCTTGCTAGAGGCCGCGCATGATTTATAATCCATTGTATTATTTCCAACATTAAGTAAACCTACAGGGTCACACACAAAGAACAACTATTGAGACGTACACAGAAAAATCATAACTTATGTGATAAGATGTATGAAGAGCTACATAGTGAAGTGACACATCTAATCCTACATCTTATATGATAAGGTGTGTTGCATATATGGTTACATAGTTACCATGCACATAGGATATGAAATTTATGAACTATATGGGCATAACAAACTCCCCAAAATGATTGATGAAGGCATATTATTTTCGTCCCACTTTTGTGAGACAAAAGGAGAGAAAAATCCGAAAATTATTCTCTTGTTATTTCTATGAGAAAAATGAAGAACGAATACTAGCATATATCGTTCTTTATCCATTCAAAAGGATTGTTCCTGTGGATACCGATAGAGGATGAAGCAAAGTGCGGCGTCTTTGTGATTCGGGTTGAAACCGAGGTTTGTTTGGAGAATCGGTTTGCTTGGAGAATCGGTTCATTTGGAGATCGCTTGGAGATCGGTTTGTGAGACCGGTTAGGCGAAACATACAAAGGATCGGTTTCGAAACCGGTTTGGAATCAGACAAAGAAAAGTGTCAACAAAATTCACTTTCCATCATCATGGATTAAGCGTAATCCGAAGTGACAAAGTTATGAACTTTTCTTTGATTTTATTGTAATTCACGGATCCTTCTTTTGGGTTTCGAATTCGATTTTGTTTCGTTTTTATTTTTCCGCTGTGTTATGAAAGGTAGAAACCCAACTGTGATATCAGAGCCAAGTGAATTCCAATTAAATTAAGACGGATAAACCATTTTCGAAATATTTCTTTTTATTTTGAGGTGTTATTTTTCAATTGTTGAATTTTCATGATGAACGGTTGCGATTTCATGAAAGGATGCGACTTCATGAAAGGGTGCATGTGATGTATCTTAATCTTGGACGGTTGCGATTTCATGAAAGGATGCGACTTCATGAAAGGGTGCATGTGATGTATTTTGATCATGAACGGTTGCAATTTCATGAAAGGATGCGATGTCATGAAAGGGTGCATGTGATGCATGTTGATCATGAAAGGTTGCGACTTGATTGATAGGATGCGACTTCATGAAAGGGTGCATGTGATGTATCTTGATCATGAAAGGGTGCGACTTGATTGAAAGGATACCTTGGGTATGTCATGAAGGGATGCATGTAATGTATCATAACTTTTGAATGGGTGTCTAAATTTTATGAAAAGGTGCGAAACTACGTATATGATACACTAAATAAATTTTGAAAAGATGTATTCAACACATCAAGTTTTTAAAGAAATTTTGAGTTTCGGCACTATATAAAATAAAATTTCTTCAGAGGCGCTGCCCCTTGAAACTCTGCAGGGGCTCTGCCCCTTGACCCGCACTCACGCATAGATTAATTTTAGACCCCGAATTTCATATTCGTAACGCCTTATACATATTTCATAAAATGGTTTACAGTACAACATAATGCATATAACATGGCCTATTAGATATGTGATGAATGGTTGTGATTTGTATGTGATGATGTGATATATGTAATATATGTATGTATGTAATAACGGGCATGGTTCCGTTCTTGGTTGATGTGATGTAATTTATTTTGATGGTTAATTGTGACGGGCATGGTTCCGTTCATTTTGTATTGTAAATCGTGGTAAAACCGTCGTTAAATTTTTACACAATTTAACAAACATATTTATAATTTTCCCTAGCTTCACTCTTAAGAGTATATGTGGTCTTTTGAGTTTTAGGGGTCGAACACAAGGAGAATGGCCTTGAGATATTACAATTCTTTTCAAAAGTAGGTCTGGTTTTGTTCAAATGTTGCAAATTTTTTTAGAAGATTAATGATGTATTAGATGGAATTTAAACAAGTTCGTACACAATTCTTTTGAAAATTCTTTAATAATAGTACCAAATATCCAAAAGTTGCAAATGATATGTCAATGAAAACCAGAAAATGAGATCTTCAAAATGCAAGGCAAATCAATTATCACTTTGGTTCATATTTTTATGTAATTTTCGTTTTAGTCCACACTTTTCAAAATCAATCAGCAAGGTTATTCATAAAATCACAGAAAATCGAAAATTACTTCAAAAATCACCAAAATTTAACAGAAATTAGGGAAGCAAGTTCCGATTATGTGGTAAAAATCTCAGATCAAAAAGATTGATATTCCAAAAATTATGGTCAAAACTCAGAACATATGACAGAATTAGACAGAGAATGGTATGTGTTGCCAAAAGAGGGTGGAATTCAAATTTTATCCAAACAACAATTCAATTAAAATTCAGATCAAGAAACTACACTTCAAAATGATTTACTGAGACCTAGATTTTTTATTTATAGGATTTTTTACTAATTTCTAAAAATCGTAGAAAAACAGACAGTTTCAAAAATCAAGAAAAGAAAATTTAAAAAAAAATCAAAACTTTGCACAGATTTTATCTTACAATTTTAACATATAAGCATTGGGCACATATTATATGAAAGTTGTTCTAAAATATCTAGAGAAACACAAAAAAAAAATTATAATTTTCTTTGATCAGATCTGAAGTCAAACAATTTTTTACTGAAACTGACAGAAACAAAATGAAGAAAAATGTATTTTTCAATTTATAGGATAAAAGTAGGAATTTTTAAGGCAATTTGATCAAGAATTGTATCATTAATCACTAAATATTCAGTTTATCAGATTTGGCACAAGTTTGAATTATTTCCAACCAGAAAAACTCAGCAAATAGATCAAAATTTCAGATCAAACACCAGTCAACCAACTAGTGTTTGATCTCAACTTTTGAACTAAAAACTTCACTAAACCAAGCAAAAACCTTAACCAAGATTCAAGATGATAAAATGGACCAACATGCATGAAAATCCAGTTCTAAATGACCTAATTAATCCAACCAAATCGATTAAATCAGGAAAATCCAGATTCAACAGCACATTATGAACAGTAACCAAATCAGTCAAATTACTTCAAATTAAAACAAGATTTCAAACAATTCTATCACAAAAAGCCTATCCCTACAAGATTCTACTCATACATGATAAGATCAACCGAAATTAGGCATGTGTTCATCATATTTTTTTACAAATTGGATCTTGTGATCTAAAATTGAATACAAGAGATTAAATGAAAATTGGATCAAACCGAGACGTAGAAGATCAACCAAAAACTTCCTTGAGCCGATTTGAACCTCCAACTGATGCTTGATCCCAGCCGGAACCGATCAATTGCCTTTTTCACCAAAATCAGCCCGAATTGGTGAATTTCACTCAAACTCGAAAATCGAAGCTCGAAAAGCTCTGAGATTTAGTAAGGGAGTTACTGAAGCTTAAAGAAGATGATTGAAGAGTAATGTGTTGAAAGAATTTGGAGAATGGAAGAATGATTTGAGAGATTGGATGAAAGAGCGTGTTTTGATGGATTGAAATACGGTTCTTTATATAGAGAGTTCAGGGAAATTTTGGGGCTTGTGATTGGCTCAGGTAGATCAAGGGATTGTACTGAAGATCTGGACCAAGTTTCGTTGAATTTCGTTGAGATTTGAGTGATTTTTGGGCGGATGAATTTTTCACTTTGTTCTATCTGGCGAAGGGATTCAGATCGGATCTGAGATTTGAAAACACGCGCGGTTAATTCTGTTGAGTCACTGACAGTAGTCCCCACTTGGATTTGCTACGCTGAAACGGGTCATAAGTCGCGTGAAACGAGTCGCGTCCTATTCTTCAGTATGGCGCTGAGTTTTTCAATGTCCTTTTGATCTTTTATGGCGGAACGGGTCGAAATGTGCGTGACGTGGGTCATTTCAGAATGAGATTTGGCACTGAGTTTTGAATGAAGATTGCTTCGATCTTCTGTGGCGTGCGAGCATGTGTTCCGTCCTAAAACGAAGTTCTGACGCTCGGGTGTGAAACGAATATGTATTTTTGGATCCAATTTCGCATTGATTTTCAGACCCGTATTCGCTTCTTCTTCAATCTGTGAGTTGAGCTCGCACGGTTCTTCACTTCTGCTCGTGTTCTCACTCCCAATGGCTTCCTCTCATTGCCATGAATCTACAGAGCTTTGAAACGCAGAAAATGGTTGAGAGTTCATCGAGTTTTCCTCATTTTTCTCCCATCTCAGTTCATTTCCGCCACTGATGGCTGTTCGAGCTTAAAGCTCGCTCTTTGAGCAGCGGCAGCTCAATCCAGAGCTCAGGCTTCCTTCCTCACTTCCTCACGATGCTCTGCGTTGCGTTTTATGCGTCAATTCTTCCCTTAATTCATGAGTTTCCGCCATTAACCGAACTCAGCGAAAATAACCCACCAGAACACAAAATCGTGAATTAAAACGAGATTTCAAGTTGTTTTTCTATCGAATTGAGGCTTCGGAATCCATTAAGAGACCCCACTGAAGCTATTCGACTCGTCAAACATCATCACTGTGTGAGAAAATTGCGAGAAGACCGATCGAATTCATCACACTGCCGAAATTTCAACCGTTGGATCATCCAGTTTGAAAAGTTCATTGAGGATTTCGTCGAACAGATTACGCAACACGGATTTCTCGCTCGATTTTGCATCATTCAATGAGTTCTTCATACGGTTAGAAAGGGTAGACGATGGAGAAGAGAATGAGATCGGTTTTGGCTCGAATGGATGATGGTGGATGGCACGGCAGATCAACCATTGTTTCGGTCCGTTTTTGGCACCTGTTTTGGCTGAATTCCAGCGATCGCCGGAACTTTCAAGACCGGAGAATTGCACCGGCATGTTCATCTCGTCATGCTGAATCCATGGCTGGCCGGTTTGTTCAGTTTCGAGCAAAATTTCAGAATTTGGATGTTGAAGAAGACGGATTTGACCTGGTCAACCGTTGACTTTCATCAGTTTGATTTGATTTTCAATTGGTGATTCTGAGAGTTATAGAAGGTTTCTGATCACGAGGGTTGTACCATTGGATTCGTCTCGTCGAGCTCTTCATTTTGATATACCGTTTGACCCATTTCAGAAAAGTTGACTTTTGGTCAATTCAGCGTTTTTTGGCATGTGGCTTGGTTTGATTTGGTTGTAAAAAGGTTTTTGACTTGTTGTAGAAGTTAGAGGAATTTCTTTGTGGGGTGTTTGAGGTTTTTAATTTGCCATCTTTGGCCCATTATTTGCGTTTTGGTCCAATTCTTCATTTTATGGCATTTTCGCCTGTAAAATCACACAAAAACGTATTAAGAGGTTTCAAATTATGTTTTATGAATTATGATTGAATTTGAGATGATAAAAACCCTAAAAATGTGTATAAAAATACACATTACATATATATAATATAACTACGACGATCATACGCATCATGGAGATGAAAGAGTTCACCGTCCAGCTCATACACATCATGGAGATGAAGGAGTCCACCATCCACCACATACACATCATGGAGATGAAGGAGTTTACCGTCCACCTCATACACATCATGGAGATGAAGGAGTTCATCAATGCCTTGTGGTTGAATGTATCTTAGGAAATGATCTTAATGATTGGCTCATTTAGATCATCAAGGCCATGTTATATCATACCATATTTATTTTATCTGTGCATGTGATATTCTGTGATGAAATACATGATAAAATAAAATAACTAAAACAAAAAGGGTTGAACATAACAATCCCTCATATAATATTGAATCATAGAAATGCCTCCCATGTATATCTATACTTATCATCCCTTCAATCATGCAAAATTTGGGTATGCCAAAGCATAGTGAATTGGCATAATCTTAGGGTGATAAGAAGCAAGAAATGGTGATTCTCGATATTTAGACATGGTTAGATTCAAATGAACTATCAAGTCAGACTTGGCTTCGGGGCATATGATAGGATGCATACGCCGAGCATATGATGCTCATTATATGGATTAATCAAGAGTTGTATGAGATACAATTGGAAACGTTCCTACCTAAATAATTCGGTTCTAGGCGATGAGCCAAAGCTCACTTGGAACTTGATGAAATATGGATCTTGGCCCACTATGAAATTTAAAGTTAAAACTACCGAATCAATACATTTGAGGGTTATTGATTTGAATAAAATAGTGGGTGTTAAAATTATATTAAAATATCTCAAATCACATATTAATATAAAACTGCATTTAATTCTGTGTAGAAAATGGCAACAAACAACACATCAACTTTAACATTGCAATCTGTCCTTGAAAAGGTCAAGCTCAATGGGAAAAACTTCCTTGACTGGCATCGAAATTTGAGAATTGTTCTCAAACAAGAAAGGAAGAACTATGTCCTTGAAAGGCCCATTCCTAACCAGCCCGCTAATGATACTGATCAAGAAGTAATAGACACTTATGCCAAGCATACAAGCAACTCTAATGATGTGACATGTCTCATGTTAGCCACCATGGATGCCGATCTTCAAAAGCAGTTTGAAAATTTAGAGGCATTTTCAATGTTGGCACAGCTCAAGGAAATGTTCCAAGAGCAAGCTAGAAATGAGAGGTATAATGCACATTGTGCATTAGCAAGTTGTAAGATGGTTCCCAACTCCTCGATGAGTACTCATATTCTGAAAATGAAGGGGTACCTTGATCAACTTGAGAAACTAGGGGCAAAGGTTGGCACTGAGATGGCTACCGATTTGATCTTTAGATCTCTTCCTCCGAATTTTAAGCCATTTATAATGAACTATAATGTGCATAACACGGACAAGAGTCTCACAGAGTTGCACGGCATGCTAAAGAACTTCGAAGGGACTATGAAGACAAATGTTGTCAATGATGTACTCTTGGTTCAGAAAGTCAAGGGTCAGAAGAGAAAATCAAGGGCAAAGTCAAGGGAAAAGGTAAGGGCAAGGTGTTGTTCGAACCAAAGAGCAAGAAACCCAAGGAGGGTGTTTGTTTCTTTTGCAACAAACCAGGCCATTGGAAAAGAAATTGTCAGTCCTACTTGGAGGATCTAAAGAAGAAAAAGAAGAATAGCGAGACTACTACTTCAGGTATTAATGTTATTGAAATAAATTTATCTACTTCCTCATCTTGGATATTAGATATCGGATGCGGTACTCACATTTGTAATAATGTGCAGGGGCTGCGAAGGAGTAGAAGATTAGCGAAAGGTGAAGTTGACCTACGGGTGGGAAATGGAGCAAGAGTTGCTGCATTAGCCGTGGGCATTTATTTATTATCTTTATCTTTTGGACTTGTAATAATTTAAATAATTGCTACTATGTACCTGCTGTGAACAGGAATATTGTATCTGTGTCAAGATTGGTTTTGGATGGTTTTAAATTTGTTATTGAGAATAATAACTTTACCATAAGTAAAGAAAACATTTTCTATGCGAATGGTCAATTAGAAAATGGTCTTTATGTTTTAAATCTTGATCATGAATATTACAAGTCCATCTATAGCATTAATACAAAGAGATTCAAATCTAATGATTTGAATCCGACATATTTCTGGCATTGTCGTTTAGGACACATAAATAAGAAACGCATTTCTAAACTCCACCAATATGAACTTTTAGACTCATTTGATTTAGAATCATTTGAGACGTGCGAATCTTGTTTATTAGGTAAGATGACAAAGGCTCCTTTCACAAAGAGAGGTGAGAGGGCAAGTGAGTTATTGGATCTCATACATACAGATGTATGCGAACCAATGAGCACACCAGCTAGAGGTGGTTTTCGATACTTCATTATTTTTACTGATGACTTAAGTAGATATGGATATGTTTACTTAATGAAACATAAATCCGAATCTTTTGAATTGTTCAAAATTTTCAAGAGTGAACTAGAAAACCAGCTAGGTAAGAAAATAAACGATCAGATCGAGGTGGCGAATATTTAAGCCTAGAGTGTGACGATCATCTTAAAGATTGTGAAATAGTTTCACAACTTACTCCTCCCAGAACACCTCAATGGAATGGTGTCTTGTAAAGGAGAAATCGAACTTTATTAGATATGGTTCGGTCTATGATGAGTCAAACAGATCTTTCGATATCCTTTTGGGGTTATGCCATTGACATAGCCGCATTCATACTAAACAGAATTCCATCAAAAGTTGTTCAAAAGACTCCATATGAGATATGGACTGGGAGGAGCCCCACATTGTCTTTTCCAAAGATTTGGGATTGTGAAGCTTATGTAAAGCGTCAAATTTCTAACAATTTAACACCGAAATCTGATAAATGCTTATTTGTGGGATATCCTAAAGAAACTAAAGGATATTACTTTTATAACACATCCGATAACAAAGTATTTGTTACTCGAAATGGTATCTTTTTGGAAAGAGAATTTATTTCTAAAGAAACTAGTAGGAATACAATACACCTTGAAGAAATTCAAGATCCACTAATTAGCAATGAACGGCCATTGGAAGATCCACTAGTCTCTTCAAGAGTTGACGAGTCCGGTCTTGAAACACAAGATACTCCTCGTAGATCTGGTAGAGTTCGTCATGAGCCCGAGAGATATGGATTTCTCGTAACTGATGATAAAAATGTGGCGTTCATAAATGATGAACCCACATCTTACCAAGAAGATATGAAGGATCTTGCTTCTCATAAATGGTTAGAAGCCATGAAAACTGAGATGCAGTCCATGTACGATAATCAAGTTTGGAACTTAATTGATTCACCTGAAGGTTCAAAGATCATTGGGTGTAAATGGGTTTTCAAAAGGAAAACTAACATGGACGGAAATGTGCATACCTATAAAGCAAGACTTGTTGCGAAAGATTTCCGACAAACTCATGGTATAGACTATGATGAAACTTTCTCACCAGTTGTCATGCTTAAATCGATTAGAATTCTGCTTGCCATAGCTGCATATTATGACTATGAGATATGGCAAATGGATGTCAAAACAGCTTTTCTTAATGGAAATTTACTTGAGGATGTGTATATGACACAACCCGAGGGTTTTGTTAATCCTAAGAATTCTGGTAAGGTTTGCAAATTGCAGCGATCCATTTACAGATTAAAGCAAGCATCTCGGAGTTGGAATCTTCGTTTTGATGAAGTAATCAAAGGTTTTGGTTTTATCGAAACTGAAGATGAACCTTGTGTTTACAAGAGGGTTAGTGGGAGCACAATAGTTTTTCTAGTACTTTATGTAGATGATATATTATGGACATTCCGACTTTAACAAATGTTAAGACATTTTTAGGAAAGTCTTTTGCAATGAAAGACCTAGGAGATGCCGCTTATATACTCGGCATTAAGATCTATAGAGATAGATTTAAAAGGCTCATAGGTCTAAGTCAAAGTACCTATATTGACAAAGTGTTGACACGATTTCTAATGGATGATTCGAAAAGAGGTTTCATACCAATGTCACATGGCATAAAATTGAGTAAGACTCAACGTCCTGCTAATCAGGAAGAACAAAATCGCATGAATAAAATTATGTATGCTTCGGCTATTGGATCTATCATGTATGCCATGCTTTGTACTAGACCAGATGTATCATATGCATTAAGTGCAACTAGCAGATATCAATCTGATCCTAGTGAAAGTCACTAGACAGCAGTCAAGAATATTCTGAAGTACTTGAAAAGAACTAAAGATTCATTCTTGGTTTATGGAGGATTTGAATGTGAGCTAGTTGTAACAGGTTACACGGACTCAAGCTTTCAAACCGACAATGACGATTTTAGATCGCAATCTGGTTATGTGTTTTGTTTGAATGGAGGTGCAATAAGTTGAAAAATTTCCAAACAGGACACTGTAGTGGTTTCTACGACAGAAGCGGAGTACATAGCAACTTCAGAAGCAGCTAAGGAAGCAGTTTGGATGAAGAAGTTCATTGAAGAACTCGGTGTGGTTCCTAGTATCGCAAATCCTGTGGATCTTTATTGTGACAATAATGGAGCAATCGCGCAGGCAAAGGAACTCGGTTTGGATGAAGAAGTCATTAACGTAAGTATGTGTTAGAGACCATATACTGGATTGACCCACCATGAGAATACTACATGATTCATGTCATTACTTATTCTCAGTAAAAAATGTATCTATAATCCTTAGACTTGAGATTATCTCAGTTTCCTACATGAGAAATTCTATACTTTAATATAATCTAACATCGTCTTTAACCGGGCGGTCATAAAGATTATAATTAAGTACGTAATGAATTATGCAGAGGAAAGAGTTTAATTAAGATAGGATTTGTTCCCCTCATAAATTGAGAGAGATATCTTTAGGCCTCTTGATGATCTGATTAAAGAAACACACAGCCGTGCTCGAGTGAATTAATAAGAAGTTATTAATGTCATTTCATGTTCAATCAAATTCGGTGTCGAGAAATATTTATCGACCAACGTAAGGTTGACACATACCATGCCTTATGGACGATATAGATATCGTGTAAAAAAGGTATACAATGCATGAACATAAATTAGGTTTGATTCGTTCCATACTTGCTTAATTTGGGTAATCATGATGTCTTGCTAGAGGCCGCTCATGATTTATAATCCGTTGTGATTATTGCCAACATTAAGTAAACCTACAGGGTCACACACAAAGAACAACTATTGAGACGTACACAGAAAAATCATAACTTATGTGATAAGTTGTATGAAGAGCTACATAGTCAAGTGACACATCCAATCCTACATTTTATATGATAAGGTGTGTTGCATATATGGTTACATAGTTACCATGTATATAGGATATGAAAATTATGGACTATATAGGCACAAGAGACACCCCAAAATGATTGATGAAGGAATGTTATTTTCGTCCAACTTTTGTGAGACAAAAGGAGAGAAAAATCCAAAACTTATTCTCTTATTATTTCTGTGAGAAAAATGAAGAACAAATACTAGCATACATCATTCTTTATCCATTCAAAAGAGTTGTTCGTGTGGATACCGTTAGAGGACGAAACGAAGTGCGGCGTCTTTCTGATTCAGGTTGAAACCGAGGTTTGTTTGGAGAATCGATTTTCTTGGAGAATTGGTTCATTTGGAGATCGCTTGGAGATCGGTTTGTGAAACCGGTTAGGTGAACCATACAAAGGATCGGTTTGGAAACCGGTTTGGAATCGGGCAAAGAAAAGCGTCAACCAAATTCACTTTCGATCATCACGGATTAAGCGTAATTCGAAGGTACAAAGTTATGAACTTTTCTTTGATTTAATTGTAATTCACGGATCCTTCTTTTGGGTTTCGAATTCGATTTTGTTTCGTTTTTATTTTTCTGCTGCGTTATGAACGGTAGAACCCAACACATCAAACTTAGTTGGATTCCTACTTTATCTTCTTATTTATGTTTTTCAATTTTTGTTATATGTTTTATGTGTTTTTACCTCTTACTTTGAAGTATGTAGTGTCTTGTAATTCTTAGTACACAAGCAAGTAGACGAAGGAAGGGGAGGAGAAGTTGAAAGTCAGTTTGACAGAATAGACTAAGATTGATGAGGTATGGGAGTTAGCTGGAAGCAAGGAAGATCACATAGCCCAAAGGGTTCGGACCTTGATTGGGTATCCCGGGTGTGCGGACACTACGATTCACTACGGGAGTCGGGATTCACGATAGAAGGGTGGATTTACCACACAAGAAGAAATATAAGAGGAAGAGAAGAAATCCAAAGGAGCTACTAGGGGAGACAAGTGAAAGCATCAAGCCCTAGATCTCTTGCTACCAACACCACAATCAGGTATCTTCCGCGCATGCACTGACAACGCGAGCTCGTGTCCTTTTTACTTGACTTTTATTTACCTTTTCTGTACCAACAATCAACCAATTGATTTAGGCTTGAATTATTAAATCAATTACTAGGCTATTACTCCACTTCTAGCCTCCATGCGGATCGGTACCCCGTCTATCTTCAACACGAGATCGTAAGAATGACCGAGCATAATGATTGAGACTAATAAATTTGAATACGACACACCTGACCACATCATCCTTTTACATTGTTGCCAGGGAGACGACGGATATTGAAATCGAGTAATTGTAAGTGAGATCAAGGAATTTCATATTTATCCTTCCAAAACCTCAAAATATCACATTTACCCTTGTAACTTGTAAATATCATATTTATCCTTCTTAAACTTGAAAAATATCGAATGTACCCAACAAACATTTTCCATCTATTTTCACCGTTAGAAGAAACTATTGAGAGATGAAATTAATTTTTGCGCTGAAATGGATAATACTATCATCCATCTCTCCTTCGGCAAAATAGATGATTGGCCACATTCGTATCTATATTTTTGTATCATATTTACTTCCTTTATATCTTATTTTCAGCACTTTCTATATTATTTCAAGTTTATCTGATGTTTGTCTTTAATTATAGGAAAGAAGTGAATTGGAGCCAAATAGAGCTTAAAAGGAGCATTTTAAAATTACATAGTGGAGCCGAAGTTAGATCATGGGCCAGGCCTTCGGGACCGGCCTTCATTACCGCAACCGCGGTAGCCATCACAACAACCATGGGTAGTTCCCTAGCAGCAGTCGTGGTGAACAGCATCACGATCAGAAATGGAATGCGACAAATGATTTATCTCAATTGGTGCAAATTTAGCAATCTAGCTCCATCTTGCGTAAAGACCTTTGGCAGGAAGAATAAATCAGAGTCTAGATTCGATCTTTAATCTAGTATTAGATGGCAAGAGAATTTTTGATTAGATCATCACGGGGGATTAGATTTAGGGTTTAGATTTGATTAAGTTTTGGGTAGATTTATTTCATCATTACTCTAGACCGGGCCTTCACCTATAAAATGGTGACCCTTGCAGCCAGCCAGAGCATCGCGAAATTATCATAGTTTGTAGTAGGAGCCGAGCTTCATTGTAAGAGAAAGACAAATTTTTGTTCTCGATTTGATGATGTTTAAAACTATTCCGTAATTACTAATCTTATTTGCAGATAATTGCATCTCATTTTAAGCTTTCAAGTCTCGTTCGTGACATTCAAGAGTTGAAGTTCTTCTTTAGTTTTGAGTTTATTTTTTTTTTTTTTGAGTTTTGGGCTGATTAATTAAACTAAAATCTAGAAAGAAAATCTCAGTTTTTCAGCCTTATTCCATTTAGAACAAAATGATTCCATTCTGAACAGAATGTTCTGTTCAACAATTTCTGTTCTGTGAATAGTGATTGCATTCGGAACAGAATGGTCCTGGTTGGAACGGAGTAGCTGCAGTTTCCAAATCTTTTTGCTGCTCTTTCCCCTTTTTTCAGAGCAACCCCCAAATATATTTTTCTTATGTTTTCTAAGCTATAATTCTGAGTTTTTCTCTCGAGAAACAAGTCAAATTAGTCAAGATTTTTGTGAGTAATTTTGAGAGGAATTAGATTGTATTTTTGGGTTATTTGATAGAAAGAGATCGGGTTGTTTAGTCTCGACTAATCGCTACGAGTGCTGTAAAGCAATCATGAAGTGTTATGAATGTTATTCTAAATCGCCCATGGTCATTTATAAGATATTTCTGGTGACAAATATACTTGCGGAGACAAATAAATATATATCTGTAGACAAGCCATAAATATACATGAATATGTTAGTTGGCAATTGATCATATTTTACTGATCATGGATAGTAGTTATTAAGTTATTAACATAGGTATACGTTAGAGACTATATACTGGACTGACACGCCATAAGAATGCTACATGATATACGTCATTAGCAGTTCTTATTATGGTATTTATATTCCTTTGATTTGAGCTTGTCTCGGTTCCCAACATGAGGATTTATATACTTCAGCATAATCTAACACTGTTTTTAACCGGGTGGTCATAACAGTTATGATTTGATATCTAATAAATCATGTAGGGAATGAGTGCAATTAAGACGAGATTTGTTTCTCTCATCAAATGAGAGAGATGTCTTTGGACCTCTTGATAAATTGAACTGAAGAAATATATGGCCATACTCAAATGAATTAATAGGAGTTATTAATGTCATTTATTTTTGTTCAGTTTAATTTGGGATCAAAAAATATGTATCGATTAATATAAGGATGAGGTATTACATGTCTTATATCGATACAGATATCGTGTAATAAAGGGACTTAATGTGTGACTGATAATTAGGTAAATCGAATCACCAATATTCACTTAAATTAGGTAGTCATGATGCCTTACTAGAGGTCGCTCATGATTTATAGACTGTCATGTCTATTGCCAACATTAAGTGAAAAAGATATTATCTTATATGATAAAATATGATACATATGTATATAAAGACTATAATCACAAAAGATCAAGTAATCTAGAAGAGTCTAAATAATAACATGTGGATATAGATGAAGAATGTCATACACATCTTTTGATGTGTTGAGAGACAACTCTTCACTCCTATATAATGATATAGAGGGATCCAAAATTCTATATAACATCATTATGTTTCTCTCATTACTCATTCTCTTTTATGTGACAAAAGAGAGAAATTATTCATTTTCTTTTGTATGACAAAATAATAAAAGGATGTCTTCTTTTTGTATGATAAATTGAAAGTGTACGATACTATATAAGAGGAATTCTATAGTCGTTTTATACATTTTTTGTGAGACAAAAAGAAGAAGAGAGACTTTCTTATGTAAAAGAAGAACATACATGTTGGGAAATCTATAGCCATGTATGTTACATGCGCAACGGAACCTATGGATTTAACCCGCCCTAGGATCTACGTTAAGGGAATAAAATACGAGATTAACCATTAAAATTAATACCTCGAATCTTCCTGATCCGCGAGATGAAGTACGGATGTAAGTCTGAACTATTCTGACTCGCAACCATCTCCTCCCTAAAGCTCAGCTCGTGAAACTCCTTCCTGACGCTCGGCTCGAAGAACTCCTTCTTGAAGCTCGGCTCGAAGAACTCCTTCTTGAAGTTTGGCTCGTGAAACTCTTTCTTGAAGCTCGGGTCGAGAAACTCTTTTTTCTCCTAGGGGGGAAGATAGATCGCTCGCTAGTTTTCAAGATAGAGAACCTCTACTCGTATCCATGCGAACTTCAGACATACGGAATAACCGGACTTGGCTAGACAAGTCCGGAAATGCTATCCGAATATCTCTCAAAGTTTCTCTCTCTTTTCTGTGTAGTAGACGGCCTCTAAGGCTTCTAAGCTGTGTGTCGAATAAAGAGACTCTACCCTTCTATTTATACTAGAGAGAAAGGCGAACGATTGCTCAGTTACCGTAACTAAAACCCTAATCTGCGCCTATTCCGTTGCCAACGGAATAGGTATTTCCATAACGGAATGCATGGCAGCTAAGGTTATTACAGTTTCCATGTATATTTCGTTGGGAACGGAACTATTACATTGCCAACGGAATGGTACCGTTTTATTCAATCAATTATCCAATAATTGATTATTTCGTTCACCAATTTATACATCATATGTATAACTATTTTTTAGGCATATTCATCCCGTACGAATGGAGTTCAATGTGTGACCGTGTAGGTTCCATTTAACGCTGGCAACGATCCTCTAAAGATCGTAAGTCATGAGTAACCTCTAGACTAATGTCATGACTACCCATGTTAAATGAAATGATCTGCGATCATAAACCTATCTGAATAGACATTTGGTTACTCCGTTTGATCACAAGGCACGGTAATATGTCATCCTTGAGTTTGATCAAAGTTTCTTTCCTGGTCGAGAATTAAACTGAGTAAATACAAAATGATATTAACAACACTTGTTAATCCATTTTGAGCATGGCCATGCATTTCCTTCAGTCCTAGTTCATCAGGGGGGCCAGAGATATCTCCCTCATGACAAGAGGAACAAATCCCATCTTGGTCACTCACATTCCTTGTCAGGATTCAGTGCATACCTAATGATGACCCTAATGATCACCCCATTACGGATGACGTAGGATCATATTAAAGTACGCAGTTTCACATACAGAAATCCGTGGTGACCTCAGGTCGTAGGAACAAGCACACTATTCATATGAGAATCACTAATGATATATACCATGCATATTCTCATAGTGTGGTCAGTCCAGTACGTGTTTCCTAACACTTACCTATATTCCAGGCTTGATATCTTTATGTCCATGATCAGCAGAACATGATCATCCAGCCTGCGAATATACTAGTCTGGATATGTAGCTTCTTACCTGAAGTATGTCTATCTCTATAAACATCCTACATATCACTAGGTACAGTTTAAAATGTCATTCGTTGGTTCACAGTTCTACTATCAGAATCACGTATTCTAATGACGTGAACCCGAAGTGTCATTCTTGGTTAATATAAGATTTACATTCACAACCCATACACACAGATATATAAGAAACAACCTTTATTGAATAAATAACAATGTCTTAATACATAATCCATTTCCTAGTAAAAATACATTTGGCATACAGCACTAATCCTACTATACATACTATCATATATTGTTCTTCTTCTCATTTTAAGAAGTTTGTTCGTGTGGATACCGGTAGAGGCGTTCGTATTTTCGGCGCTTGTGATCTATTCGGACTAAGAAGATGAGAACGGGTTGTTAAGAGTTTCGATGGAGATCAATCGTGTATGCGGTAGATGGCTTCTGCACGATTCAATTTAGACGGTCTTAACGGACGGATTGAAAGACGCTTTATGGCACGCATGGTTTGAGCGTCACGAATTAAGCGTAATCCGAAAGTACTTTAAGTATTATTTCTTTGATTTAACCGATATGCATGGATCCTCATATTGTTGTATTGAATAAAAATTTTATTTTTCGCTGCATTTAAGTACGTCCGAAACCCCCCACCCCCTTAAGGCCTTCATCGAACAACAAAGAATATATTAACTTATCTCCAACATTTGTGATCAAGATACCCTCATTTTATTCCTCTTCATGTTTTTTATTAATTATTTTGCTCTCAACTTTCTCTCATCTGGCCACATGCTTCCTTCTTCCTCGAGCTCTCATTTCCTTCTCTTACACACCTCTAAAATTTTAAATCAAGATTTCTCGTTGTTTTTGACTCAAATAAATTAAACCAAAAACTTCTACTTTTTATTCTTTTTATTTTGAGATCACTATTGGGGAGGTTTAATTTTGAATACAAATATAGTATTATGAGATATAATATACATATGATACTTTGCTTGCTTGAAAAATCTATGGATTTTGCTTTGCTTGACAAATCCGCGGAGTTCTGTTGATCTCACAAATTTACTGATTATTTAATTAGGTGATTATCCAAGGATCTCTTTCAAAGCTTAAAACATATTAATGGAGTATAAACATAGAAAGTTTCATGTTATCCTATGTTGCGCGGATACTTCAAAAATCCAACCGTATCATATCAGATACCGTATTGGATACTTATACCCGTATCGGATACTCGAAAACCATATCGGACACGCCATATGGCGTATAATAATATTTTATTCCAAAATAATACTGGATACTTCACAGATACTTCTCGTATCGGCATCGAATACTTCCAATGTAAGAATATTTATTCTTAAAATATATGATTACATATATAAATCAATAAAATAAGATTAAGACATCTAATTATTTAATTACCTATAACAAACAAATATTCAGCATCAAGATATTTATATAATAATAAGTTTTTAGTATCTCCTACATCAAAGTCTAATATCTAAATATATATAAATTAATTAAATATATAAAATAATAAATAAATTACCGTATCCGTATCCAAGATTATTTAAGATTTGTCGTATCGCCGTATCCGTATCGTATCGGATATGATACCCATATCCGTATCCGTGCAACATAGATGTTATCCAAGAATCCCTCCTCCAAAGTTGCTAGACAATAGTTTCATCTTGTGATTTTTTTTTAATCAAAGCTATTGTACATTAGAATTTATATGTTGTTGCTTCATTTAAAAATGTGTTTATTATAATTAGTTTTAAATTTTAAGAACTTAATAGATTATACTTTTCCTTGCCTAAATAAATTATATACTTTTGATATAATATGATTATTAATATCTAATATATTAAAAATGTTATCAAAGCTATTGCAATAGGAAGGGCAGTTAAGTAATTTACCAAAATAATATTTTCAAATTCAAAACTTACTCAAAATTTATCCCTAACATCGCACCAAACACCATCCAAAATCTGAGAGGTGAAGGGGAATAACTCATTAACCCTTCATAAAATTATCTCTATCTTAACCCTTCATAAAATTATTTTTATCTTACTCACCTCCCAAACAGAGCCTTAGGTGTTCGATCTATTTTTAGTTCAATAGATAAAAGATAAATTTTTGAAAAATCCCTAACTTTTCTCAATATTATATTTTTAAAATGATCATTTTACCTTTCCCATTTTAGTATAGATTTTTTTTTTTTTTTTTTAGGGTTATTGTTATTATTCAATATTCCAATTTAAATTGAAAAAATATATTTTTTACAAAACTATACAAAAAAAATAAGAGAAAACAAATTATTTGAAAATTTTTTTATAATTTGGAGTAAAATAGCAGTACAATCATAATTCTGCAAAAAGTTACATGATATTACGTGACGGAGTTTTCTGTTGTGCAACACAACAGTATATCTAGACGATAAATAGTATGTAAAATTAAATACACAATATATACAATTCATTTTTTTAACAGCAATAAAATAATATATACATAAAATAATCAAAACAGTATATAGAAAATAAAAAATATATTAAAAGCAATAGAAACAGTATACGAACATGTTTTGGCCATTTGGGTGTGCTCAAACCTGTCAGCTTTCGGATTTCCCCTTCAAAAAATATATTGAAATTTGTTTTTCTTTTTTTTTGTACATATTTATAAATGATATTTTTTCAATATAATTTAGAATATTAGTGATATAAACAAATTCTTCAAAAAAAATTAAATGAAAAATAGAGCTATAATAAAATATGGGGTAAAATTGTCATTTTGATATATATGATTAAAAAGGATGGTGTTCTTGATAACATTCAAGAAAGTTAGGGGGTTTTGAATGAGCTTAAAGATATGGAGGATTTTTGAAGAAATCTAAAAATATAAGGGCCCGTTTGGCAATTGGGAATTGGTTCTTGAGATGGAGAAGTATAAAATTCTGAATTAATTAATTCTAAAGTTTGTTTGGATGTTAGAAGTATAAAATTATGAAAAACATAATTCCTTGTTTGGTTGTTTGTAAAAATATGGAATTATGCTATGATTATACAATTAGTAATATAAAATATGAAATAATATAATATAAAGTAATATTACTTATATTATATTATATTATATTATATTATATTATATTATATTATATTATATTATATTATATTATTTTTATTACATTATATTTCATTTTATTTTATTTTATTATGTTCTCTCTTATTATATTAATTTGTTTTATTATATATTATTTATGTTATATGTTTTATTCTATCTTATTTATGTTATATGTTATATGTTTTATTTTATAATATAATATAATATAATATAATTTGCCGCACTTTGGCATTCCAACTTTTAGAGAGAATTACATTTGGGTAAAATTGTATAGAGAGGAAATTCCAAGAATTACGTAATTCTTATTTCAATGGTTTGTCAAAAAAAGAATTTGTAGAAAATGAAATTTTGAGATCCAATTCCATCCAAATTTCTTGCTCCAAACGGCCCGCCCCTAAGAGATTTTTGATAATATTCAGAAAAGTCAGGGAGTTTGTGGAAAAATTTCCCTAAATAAAAATATAATATAAAATATAAAAAAATAATGTGAATCAGCATATATATGTCCTCTCCTTATTTCTCAATTCTCTCTCTCCACGTCTCTAAGCTCACCCAATTTCAATTAAGAAGTTCCTTTTAACCAACAAAAGTTCTCTCTCCATATCTCTAAACTCACCCAATTTCCATTAAAAAGTTTCTTTTAACTAACCAAAATTCCTTCGATGGAAGTGGGACTAAGAACTGGGTGTACCTGCAGCAATTCAGCAAACGGGCCACGCACGTGCGCTGCATGTAGCAGGGCAGCTGAGGCGTCCGTTGCTGGATTAAGCGATGGAGATGGCGAGGTGGATTTGGACGAAACCCGTGTATCGGTGTATTTGCCAAAGCTGATTGCTGGTTTGATTTCTGGTGCTCTTACTGGAGTTTTTGCTCTCGGTACCTAAAACCTCCCTCGACTTTTGCTTACTTTTTGAATTGGTTTTTCAGGTTTCTCTGTTTCTAGCTGAAATTGAACTCTGTTTTTTCGTGCATGAACATATGTAATTCTCATAAGATTTGAAGCTAGCTTATAATTTGCAGAAATTGGATTGCATGAACATGCAATCCATTTAGAAGCTTGTATTGTTGAAGTCATTTATCTCCTTTGTTAAGAGTTTGAATCTTCATCTTTTTTAATATTTACGATGATTATACATAACCTTCACAAACAATTCACGACTTGAAACTTTAATATGGCATGGCCTAAATCTGCAGCCGGGGCGTTTACCGGAGCAGTAACGGGTGCCTTAGCAGGTCGGGCATCAGACAGTGGAGTGTTACGTGGGGCCGGGTTAGGCGCAGTAGCTGGAGCTGTTCTCTCTATAGAAGTTCTAGAAGTTTCTAGAGCGTATTGGTGCTCTGAAAGATCCAGTTCCCAGAGCACCTCCATGGTCTGCCCCCTCTCTGTTATTTGATTTTAATGAATAAATCCGTCATTTACTTTATTACAGAAAATTGTATGTTTACTTCCCACCTCGGGCCAAAACGTTCGAAAAAAAAAAGTGTATGTTTACTTTGATACATAGAACTGATAAAATTGCTTATTGGAAGATAAATGGTACCGCTAGTACAGACCTCTACATACTTGTACCAACCATAAACTCTGTGATACCCAAAAATCTGTTTCTATTGGTTATTGACATCATCAATGGAGTTTCTGCATTATTTTTGCACCTAACTTTTTTATGTTTTTAACACGTGCTGGATGGTTGCATTGCATATTTGCATGGAAATAAATTTACAGTGCCTTAATATTTGACTAACTCTTCTCAAAGTTTTATTATATTTTAGGCTGATTTTATAGAGGAATTGGTTCACGGACGGTTTGTACGTGGTCAATTCACTCCTGCAGTGTTGACTGCATACCATTGGGAGGTACCAATTTTCCTTTCTTTCATAAATGACCTTATATCATAGCAATATGATAATCAAAGAGTAGACAACTGAACAAAAAAAAATGTTTTGTGGGATAAGTTTTTTTTTCTAATGGTCACATAATTGCTCGTGAAAACACAAAATATATTTATTGTACTCGTGATTAAAATGGTCCCACAATTTAGGACCATTTGTCGAATTAGTTATCATATTGAAAAAGAATAAATAGACCACAATAAATGCCTGAACTATTTTGGTGTTGGTCTTGTACCAAAAAATGAAAGCTCTTGATGACCTATGCCTATGAAACTCCTCAATTTTAAGTTTTGATATGTTAACAAGAGTATTTATACATACAGGTCAATTTGCCGGTACTAGAAGTGACAGATGAAAATATATACGACCTGTTTGGAGAAATCTCATCAAAAGGGCTTTCAAATGAATCACTCAAAAAGTTACCTTGTTATGTTTTTACTGAAGAGAGGCGGGATTTACATGGAGATAATCTATCTTGCACTATTTGTTTGCAGGTAAAAATCCTAACAGAACAATAATAATTTGCCCCTAATTTGCTAGTTAAAAAATTTGTTTGAAACCGTATAAGATTTGTTTAGTAAGTGATGATATTTATGTGCAGGATATGATGATTGGTGAAACAGTAAGAAGGTTGCCGCACTGCTTCCATAAATTTCATTTGGAATGTGTTGATAAATGGCTTGTAGGAAATGGGACTTGTCCGGTTTGTAGACAACTTGTTTAAAGCAAAATAACACTTTTGTGCATTGTAATGATATTTTTTAATTGTTCTTGAAAAGAGACTTGTCGTAATCTGTACATAGGGTAATTAATCCTAGTATATAATTTTCCAACCTAATTAATGAAATTACAGTGAGCCACGTCATCTAATCCCCCCAACCATCCAATTAATCATGCTACTAATCACTCAATTTCCATCTTCAACCCATCTCCTCTCTCTCTATTGCGTCTTTCCAAAACACCTCTCTCCTCTCTCATGAGTCACGACCATCCATAGCCAGAAATGTCACTGGAGATTGTTGTCCTCTCCCTCTCACGCCCAAAATCACTTGGAACGCGATAGCAATGATTGATAATTTTCTCCCCACCCCCCTCACACGCCCAAAATCACTTGGAACGCGATAGCAATGATTGATAATTTTCTCCCCACCCCCCTCACACACACACACACACACGCAGAAGGCAGTGCAAAGCGCCGTAAGAATCCACGCTGTCACGGTCGATCCTACCGTTTTCTCACCTCAAACAGAATCAGTCTGAAGGCCTATCTCCCCGTTGATGGGCCTTATTCTGTACGCCAATGATAATAACATGTATTTTTGTGGATTTCAACCCTTTTCAATTTCCAATTAGGGTTTAACTACTCAATTTTTTTTACTTTCGATTTCTATAATTTTCCACAAATATGGATTTCTTTACGATTTGTACGATAGAGTTTAAATTAACATTTAATGGAGGGTTAAGTTGGACTAATTGAGATTAATTTAGGCATCTCATTGGTTCAGGTTAGATTTTGTTTTAACAGTTTGTTAGAGGGTATTTCGTCAAACAATGAGGTTCTAATTGCAGGTTATTGTTAAAAATTAATTTTTATTTGAGTTTATTATTTTTGGTATTAAGTTTTTGTTGATATAGGATTGCAATTACTGTTGAACGATTGAGGCCTATAGGGGGGGTTTAAAAGGCCTAAAGTGCGGAAACGTGAATATATATATTTTTAGGGTTTTGTATTTTTATTGTTTTAGATTTTTATTTGATGGTTGTTTAAATTATAATTAACAACGAAACTAAATGAACAAGGAATTAAAGTGAATATAGAAAGTAAAGAGATACCGAACACACGATCTGATGACGGAGTTCGGCGAGGTGGTTGCGTTTAGCCTTAACCACCCGTTTACTCTCTGGCGACCCTTGCCGCGTTCACGAGTTGCCTACTCTCCGGGACTTGCCTTTCAGCTCCGATAACCACTAACAAACAGAACGTTTATAGACTTCGAACCACCGCTCGTCATACAACAAACTTGACGAATCGACGGAGCAATAACTTACAAACTCTATTTCTTTAACTTCAACAAACCAACGAGCAACACGCTCAAAACTCCACTAATCTCACTTTTAGATTTAGAGCAATTCAACAGTATTAAGAAGAGAGAAAATCTGCTTTTTATCAATGGAAAAACGTATTTCAACTGAGAGAGGCGGCCCTCTTTTTAAAAGAAGCAAAGAGCAGCCATCACAGAAGGTTACTACGCAGTTTCATTGCCAACGGAATAATTCCGTTGCCAACGGACTGCCAAAAACAGAAGGTAATCAAGGAATATTTCAAATCAAACGGCTAAATTCCTAGTGATCCGTTGTCAACAGAAATGTTCCGTTGCCAACGGAAGTTTTCTGTTGCCAACAGACTGTATATAATTTCAGCCAGAAAGAAGTCAGGACGAAAAGTTCACCAACGGATAGTTCCGCTGTCAACACAGTAGTCTGTTGGCAACGGACCACTTCCGTTGTCAACGAAACTAACCAAAAAATCATTATTTTGCAGATTCTACTCTCTTTTTAATAGCAATTAAACTTCTCACCAAACTACACTAACACGAAGAATAAGAAGCTTGCTCCCACGTCTTGAAATACTCTCTTGAAAATTTTGCATGCGTGACGACTTCTTATTCTTCTAAGATAGGCAGGATGCGACCGAGTCATTTCCAAGGACTTGTTCGCTCGACTAGCTGGTTCAAGACATTCTCACACAAATATATTAGTAGCTCGGAATAGTTTTAAATATCATCAAACTGAGGACAACAAACTCCCCATTTTGATGATTTTCAAAACTATTCCGATAAATTGGCAAGTTTAAATTCATTTTTCCCCTTTTTGAAAAACATGCAAAAGGGAACACGATCGAGAGGCATGAACTCCCCCTCAACATGTACTCCCCCGAAGTTAATAACCCATGAAATTAAATTTGAGTGCATTTATTTAATTGTTTATTTAATTTTGTTTAACGAAAATAATTAGAACCACATGCACACATGAGTTGAAATTTGAGGTTTAAAGAAGTTCAAACGACTACTACATTACATTACAAGTTCAAAATAAAGAAAAAGAGAACTACAACTGCTCAAAATACAAACCACAAGTTCATGAGAACATAACATAATAGTAAAATAAAGTCATGAACGAAAAAGAAAGAAAAAACATAGAGCAAAACGCAACTAGGGTTTATGGTAAGGATGGAGAATGGTCATCAGTTACTCGGCCGGTCCGCCAAAGTCGGAGGGGTTAGGGTTGGAGGAAGAGGAACCGGGAGCGTATCGGCCATTAAAAGCGGAGAGAAGGGTTTGAAAGTTCTCGTGTTGAATCCGAGAAAGATCTTGATACATTTGGTTATTTTGGTGAACATAATCCGCGAACCGAGCCTCACTCTCATCTTGGCGGATACGTAACTCTTGTTTGCCGTCAAGAAGAGTCACGAGATCCCTTGTTTGGTGACGGGCCATAGCGCGTAGCACTTGGTCTGTAGTACCAGTTGTGTAGTCGAAGTCAACGGCGTCGTCATCATCGAGATCATGGTGCTCGACCTCGGTGGTCAATGGCGGGACTTGGTTGATAGTGGGTTCAACATGAGGGTTAGGGTTAGGGTTTTCGGGGACCGGATTGGCTTGAGGATTTAATGCATATAAAGCGCGCGCAAGATTGTCCTGGAGTCTTGGATTCCATATCAGAAGGCCACATGGGAAGTCCGAGTTCGTTCAAGGGTGGAAAATAATGGAATATCTTCCTATCGCGAAGTATGAAAGGATCATATTCATCGTGCGCGGGGAATCGCGATATTTAATTTATTGCAAATCCAAGTAAGGAGATTTTCGTACGGAAGGTTTCCAATTTGCGAGAAATATTTCATATGATGGTATATTAAGAATGGAATATTAATTCCTTTGGATTTATACCATAAGTGACGAAGAAGATAAATATTTCGCCATTTGAAATTGGTTTTTAAGAGCCGCAACCGGAGAGAGGATGTTATTGATGAAGTGAAAAATAATCCATTGTCGCGGTTCATAATTCGTCAAGTTGTGGTTTGGGGGGTCACCATGGCATGTATTCCTTCTTTTTTTTCATACGATTCACCACCGAGCCATTCGTTTGCGCGTCGGATATAGAAGCACTCTTAGTCTTGATTTATTATGGGATGTCTGAATAGCCATGATGTAACTTGATATGTTTGGTCATCAAAGATTGCATTTGCGTAAAAGAGGCGAATTAGGATTTCGTAACCGGGGTCGGATATCGATAAAAGCCCGGTAAATTTCCAATATTCCGGGAATTGAATCACGAAATCATGAAAAATCTCGCATGCATTTTTCGCGCTTAATTTGTCATGGAATTTATAGTACGCGCTCGATGTTTTGAAGTGAAAGTTATTTTTCTTCTTATTGAAATCCAATTCGGGGTTTGAGGGTGCCTTTTGTTTGGAAGCCGTGGTCATGAGTCCCGTTTTCAATTTTGGTGCCATTTGTAAGGTTGAAGTATTGAGAAATTGATAAAGAGAGATGAAGTTATACCAAACTCTTGGTGAATCTTTGAAGAGAGAGTTGCCGATAGGTCGATTTCGCGAGAGAATCGGAAGAACGGCGGCTACCGAGTCCAACCAAAAAGGCTTCAAATCCAATTCGTTTTGAGGTTATTTGGGAATTTTGAGAGTGGATTTGGTTGAGATTTGGTCTTTAGAGATGATTGGATGAGGTTTGGAGGCGAGAAGGCTTGGAGAAGGTGGTTAGTTGAGTGAAATTTGACGTTAGAGTTTTGAGTTTTGAAAGAGGAAGAGTAATGTGTGTTTTAATGGAGGGGAAATGAGAGTTGGGAGAGAAGAGGAAGGAGGCGGCGGTTATAAATGGGATTTGGGATTTGGATTCTTGGAAAAATAGGTCCGGAATCTGAAATTCGCACAGTCCATTGGCAATGGACCATTTCCGTTGACAACGGACCATTTCTGTTTAGGGTCCGTTGCGAACGGAGGAATCTGTTCTGCGAAATTAGCTCCTGTAGTGGGGTTGAATTTTGGGTAAATTCCGTTGGGAACGAACATGGTCCGTTGGGAACGGACATGGTCCGTTGAGAACGGACTGAGACATGGAATTAGGGTAAATGATGTTTCGCTAGTGGTTTTGCTCAAAATTTTTATTACAATTGAAAAATTATTTTATTAAAATATATAAAAGTATTAAAATTCAAGTAAATGATATTTCAAAAAACCAAAACGTAGGAGAAAAAATTTTAAATCAGGAGAATTCATTTAAAATGCCCAAAACTCATAAAAGAAAGAATATAAATGAGAAATTAATCTTTTAACTCAAGCATACCGAGCTTTAATCGAAGATTAGAGAATTGAGCGTAAGCTAGCGGTTTTGTGAAGATATCCGCGACTTGATCATCCGTTCCAATGTGAAATATTTCGACATCCTCCTTGTCGACGTGATCGTGAATAAAATGATGGCGAATCTCAATATGTTTCGTCTTTGAGTGTTGCACGGGATTTTTGGCGATGCAGATTGCACTCGTATTGTCGCACAGGATTGGAACTTTTCGAAAGTTGAGTCCGTAGTCGTCTAACGTCTGATTCAGCCATAATAGTTGAGCACAGCAGCTTCCGGCAGCGACATATTCTGCTTCGGCCGATGAAAGAGCGACCGAGTTTTGTTTTCGACTCGACCACGAGACCAAATTTCCTCCAAAAAATTGATATGTCCCACTTATGCTCTTTCGATCCACTTTAGATCCTGCATAGTCAGCATCCATATATCCCAAAAGTGACAGACTACTGTCACGGCCATACCATAACCCTAAGTTTATTGTCCCTTTTAGGTTTTTAAAAATCCTTTTAACCGCATTTAAGTGTGAAATTTTGGGGTTTGCTTGAAATCGGGCACATAAACATACAGCAAACATAATATCAGGTCTACTAGCCATTAAATAAAGTAAACTACCGATCATACCTCAATAACCAAAAATGTCTACAGATTCACGTGATTCATCGGCGTCGAGTTTTACGTCTTTCACCATTGGCATATCGCTCGTCTTTTCTTGGTCCATACCGAATCTTTTGAGCAGTTCACGTGTGTACTTCGCTTGGTTGATAAAAATACCATCACCGATTTGTTTAATTTGCAATCCAAGGAAGAAGTTTAGTTCACCCATCATGCTCATCTCGAACTCACTACGCTTTAAAACAGAAAATTCTTCGGCAAGTGCCGGATCACTAGATCCAAAAATAATGTCATCAACATAAATTTGAATTAATAGTATTGAGTCTTCCCTTTTCTTTGTGAAGAGTGTCAAGTCGCTCTTCCCTCGTTCGAATCCGTGAGAAGCAAGAAATGAAGAAAATCGTCCATACCAAGCCTGAGGTGCTTGTTTCAACCCGTATAACGCCTTCGTCAACTTGTACACTTGGTCAGGATTGGTCGGATCCTTGAAGCCGGGAGGTTGCTCGACGTAGACCTCTTCTTCGAGAAATCCATTTAGGAACGCACTCTTAACAGGAAGGCACAATAGGCGACGAGCTTTCTTGTTCCGGATCGGGTTCGAATGCCTTCTCGTGGGTCTCCTACCACATTGGTTTAACGGATGTGCGGATACTTCTCGTAAGACTTCCGGAATTTGATAAGAAGGTTGTTCCAGCTCGGGTTGAATAATTGGTTGAGGGTCGACTTGATTCGGGAGTGGAGTCGAGTTGTCACCATTCGGTTGATTTTCTTGTGTGGCGGAATTGTCACTGAGGTTGAACTCAATAATGTTCAGTTGATTTGTTCCCGTTAGCCTGCCATTTGTACCTGTATCTGTCAAAGAAACACTTTTCTCGGCTCCATTTTTAGTTTCATCAAAATGCAAATGTACAGATTCAACAATAATCCATGAAGATTTAATGTAAACTCTATATGCTTTACTTGTATTAGAATATCCAACAAAAATTCCTTCGGTAGATTTCGAATCAAAATTTTCAAGTTTATTAGATTCATCAAGAATGAAACATTTACAACCAAAAACTTTCATATACGAGATATTTGGCTTGCGACCGTACCATAATTCGTAAGGTGTCTTTTTCAAAATAAACCTTAGGCTGACGCGATTTGCGACATGACAAGCAGTGTTAACTGCCTCATCCCAAAGAAATTTAGGAGTGGGATGTTCGTTTAACATGGTACGGGCAAGTTCGATAAGAGTGCAGTTTTTACGCTCTACTGCCCCATTTTGTTGTGGAGTGCGTGGAGCGAAAAACTCGCGTTTATATCCCCTTTTTGAGCAAAAGTCATCAAATTTTGCATTTTTGAACTCGCCACCATTATCACTACGAACCATAATGATAGTGGTGCCTCGTTCATTTTCCACAAGGGAACAAAATTTGATGAACACATCACTAGTTTCATTCTTTTGAATTAAGAGATAAACCTAAGTAAAGCGAGAGAAATCATCAACAATTATAAAACAGTACCTTTTACCGGTGAGGCTGGAGATGCTCATAGGGGCCACACAATTCAAAGCGCATAACCCATTTAGCTTAAGTTTGTGTGATGGCAAACCTGAAATTAGTTCTTTGCGGGATAATTTCGAAATCGTGCCCATGCATACATGGCCCAGTCACCTGTGCCACAGATGCGAACTCGATTCCGAAGCGGTCAGACCAGTGCCTAGCACAAAGGAATGAAAGTCAAAGAAATAAAGGTTACCATTTCTTTTTCGCATGCAAACTGTAATATGATCTGAATTTTGAATCACATGACAATTCATGTTATCGAATTTCACATCATATCTTGTATCACACAATTGACTTATGCTAATTAGGTTATGTTTAAATCCTACCACAAAATAGACATTCTCCAATGTCCAATTACATGTGCCGATCAAGCCAACACCAACTATTTTTCTTTTCTGATTTCCACCAAAAGTGACATCTCCACCATCGAAAGGTCGCAAAGTCTTGAACTTACTCTTATCCCAGGTCATATGGCGGGAACAACCACTATCCAAGCACCACTGATCAGTTTTACACGATGAACTTAGACATATCTACAAGAAAGCATATTAGTTAAAATGAATGGGTATTTAACTAATATGATTTCCTGCCCATAGCTCACCCTGAAGGTATGGCTTAGATAAAATGGGGGGAGCTTACCGAAGCGTCTAGGTAGACTTCGGTACGTCCAAGTCGGAGGTAGGGCTACTAGTGTTTCTATCTTTACGCATCCAAACAAATT